>CM067362.1:83327957-83797287 GCA_034401795.1 Chaetoderma sp. LZ-2023a | reverse complement strand
GCATGACACGTGTGTTCCTACCATGGCCAGCAAGGAGCCCTGACATGAACCCTATTGAGCATATCTGGGACATTCTGGGAAACATGGTGAGAAGGAGGGATTCTCCTGTGCAGAACCTACAGGAATTAACAGACGCACTCCATCTTGAATGGCAACGAATACCACAATGGCGTATCAGTCGGTTGGTGACCAGCATGAGACGTCGTGTCCAGGCCGTCATCCAGGCACAAGGTGGATATACCCGGTATTAATAATGACAGTCTCAAACTCGTGCACAGATGTTAAACTTCGTTTTCAGACACCATTAATGACAATCTAGCCACGTGTGTCAACTGTAGGGCAATAGTTGTCAGTTGTGTCAACGTAACCATATTCAGGCCTCGTTTTCAAGTTCAAACAAAAACATACAGTGTTTCCCCACCATCATAATCAGCATTCCTCTAGTTGCATTATTACCTCTAGCACTAAGATGGATGGGTACATAAATATTTATGCTATTGCTTTCTTCATAGCACATGAATATACCCTCACATGTGCGTAAAAATAGGGTGGTGCTTAACTTTTGCACAGGTGTATAGGTATATTATGCCACAGACGCATGGAAAATATTTATTTGTAGTTTTAAAACATCTATTATATAACATGAACTATGTTTCTTGTATGAAGTTGTCAGCAGCATTCTACCGAATATGCTTTGTATAAAATAATCCGCATATCATCAACTAGAACTACTCTCACCCCTAAGGGATTAGTCTATGTATCTTCACTCAAAATCTTTTTTTAAATAGATACTCAGAGACACAATCGCCTAAATTATGCATAATAAAAGAACAAAGGAGCAAAAGAAAATATCTAGTATGCAAAGGTTTTGTTGTCGGTATTTTGTTTGGAGCCAGGCTCCCCAGGCACCTCTTGCATGACGCCAAGTCTGATTATTGACATAGTCCAATATTGATATCATTCTTGAGATTAATGCCGAGTCATTGGCATATTACAATGACCAATACAAATTAAATGGTGCATTCATATGCTCTGAATGGCTCATTTACTGGAAGTGAATGCCTTTTGTTTTTTGCAATGCAGTGGCAGCCTTTCAGAAAGCTATCAAATGCGCTCATCCACAAATGTAAATGATGATGCAAGATATAAAATAATAAAGCTTTCTATCAACCACACAACATGCATTCTATCTATCATCTGATCCACTGTGTGCAATATAAGTCATGATTCTCAAAGCATTACCAAGCCTTTGATCAAATGAACCAAAATGTATACTAGATTTTATTGGAGTCCTGAACAGGAAGTAGTGCTTGAACGAGTAAACAATCTACTGTATAATGACCCATTCATGTTTCAGTTATAAATACAAGGCTGGCAATCAAAGGATCGAAGAAGTTTGTCTGATATGGTACCACCATTAGATCATATTACCTGTAATGCTGTGCACACAATACGAAGTCATTGACCATATTAACTTGAGATTTTAGATCACACACTTTCTTATGAGAATTGTTAATCAACATTCTGTCCTAGTGATAGCTAAATCACTTAGCTGCACTTCAATTCTGCAAGCTACTATACAATAATTCCAAAGCCTCGTGACTTGCTGAGTATTAAGAAAACAATGTGACTGAAAGTTGCTGGTGACGTAACCACCAACACCTTTCAGTCAAATTGTTTTCAAAATAGTTATCAGGTCCAGAGATATAACGTCTGGAATATGTCGTCTGCAATAACTCATCAGTCAGATGGCTAATACCTAGAATTGTTCTGTCGCATACACTAATCTCTTGACTTAGATACAAATCTTCTATATGTCTCCTCCTAAAAGAGATACATTACTAAATGGTGTGTGGCGACTATATTCCCCAAGTCAAGAGACATAATTTTCCACGGGAAATAACAACATCATGCAGCACAATGAAACAATCCTATATGTTGAGGATCAATTATAGACTCTATGCTACAATACCGTTGTTCTGATTACTTTATAGCAAGTGTATATGGCTTTTGTTTAGGTTCTGTGGGGGATAGCAGCAGCAATGGTAGCAAAAGCTATGGGTGCCGCCGAGGTGTGTATAACAGGTAAATCAATGCTTCGAGATCTATGTAAGGGGTAATACTATATGTAAGGATAAAGCTATGATTCCAGTTATGCAGTTATGATGTCGTTACAGTAGTGACAAATATAAAACACATTGAATGGACTTTTCCGGTTTTAGCCATGCCCCGCCCATCTCTAGCTAAGCTCCACCCACACCTCGCTCGTGTTGGGATCGATCGATCTCTGAACACCCTTACCATCAATTTCCAAAAAAATACACAGGTAAGCCGTTGAATATTTTGAAACAAATTTGACAGCGCCCAGTCAAATTAGTTTCAAAATATTCAACACCATGTTTATTAAAAAGCAAAGAATTACAAAAACATACAAGTCATACAACATGTCGGAGTAATTGAGGGTTGATGACGGTCTATATGGAAGCCTTTGTGACGTAATGATTGTGATGCCGTCATACACGCCTTGAGCTGATTATGACGTCATAGGAGGTGAGATGATGGATGGATACTCTGGAAAGGTGAATTACACTGGGGTGATTCCATATGTGCGGTAGTAGTAGTCGCATATCATTCAAACTTATGTGCATTAACTCTTTGGACCCGAAAGTCCAAACACGCCAAATTCATTAACGATTTAATAATTATTATGTTGCATATTTTGGAACTAATTTTACTGGGAGCTGTTGCTGCCTATGGCATCAAATCAACATGTTCATGTCAAATTAGTTTCAAAATATTCAACAGCTTACCTGTAGGATTGTCTTGAAATTAGGAACCTGGGAATTCATGGTTCAAATGGTTAAATTTCACTATCTAGCGACCGATCCATCAAATCGGATATCATCGGATAGAAAAGTTGTTGCTTCAAGCAAAAATACTGATTATCATCCAACGGACAGCAAGTATGGAAACTGCTACATACGTATTCAATATCCCTTTTCGAAGCATGCCACCTTCGTAACTGCAACTGCAGCTACATAAATGGAATCATGCCGTAATACTAATCAATATCTACATAGCTGAAATAATACAAAGTAATAAAGTTGTTTCATCACTGGGTCCGACAGACATGATACACACTGCTCAGTTTGTGTATGCAAGACCGTAGCCTAGTAATAATGGTCATATACATGATGGATTGCCCGGATATCATCACTAAGTAAACAACTATTGGTAAATCGTTTGAGCTGGTAATCTGCAGTGACTAATTCATTTAAATTATTTCTTTTAACCAAAGTTGTCTCTATTTGGCATGATATATGCATAGTAACTGGCTAACTATTGCAAGCAACCAGACAATGATTTCATTATGCAATAACTCTGGACTTGCTGAATATTTTGAAAATAGTTGTACTGAAAGTTGTTGGTGGCTTAGCTACCAGCAACTTTCAGTCAAATTGTTTTCAAAATGTTCTGCATATCCCCAGAGTTAAACCCTATGGAAAATGTAGTATCCATAACGTCAGCAGTCAGAGAGGTAAATGGAATAGGTATAGCGCATTCAGCCAGACAGAATAGACGATCGAATGTGTCGCTCACGTATATGACATCATAATCAATTACATCTCATGTAGGTGACATCACAATCGTAAAGACGTATTATTACTCTGTCATAAATCTTGAAATGATCATCAATTGTATGAATGGTATGTGGTTAAGCGATTTGCAAATTAATAAACATTCTTTTGAATAATTTAAAACTAATTTGACTAGCAGTAGCAGTAGCAGCAGCAGCTGCAGCCATTCCCTCCTTGACCCACCCGATAAATAACCCAAATAGTCTTAATCTGGATCTGATGGTAGTGTTGAATATTTGGAACATAATTGACCTTTCCACTTTATCCATCCCTCGTATGACGTCATAATCAACTCCGTGGCGTGTATGGTGACGTCATAATCATTACATCATGAATGACTCGATTTAGTCCCTCTTAAAGGTTTAATAGTCCGTCACGTTGTATGAATTGTATGTCTTTACTATTTAATAAGTATGCTGTCGAATATTTTGAAACTAATTTGACTGGACGCTGTTGGTGCCATAGGCAGCAACAGCACCCAGACAAATTAGTTTCAAAATATTCAAAATTTTATGTGTATTTTTTTCTGGAAATATAGATAGTCAGTGAGTTCAGAGATCGATTGATTCCAACACGAGCCAGGTGTGGGTGGAGCTTAGCTTTCAGATGGGCGGGGCAGAGCTAAAACTGGAAAGGTCCATTTTGTTCCAAATATTCAACACAACAATTCTCACTAACTAACATCGTTCTGTTTTTGTTTTGGACATTTCCGGTTTTAGCTATGCCCCACCCATCTCTAGCTAAACTCCACCCACACCTCGCCCGTGGTGGGATCGATCGATCTCTGAACACCCTGACTATCAATTTCCAAAAAAATACAGAGGTAAGCTGTTGAATATTTTGAAACTAATTTGACTGGGTGCTGTTGCTGCCTAAATTAAATTATTTATTAAATAGCAAAGAATTACAAAGACATACAATTCATACAACGTGTCGGATTTTTTTAGATTTGATGACTGTCTATATTAACCCTTTGTGACGTAATGATTGTGACGTCATCATACAAGTGCTGAGCTTATTATGACGTCATACGAGGTCAGATGATGGATGGATACTCTGGAAAGGTGAATTCTAAGCTGTATTGTCATTGAATAACATATCACGATTTCATTATCCCTTTATACCCGAAAGGAGAAAACATCAAAGTTATTTACATTTTACTAAATAATATGTTGAATATTATGAAACTAATTTGCCTGAGAGATGTTGTTTCCTATGGCAGCTACAGGTTCCCAGTCAAATCAGTTTCAAAATATTTAACAGCCAGCTTACTTGTATAGTCAACGTGAATTTGAGAAACTTGTAATTTAATTGCACTTTCTCAAATTCAAAGTGACTATATTTATATGGTTTTGCAGGGTTGACTTAACTATCACCTTTTCGTTTTTTCTCCAAAGATATCAACAAAACCCGACTGGAGTTGGCCGCCAAGCTCGGTGTCACATACACTGTGTTATGCGATACAACTGACACAGAAGTACTTCGTCAGAGAATTGAAGAGAAATTTGGACAGAAGCCTGATATCAGTATCGAGTGTAGTGGCGCCCCAGCTGCGATGGAACTTGCATGCATTGTAAGGCCAATATACAATTCCTTGGAATTTATGTAACAGATACCGGTATACGATACAGTATGGGTATACAGACACAGTACTTATGCTTGCGTGAGCGGGGCGGGTGTATGGAGGCTGGTGGGATGGGTGGGAATTCTGAAAATCGGATTCAGAAAACAATATTTTCTCCTTTCCGGATTACAAAAGACATATTTTTATTTTGCGCTCAAACTAATGTCTGTCCTAAAATTAGGCATGGTGGTTGAAGTAAAAATGGTTCTTGGGCGGCTCTAGGATTATATAGGTGTGCCTATTCTGGGGGAAGGTCTGCGAGGGGCATCCTCTTCCAATGGGATGATATATGTATTATGTTTGATTACTGTATTCTGTGGCTGTAGTAGTAGAAACATCCTACAGCTGCAATCAGTCCTTCTTCACTTTTGCCCACTGTGTCTTGTCATCAGCCAAAATCCTTAGCTTCCTCAGGTCCATTCTTGACTTGAGTGTACCGAGTCCTGCTTTCTTGAGGTCACCTCATAGCACGTTTAGCAGATTTATGCAATGACGTCCTCTTCTGGCTTTGTATTTGTTGGCTCCGAGTAGGGCGAATTTCAAGGCTCTCAGTGCTGGTGTCTCTTCTGGCATCCTTAGCACATGGCCAAACATGGACCATCTTTGCTGGGCAACTTTTACAGACAGCGGCGGCGTATTACACATCTTGTATAGTGCATCGTTGGAAATTATGCTCTCTGGCCATCGGTGTCCAGTGATGGTGTTTAGTTGTTCGCGGTGGCAGGCATCGAGTTTGTCTAGAGCTGCCTTTGGAGCTGCCCAGCTGTTACATTTATACAGCATCAAGGATACGCAGGTTGCATTGTATAAACGTAGCGTCTTTATCAAGAGCATCTTTGATCTACGAATCCATAGCTTCCAGAAGGACTAGAAAGCTATGTTCCCCATGACGCAGCGTGCCGAAATGTCAGCAGTACTGCAAAGCAGTGAGCCCAGAATTTTACTTTTCCGCCATGGTTCGCCGCCGCCACGAAGTGGGTCGTCATTTTCTATAGTCTCATGCTTTGTCAATAGGTATATGTGGGTGAATTCTGTTTTGGATTCATTCATAAAGAGATTCTCAATTTTTAGTTTGCTTGCAGCTATTGGGAGAAGTTCGTCAATGGGGTTTCTTTTCCTCGTCTATGAATTCCACATCGTCTGCATATTCCATCTTTAGTCTTTAGGGGTATGCCCAGTATTGACACGGGTTGGGCGGGGTGGGGGGGGGGGGGGGGGGGAGGGGGGAGAGTGGGTGGTCTTGTGGAACATTCCCGCACAGATTTCAATACAGCAGCAAGGTAGCAGGTGAAAAGCACCAGAGATAGACCATCTCGATTGATGTCTCAAACTCTACAGACTTCACTGCCTTGACTCGTACTCTCAGCTTGGCGTCTGCAAGCAGTAGTCTCACTAGTCGTAGCTCATCTTCATTGCAACTGGCCTGGCGTAGTACATCTAGGATCTTTGAGCGTTTAATTGTTTTGAAGGCTTGTGACATGTCAATGCCCATTTTGTGGAAGTCCCAGTGTTCGGACATGACTACCGGCACAAGCATGCGTTGAGCCCATACAATGTCCAAGCAGCTGCGTCCACGTTTGAAGCCGCTTTGACATGATTAGGTGAAGAAATCGATCTTGGCTCGGATGCGGCATAGAGTAACATTGGATAGGATTTTCCGTATGCTGTTGAGGAGCACAATGGGTCGCAGATTGGCTGGGGGCCCAGGTGGCTTCTTGGGCTTGGGTAGTGCGGTAAGGGTGCCTTGACCTACAGCGTCGATGGGAAGGTGGTGCATAAAAGCTGAATTGATTAGGTGCGTGATAGGTTTTGAGATAATGTCACTTGTATATTTGAATAGTTCATTGCTCATGCCATAAGGTCCAGATGCACGTCCATTTTTCAGGGCTTTAAGTGCCTTCTCAACTTCTGCTGTTTTAATTGGTGTTAGTAATGGCCTTGTGTCTCCTGAGAACGTGTGCACGGGCTTATCATCGTTGTCAGAGAACTGTTCCTTGGATCATTCTCGGATCGCCTCAGCTTTTCCCTGGTCAGTCCCAATAAAGTGTCCATCAGAGTTGCATACAGTGAGTGGTGGTGTGTAGTCAGTAACTCTCAGGCCTCAGGCTGCCCGAAACATTTTGTGACAGTCGTCCGTGGCAGTGATTTCATCTCCTAGGGAGTCTGCCCGTTGGATAGCAAGATCTTTTCCGCATTTGCTAACGTGGCGCAGAATAATATTGCTCTCCCGGCGTAGTTTGGTGCAGTCGTCACTTTGGCCACTTTGATAGATGTGCAGCCGTAACGCTTTCTGCTTTCAGAGCAGTAACTATAGACAGGCCATAAGCTAGTGCTCATGGAGCAAAAACAGACCACATACCGGGGCTTAGGCTTCGTAATTGGACCAAAGGTCTTGGATTATGTCATTAGTTTTGGATACGTCAGTGATCGCATTGCATTCATCGACCTGGCTATGCCTACGCGAAAACACACCACCACTAAGTGTCGAATTGTCAACGCATACGGCCCAACTACCGAAAGATCCAAAGAGAATCCAGCAATATTAGATTCCTTCTATGCAGAACTGAGCTCCGCCATTACAATCCCAGCTAGTGGCAACTGTTCGTGTGTGGAGATTTCAACTCCAAGCTGGGTAAACTCAGAATTGCAGACAAACGGTCAGGACTTGGCTTATGCCTGGGATCCTATGGAGAGGGCACACGCAACAGCAATGGAGATGCACTGGTGGTATTCCTTAGTTCCAATGGCCTATTTGTCACAAATACGGCTTTCAAACACTCTGTCACCAGACAACATGGACTAGACACATTACTGATTGCAAAGCCCCAAAAAGGTTCTAATCCTACAACGGCTGTCTTCAACCAAATAGATTTCATACTATGCAAGACAGAAGCAAACCCCTTACTCCGGAATTCTCGTTCGTATAGAGGCACAGACCTCAATTCTTACCATAAGCTAGTCATTACACGCCTTCAGATGAATGATTTCTACCTAATATATAAACACCATACCAGGCAAGCGGGTAGAGTCACCTACAACCTACCCAAGCTCATCAGCGACACTGACACTCAAATGTCATACGATAAAGTCCTCTGGGGGCAGATAGCTAACATCGATGTCAGCTCCGATCCAAATGAAGCCCTAACCAAAATACTGAAATCTATGGAATCATCCACTACCAGCACCATGGGTGTTCTTAAAAACAACCAAACTAGGTATACTGACGACCCTCTAGTAGTAAAACTATATATATATATATATATATATATATATATATATATATATATATATATATAGTGGTTGATGCAATTCAGTAAGGGAAAGATCCCTTAATATGCCCATTAATACGTAATAAAAAAATGTATATGTAGAAAATGCAACCTTAATCCAAATATTCTGAAAGTCTAAAATTATTTGATTGATTGGCATTGCCTATCGTTTCAGACAACAGAATGGTCAGGCGTGGTGGCTATAGTCGGCCTTGGAACGAAGTCTTTAGAAATTCCCATTGAACTTATTGTCTCACGAGGAATCTCCCTCTTAGGAATCCGGGCCGCCAATGACACGTAAGGAATCAGTGTGAATATATAATGCATAACGAGTTATTATACTATTAAAGAAATATTTACTCCACAATGTCGGCTGACGAGGGTTCTAGCGATTGTTTCACCTGAATCTGTGATAAATAATACTAGTAGATGAGCGGGAATTTCTTGTCCGATTTCCACCACCTCAGGCAAAAAGATTGACCACAGAACCCCTTAACAATGTCGATAATGTCAAGGATTTCCGGCCAATGGACTGTTCCAAGTTTATCCATCCATCATATAACGTCGTATGACATCATAATCAACTACGCGACATGTAAGATGATGTCATAATCATGACGTCATAAATGACTCGATATAGTCCGTCTTTAACGCTTAATATTCTGGCACGTATGAATTGTATGCCTTTACCATTTAACAAATATGATGTTGAATATTTTGAAACTAATTTGACTGGACACCATAGGCAGCAGCAACATCGCCCAGTCAAATTAGTTTCAAAATATTTGACAGCTTATCTGCTTGGTTTTCTGGAAATTGACAGTCATGGAGTTCAGAGATCGATCCCAACATGGACGAGGTGTGGATGGAGCTTAGATAGAGATGGGTGTGGCATAGCTCAAACTGGAATGGTCAATTCTCACGGGGCCAATGTGTGTGATAAGTCGTTGTTACACAATCTGTTACATGATTTCTCTCAAAGGTTCCAAGTGAAAATTAAAGATTAAAGATTTAATTTTTTTATTAATATAAAACCGTGCATGTGCGCGCGTTCGTGCGTGCGTGTATGGGTGTGCGTGCAGCAGCAAGCAATATTATCATACCATAAATTTTGTACACGATATTCCCAACTAGTGGGCTTCCCAGCAACTAATGTTTTGAAATCTTAATATCTGCTACAGTCACATATTATCTTGTGTTAAAATTGAGACAAATCGGATCAGAAATTTCCAAATTATCATTAGATTGAGAATTTGTTCTGATCCAGATCCAGGGTTTTATCCAGATTCTCACAGGCAAAGTCTGGAAATTTTCTTTCACCGCAAAATCCTTTCCTGTATTAAAATTTGAGTCAACTCGGACCAATAGTTTTTAACACACCTAGCCAGAATGGCCAAGCGAATGTATGCCATGGCGACTATCCGTCGTCCATCAATTATCCGTCCATCAATCTTTGCTTTGAAACGTATCTACTTATTTGGCAGATTTTAGCCAAATTTTGCTGGAAGGATCTTATGATGGCATGATCTAGAACAACTATTTACAATTGGTTTGGTTTATTATTCAACCATCAAGGATTTTCAGAGAATTTTCTGACTATTTTCCAGAGCCCTTAGAATGCTATATTTCATTAATCAATGGCCGGATTTCAATGAACCATCGGTGTATTTATCTTATGGCAGTAGGCTTCGATATATTAAACGTACATTTTGGTTGATTAATTTCCTTGGCAGCCACTCTGGATTTTTCAAAACTTATTAGAAAATCATTTAAATTGTATCTTCTCCTAAACTGCTTGGTTGATTTTAATCGAATTTCGCTGAAAGGATCCTATGGTGGTAGACTCCAGAAATCTTATCCAAAATTTTGATTGGACCATTTTTTCGGGAGCTATATTAGATTAGCCAATCTTTAATCGTCTAAATCGTTTAAAACATATTTACTCCTAAAACGTTTGGCAGATTCTAACCAAACTGGCTTGGAAGTATCTTATAGTGATAGAGTTCAGAACTTCTATTCAGAAATTTGAGGGGTCAATCTTTTTCAGCGAACGGCTTTGATTTCCTGACAATTGTCTGGAAATCCTTTTAATAATACGCTACTCCTCCTTAATCAATGACATGACATCAGCGAGAATTTTGATTGGTCAATAGATTTGGCAACCATCTTGGATTTCCATGATGAATTAGAAGCGTTTATTTTTCTAAGGTCGCAACATAAACTAATTTCAAAATAATCAACAGGTTTACTAAATGGTTATATTGAAAGGAAAATGTATAGCGATATCAGCATTAAATCCAGTATCATTTCTATTCTTTATGGCAGATTTCCGGCAGCAATCCAAGTTGCATCTACAGGAGCAGTGGACGTAGGCGCATTAATATCACATCGCTTCCCTATAACAGACGCCCTGGAGGCATTTAATCTAGTTCGTCATCGTGCTAGTGAAACCATGAAAGTCCTAATCCAGTTTCCCGAATCCCAATGACAATGGCGAGTTTTGAGACGCGAACCCTATTCATAGGCACTGTAGCTGATTGTTTTCACCCTATCCGTGTAAAGGGAAGAGGGCATTGCTATCGGGTTTGTCTGTCCGTCTGTCTGTCTGTCTGCACAAGTATTTCAAAAACGACTGATCCAATTTGGCTCAAATGTTAACGGAAACCTCACTTTATCGTATGCTAACGATTCAGGTCCTAGAATTTTCTACAGATAACCCATCCCTGACATTTTAGCCTTTAATCATGCTGACAACAAAGAAAGCCAGGCTTTAGTAGCCAGATGTTGACACATTTCTACAGCCTATGATGGCTGTCATGATTTACCTTTCAACTACTTAGTTTTGGCCATGTGGTGTAAATCAACCATACAGGTAAATTGTTGAATATTTTGAACTCGTTTGACTGGAAGTCGTTGCTGCTATAGGTAGCATCAACTTCCAGTTTCCAAATAGTCTACAATATAATTATTACATGATAAAGAATGTAATGACTTGGCACTTCAATGACATCACGCACTATCGCTCGAGGAGACAAAATGGTGACGATCACTGTTCAAAATTTACGCTATATTACAAAGCATATAATTGTGATACGGATACGGGAATGTGACAGGATATGAATGACAAATAATCTATAAACCATAATCTATCAGTGCAATACAACGTTTGAAATGAGATTAGCATCCCTTTAACACAACGAAGGAACTCGCTGTGCAAGAGGATTTTAAGACTATCCAGGACGTTGACCGCATAAAAGATCCCGGATATGTATAGGATCAAATTCTGGATGTATGACTATCTTGGAAACTACTGGTTTGATATGGCTAAAATTTGAACACAAGAAATGGTGTATTTATACATTAGGGTTCAACAACTTTTGGTGTGATCCGAAAAGTTTTGAAAACATTGCACAATGTGACAAAATCGGGAGGGTCGGGGTTTGCCATCTCTGATTGTTCTTGTGTATACTTTGTGTTGAAAGCAACGAAATGTTATCGATATTTCCTAATAGGTCATAGGCCCTTGAGTGTAACAACCCAAATATCTATGTATGTGTATATGCAATAATTTGCAGCTTATCGAACAATGATCATTTATGCTTTAACAATCCACCACACAGTGCCGCCCCCCCCCCTTGGCCCCCTCTCACCATTAGCTGGAGTAATTCTCAATTCTCCTATCAACTTCATGTGTACGAATTGTATCTTATTGATAAATCAATTTAATAACTGTTGGGTATTCTGAAACGAATTTGACTTGTGAATATGTTCAATTCAGTTTCCCTGTGTGCCTTTTTCAAGTGTACGAACTGTATGTCATTTATCAATCAGCAATTTATTTTGCTGAAAAAAACTCAAGTTACTTCTCTTTGTGCCCTTTTCAAGTGTACGATTTGAGTCACAACATAATAGCCGTCGAATATTTTGACCATCGACCTTTCTCCTTGTGCTGCTTTCGAGTGTACGAATTGCATTTTGTGGATAAATGTATAATGAATATAATTATGTATATAAAATCTACGGTCATGAAATATATTGTCAACTGTAATGCCTCATATGCCTATACAAGGCATGAGTGTAATAAAGTGAACTTGAACATAGAGTAAAAGTATCGGTTGAATTTGAAGATAATGGAAGATCTTTTTCTAGGTATGCCCCGCCCATTTCTAGCTAAGCTCCGCCCACACTTTACCCGTGTTGGTATCGATCGAACACTGAATTCTCACAATCAGGGTATCTATAGATATCATGCTGAATATTTTGAAACTAATTTGACTTGGTGCTGTTGCTGCCTATGGCAGCAACAGCACCCAGTTAAATTAGTTTCAAAAATATTCAACAGACTGTGTATTACATTGTAAAGATATACAATTCTTACACTTGATGAACTAAGTAATGTTCATGACGGACGTACATACGTACATACGTAATTCATTACGCATATTAATTGAGACATTAGCCTGCATGCGACATAATTGACTATCATGTAATATACTTGAGTAACAGATTGGATCTATACATTCAAACTGACCTTTATATTGTAGAGATTCCTCTCGATGCCTGTTCTTAAACAGCTTAATAAAAAAGACAAAAAAACCCAGCTTAATAATGAAATAAATATACCGCGAAGAAATGCTGATTGTTCGAGTGCCTTGTATTTGTGGGACCAAGATGGCAGATCAATGAAAGGGCATTTCTAAACATCAGTTTCCAGGAGAAATGTGTATGGATGATGGAAAGAGGGAGGGGTGATGGCACCCGCGAGAGAAGATCAGCCCATCCCTTATTTTTAAGAGTAGTAAGAGCGTGACTAGTGTTTTTTGTATCGTCCAGGACGTAACTCATAGACATATAAAATGGTTACTTAAGGCCCGCTTTCCATGTGAGCTTTTATGCTCGCTTGTTCTCACGCTTTTCTTTTCGCGGGTTTGTCTATTTCCACGCAGGCGAGTTTACCAGCGAATCCGGCTGTTTTCCTAGTGTAGGCAAGAGAATTTGAAGCTCTAGTTCTGCATATCTTTGATCAATTTTTGCTTTCCTACACACTACACTGACTGCATCAACTGCATCATACAAATGCGAGTTCCTTGTCTCTTGCACAAATAATACAAAAGAAAATGCAGGTTGCACGGCATCATTATTATATTTGCATAACGTTCAACGGCAATATTGCAAAATAACCTGCTTATAAGGCAACACGCGTGCGCACAAGATCAACATACATAACAAGCGCGCGTGTCAGCGGCACGGACAAGCGCCCGTGGAAATGTATATATAGGAAATGCACTAGACCAACTTTTCTGCTAGCAGAAAAGCGAGCAGGAAAGTCGCGAACTGCGCGACTTGTTTTTAAGCGAGAGAATTTCAGCGCGCTGAAAAGCTCACATGGAAATGGTTCTATCTAAATGCACTGGATCGGCTTTTCTGCTAGCAGAAAAGCGCGCATACAAGCTTACATGGAAAGCGGCACTAATATACAAATAGCGAAGACGTGACCACCGGTCGCTCTTTGTATGGCATATGCACTATACTTCCGGGTGAATACATGAATAACGTGCAATTAATACATAATAACTAGTAAACGCATGACTACCTGTCACGCTTTGTATCTAATACCTACTTATATGCCTACGTATATGTAGTATCTCTTCCAGGTGAGCCACTACGTGAATAACGTGTAATTACCACATAATAAGTAGTTAACGCATGACTACCGATCACTCGTTGCATGTAATAGACCTCCATTACTGCATGGCAACAGCGCCCAGTCAAATTAGTTTCAAATTATTCAACAGTATCTTTATTAAATAGTAGACCTACAATTCGTACAGCAACGCTTAGCCCGTCACCAATTATGCGTTCGTTACGTACTTATCTATGCCATAATTGATTATGACATCATCCTACACAGCACGTAGTTGATTATGACGTCATATAATGGATGGATAAACTGGAACGGTCCATTAAAACACAAGGTGACAAACGGATGGTTCTATAAGAAAACCTGACTCCTGTAAAACCTGCACTACGCTAAAAAGTAACGTAACATGTTTCCGAAGCAAAACAAATGTACTGTTGAGTATTTTGAACCTATTTGGATTGGAAGGGTGTACCAGTCCAATTATGTGCAAAATATTTCAACAGGCCATTTCCTTACATCGCGTTAAAAATAACCTAACATGTTTCTGCTTTGTTTTAGTAACATGTTAACTTATTTCTGAGCTGTACCTTATATTGCCATTCTGTACTTGGTTTCTAATAAATGTAATCATTTAGTATTATCGTCAGGCATCTAATGGCACCGAGGAGTCACTGCGGCCCGACAACAACTGCAGGCGTTCTGGGGCCCTAAACCAGGCATTGGATGGGGATAACACAAGACATTTCAAAGCTGTACTATTTATAAGACTGATATCAGAGATCCGATGGACCTTTCCAGTTTTAGCTATGCCCCGCCCATCTCCAGCTAGGCTCCCCCCACTCCTCGCTCGTGTTGCGATGGATCGATCCCTGAACTCCCTGACATTCAATTTCCAGAAAACTATACGTGTTAGCTGTTAAATATTTTGCCAACAACAACGCCCAGTCAAATTAATTTCAAAACATTCAACAGCATGTTTATTAAATAGTAAAGACATACAATTCGTACAGCAAAGCTTAGTCCACCATCAATTAGTGACGTGACAAACTTAGATATGCGATTCATGACCTCATTGATTATGACGTCATCATGCCATAGGCAGCAACAGCGCCCAATCAAATTAGTTTCAAAACACTCGAGAGAGAGAGAATGTTTATTAAATACTAAAGACATACAATTCGTACAACGTGTCAGACTATTAAGCGGTGGAGACGGACTAAATCGAGTCATTCATGTTGTAATTGACTATGACGTCATCCTGCATGTCACGTAGTTGATTATGACGTCATCCGATGGATGAATAAACGGGACGGTCAATTTCTATGAAGCTACTAGAAAATAGATTGATGTACACCTTAGAAACAATATCATAATCTTTAACTTTCAAATTTGTTTTACAAATTTTTAATTAGCTCATAGAAAATGCTCATTTGCAAACACGAGAAGACTCTTTTTGGAAAAGTATCGCCGGAATGACTGGCTGACCCAAATTTAGTCTTCTCTTGTTCAGCAAATTGCCATTTCTCAATACCACTGTAGAAGCCGTGTTGACCGACTCCAGCGTTAAAGGGAGGCTTGACGTTGCTTTTCCCCTGACAGCTATAAATTGTCAAGTTATAGGCTGTGCGCTGAATGCATTACGGCTATGCCGTGGCGCAGCAATGGCGGTGCCGGGGTGGGGTGAGTCGGTGCTGGTAGGTGGGTGAAGCTTCAGTAATTCTTATAGGAGTGTTCGTTTAAAGAGCAGGAAAATATTTTCGAAAAACTTATAGCGGGATTGGCCGGTTATAATTCAAGCCGATCAATGAAGTTGTAAATTTTCAAAAGTATTCAATTCCTGGTTTGCAAAAGATCTTTCAAAATATAAAATTTAATTTCTCGTAGCTAATTTTAACCAATAAAGTGTTAAATGGAAATTATTAAACCCATTAAAATGGTAAAAAGCAATTATATTAATTCAAGCAGTTAATATACATTCAAGAGGTTCTATGAACTAGACCTGTACTCTATCAGTTGGAGTTGGTTTTGACTTTTGGATTGCAGTTCTTTAAGATGAGTTGTATTGTGATGCGGCAATAACAATATTAACCCATCTTGTAGACTTGCTTCAGAAGGTGTCCATTATAAACAGCTTTGACTGCATAGACAAAGTTATTACAGAATAAGTCAGACAGCTCAATATATTTAACGACTGTGATAAAATGTCACATTCAAATTCTATTTAAAGAACAGGTGGAATGAAAATTGGTATTCACTTTTAGAGCTATGATAAAGGGGGATGGAGTATAATCTCTGACATGCTGAAAATTTCATCATGTCTAGAGACCTTCTGGAAAAATTAAAAAATGTATCCATGCCCATTACTATTTAACAATGGAATAACCTGGTTGACGAAAGAAAAACCTCACAGAAGATCCCAACATATTATTCACTAGGCAAAAGAAATGAAAATATTATTATTCTGTGTAAAATGAGAAATAAGTGCAGCTAATTAAATGCTGATTTATATAGGTACCATCTTATTGACCAATCAAATTGTTCTTATTGCCACATATCTGAGACATCTCGTCACCCTTTTGGAATGTGCAAATTGGGAAGATGAAAGGCATCATTTGCTTGACTATATCCAACAAGTTGAGCCACGTATTGCGCTAGATACCATTTCAAATGGGAGTGAAAATCATGATAAATAGAGAGTTGGCGACGCGGGTGCACCATTTTTCATGACTGACCGACAGGTTGTGAGGTCTGACAGTCTGTCTTGTATGAGGGAGCACACTTTTTGACAATTTTCTGCTTTACGCCTCCCATATTGTGAAATGGTATTTTAAAATGGCGATGTTATTAATAGACGATTTGTCTCTTTGCTGTCAAAATGTGTTATTATTATTATTGTTCATTTTATTCATGTCATTGTTTTTTCTATGTATTTCTTTCTGTCACAAAGCAAAGCATAACTATTGTAAAATGTCATCCATCGGAGTGTGAGTGTCACCGCCATTTTCCTTCCTCCCTCCCTCCCTCTCCACCCCCCTCTCTCTCCCCTCCCCGGATGATTGCTTTTATACCACATTGCCAAACATTGCCAGAGGCAGACACGCTAGGATTTTTCTGATTGGTTGAAAAGTAAATCATGACAGCCATCATAGACCGTATAAATGTTGCAACATTTAACTACTAAAGCCTGAATATTTTTCTTTAGCAGCATGATAAAAAGGTTTAAAAATTACCTGCATAGTTTATGAGTGGCCTATTAGATCACCTGAATAGCTATCAAGAGATGAGATTAGCTATCCTGGAAGCAGTGGTTTTGTGGCATTATGAAACGAGGCATACCTACACGGTGCTATGGCGGTGTCACGAATAAGCTGAAGAAGACAAACATGAATTCCATGGAGTAAATGTATCACCTGTCTCCTCTCTGTCACAGTGAACTTAGCCTTTATCTTGCGACCTCCATATCATCAGGTGGCTTTCTAATAGCCATGTATCTGATAACCGAGCCAGCCATTACAGTGATAAATTTTCGAAAATTGTATTCTCATGGGGCCGTATTCAAGAAGAGTGACTAACTTACACGCTTGCCTAACTGCCCGCACCTATTTAGAATACAGGACTATGTCGTAATTAGGAAGAAGTGACTAAATATTCATCGACTGTAGGTGAATCGAGACATGTGCGTTTTCTGGACTTACGTCATATTTATGTATTTTCGGACTTAAGTACCCTTCGTGAATACGCCCCTTGGCCTGCAGATGGGCACTGGCTATGTAAAGACTTGAATTGACCTTCACGGTGTTAGCTGTGCCCCGCCCATCTCCAGCTAAGCTCCGCCCACACATCGCACGTGTTGGGATCGATAGATCTCTGAACGCCCTGACTATCGATTTCCAAAAAAGCACACAGGTAAGCTAATTGAATATTTTGAAAGTAATTTGGCTGGGTGCTGTTGCTGCCTAAGGCAGCAACAGCGCCCAGTCAAATTAGTTTCAAAATATTCAACAGCATGTTTAGGAAATAGCAAACAATTACAAAGACATACAATTCATACAACGTGTTGGACCATATGAGATTTGATGACGGTCTATTCGGAACCCTTTGTGACGTAATGGTTGTGACGTCATCATACGTGCTGAGCTGATTATGACGTCATACGACGGCAGATCATGGATGGATACGCTGGAAAGGTGAATTCTTTTGATGATTGCTCCGTTATTGATCAGGCCGAACAGTCATACCCTCTGCAGTGGTCTTGAGGAATGTCCATTTGTCAGATAACAGACAGTTATTCTTGCAGTAATCCGTGAAAATATTTTTGACTATTGAATGGTAAATTGATATTAAAATCATTTTGAGCGCTTTGAGGACTAAATGATACAAGAAAGACTAAGTTTTGCCATTATATGGCTGCCCGCTGAAATTGATAGTAAATGGTGTTGCGATGACAACGTGTTCGTCATTTTCTATAACTACAGCGTGGAAGCCTTGAAACAGATCACAAATGTGTTCCATTCCTAAGGCGTTAATGTGTATATGTGATTTTAAGGCAGCATGGCATGGATACACCTTCTCTCATGGCAGCAACAGCGCCCAGTCAAATTAGTTTCAAAAATATTCAACAGCATGTTTATTAAATCGTAGATGCATACAATTTGTACAACGTGTCGGACTATTGAGAGTTAAATACGGGCGGTATAGAATCATTCATGCTGAACTGAGTATGACGTCATCATACACGCTACTTAGCTGATTATGACGTCATAAATATATATATATATGTATATATTATAGCCACTATAGACAGACTAGCAGCTCTAGACAAACTCGATGCCTGCCACCGCAAACACCTACACACCATCACTGGATACCGATGGGCAGACAGCATAATTTCCAACGATGCACTATACAAGATATGTAACACTTCGCCGCTGTCTGTAAAAGTCTCCCAGCAAAGATGGTCCATGTTTGGCCATGTGCTAAGGATGCCAGATGAGACACCAGCACAGAGAGCCTTGAGAGGACGTCATCGCATAAATCTGATAAGCGTGCTACACGGTGACCTCAAGAAAGCAGGACTCAGGTACATTCAAGTCAGGAATGGACATGAGATCCGGTATCCGAGCCAGTCATTCCACTGGTACATTTTCAAAAATAGTCTTCTCTTAGCCTGAAATGGGCATATCGCAACACCAGTGAAGAGACAGCTTTGGCTTGTTTCACGATTAAATGGTTATGGTAACACAAGATGGGTTAATTACACCCTTATATTCAACTCTTCTGCGGACAGATAGCCAATAGAGATCTTTCAGTACTGGGGAGATATATTGATGTTTCGATGTTCCGGTTAGAATACGTGTAGCAGTGGTTTGGACATGCTGCATTTTTTTGACATTCTTCTGCGATGTTCTAAACAGAAGTGCATTTCCATATAGTGATATGATAGTGATAGTGTCTCGACAGGTTATGCTCATATGACTGCTACTTCAGGCTGGTGAGAACATGATCAGATCAGCTCTGGTGGTTAGACGTGTGGTGCAGTATCAGGAGATGGCAGTAAATGGTGCTCAGAGAGTAAAGTAAAGTTGTGATGCAAGTGTTGCCTGTCGTAGTGGAGAGGTCTAATGCAAAGGTCACTAACTTGATTGGGCAGCATCCTTCATAGACTATTCGCTACTCCTTTGTTCTCAGTCATTCTGCCACAGGAAGCCAATCAGTTGCTCACAAGGAGTAGAACATCCTTTGATCTTAGGCTCTAGTTTGCTATTTATTAGCCTGGAAGGTGGTCGATGGCGTTCAACAAACCTCATTGCTTGATAGATGTCGGCATACTGTGCTACCTGGCTCAACTCAAGGAGCAGCGGAACAGTCCCAGGTTGCCCTTCGCGTGAAGGGAACTTCTGACCGGTGCCTTCAAAAACACAGCTGCCACAATCTGAAGTGCTCAAGTTGGCTAGAGCTCATCTAGATGATACGCACTGACGGTAACGCTGGTGGTCGTTTTGCTTGCTGTTCGAGCAGAGCAATAAGGCAGTGTCAACGCAATCTCAACCATGAACATATGGTACTTGAGTTGCTCAATGTAAATACCATCTAGTATCACACGCTTCTTATCATTGTAGACCAGAGGCCAAGTTTTTCCTGCTCATACGTCACCACATTCCAGAGGCGCATGCAGATGGATCAGTTTATGGAGTGGCCACAATACTGTGGATGGCACTGTAGGACCTTTGCCAGGAGACCTCATTTTGGCGCTAATATATTCCTTGACCACTTCAACTTACCTGCCCCACTCTCCACGTAATAGCACCCGGAACAGAGAGTAATGGCATATGTACCTTCAAACGAGCGTTTGAACCGTCCTGGTGTCTATACAGACTATTTGCTCCAAGCTAACCAGTCACTCTCACATGCCTCCTATCCGCGGGGATCACCGCAATAGTTAGACGTATCACATTGAGGCTGATGCCAGCGATGGTGATGTACGCTGAATCAGTCCCAACCTGGAGGTATTCGAAGCTGTCACTAGCCATGTACCCATACAGGAAGTCGTAGTAACGGACCATCATTCTCAGATTCGTGAGCTTGTATGCCATGACACTGACCTGGAAGGGTCATTAAAGAGTGATTTTAGCTTTACAGCTTTGTAGCTGGTAAGGCTTACGGATCTCCTCTAGATCCTCAAACCAGGCACTTCACATGGATCTGTATATCACACATTCGTCCGTGTTGAAGCTGATATTGCTGTGAAAATACAAAGCCTCACTCACCTTGTCATATGCCATGTTGCCTAGTATCTTGGCGAGATGTGCCAAGAGTGCTTTAATCTTATCCAAATTTCCTGAGTGGCGAGCCTCTGTAACATTATTCTCAAACCACCCACATGATTAAAACGGCTCATAGTCTATTGTGCCGTAAAGAGCTGTGATCTCCAGACCATGGGCGATATACCACAGTGTCGGTCTATGTACGAGCCTTCTCTTAGCTGAGAGTGCCCTGACAAAGTGTGCGGGTGGTAGGACGCTTCTGATCTGTTAGCTCTAGGTATACTATCTCAGTGGATACAGCCTCAACTGGCATCTCACTGTTATGGAGTAGAGGTGGCATTTCATCAAACTTTGCCCATGCCCACTTCTGCGAAATCAAACCCGTGTTCTGCTAGTAAATCCTTCTTTAAACATTCTACTCCACTAGCTTCTCTCCATTGCCACACTGTCTCTTTATCACATGACATCTCAATAGACATCGTAGATATGTACAAGGCATTAACATCATAACTTAAGATACAGATACCGTCGGAAGTACTACAGATTCGAGTCAGAACTGACTCTTTGTATCGAGGGCACTCGATTCTGAGTCCACCAATCTTGTGTGCAACCCACGTCCCATGTCCTCCCGGGTGATGCTGTGGTTCTCTGAACGTGGCTTTAAGAGGGGTGGGGGGGTGATATCATTTTAACCTGGATGAACAGTGAGTCCTACTGATATAAGGGTATTGGCAAGAGTGTAATTACGCTGGTGATTCCCAAAACGCACCATACTATAGTGGCTAAATAAAACGATTGGGCTTAATTACCATGGGGAGGAGGTACCATCACTATGTTTTTCATAGCATTGACCGTGTCCAAATGACCTTCGTCGCAAATCCGTCTGGAACCATCATAATTGTAGTCAGCACCCTGAAAACCCACAATTAGACACGAAGATCGTCAAAATCCGTCAATTAGTTCCTGGGATATATTTATGGACCTGTTAGGTGGCGACTGAAAAAGAGTGGTCTTGGACCCCAACATGTTTTTCCTGTTCACAGTGGTACAAAATCTGGTACCATGGCTACATAACCATTCCTCACTATTTAGTGCAACTGTTTCAAAGCGGCATCCTTAATCAAGCACTGCTAATGAAATCCAACTATCTCAAATGGTTCCCAAGGGATTGGAATTCTTGATGTCGTAAACCACTTCTGTAATAAATGTATGGTGCATTCAGATGCTGATAGATTATGTAATTATTCTGCATATTGTGTAAAATCTCTGATCATATGACGTCATAATTAACTACGTGACGTGTAGGTTGACGTCATAAGCAATTACGTCATGAATGACGTAGCTTTGTTTGTTGCGAATGCTTAATTGGTGGCAGACTAAGCGTTGTTGTACGATTTGTATGTCTTTACTATTTAATAAACATAGGCATAGGCAGCAACATCACCCAGTCAAATTGGCTTTAAAATATTCAACAGCTTACATGTATAGTTCTCTGGAAATTGATAGTCAGATAGTTAAGTGATCGATCGATCCCAGCCTGGCGAAATGAGGTGGCGCTTAGCTAAAGGCGGGCGGGGCATAGCTAAAACTGGATTCTTCTATTGTATGGCTCATTATCCGTTAGTGCACAATTTAAACCAGAATCTCACAGTTACATAGAGTCGCATTGAGTGGATCTTCACAAAACAGTGCACAAAGTGTGCTCTTTGTGGCATCTTGATGCATATCTATATTGGATCAAATGATCAATGTCAAATATATCATCGCATTTACTGTATTGTCTTTCCAATAAAATCATTTCAGATTGGATATACAGCCTTGCATTTTGCAGCATTTGATGGAAATCTGGAGCTAGCTAAGCAGCTTATAGCAGCTGGAGCTGATTGTAACTGTACGGATGTGGTAGGAATCTAATTATGAAATAATTCAATTTCGTTCTGAATATCATGACAACTAGTAAAACTTTGAGGATCTTCTAATCTGCAAGGTGTTATATACATTTATATTGTGGACATGTCATTCAATTGTGTCTTCCATCTAGGAAAGTGCAGTGTACTATTGCAAGGGAGTTTACTCTGTGGCAAAGATTGAATTACTAAGTTATGCGAACTAGTAAAGGACGTTTTTTTATGATTGATACCTTCAATTCGCCTAGAAAAGATGATGATGTTTCTTGATCTGATGTAGTAATACGCATATTAGGAAAGAATGTCAGTAATGATTGTTACGTCATTGGCAAAAGTAATGACCAATACAAGCATTGCAAAACATTTAACCTAATGGCTGCCATATATGGTTAACCCTTCTGATTGATTTTCGAAAAAGAGTGTGTATGATCGATTTGCTATACCATCTAACTCTTTCTTCTCTTGACTAGATTTACAAGGGTGTGATCTACCTTAGCATTTGACATAATAGCTGTGGATCAGAATTTAAATATAGCAGGAGAGAAAACAGACAAAGAGATATTTTGAAAATAAGTATTCATTCATTCATTCATTCATTCATTCCTGCCTTGTTTTGTGTTAACTGAGATTGTATGACCGGTAGTACAGCAGCGTCACTAATCGGTCCCCGCCCAAGTGACATAAATGGTATTTAGCTGCTTTTTTCAAATTATTCCGATTTATTTGTGTTTTTGCTTATGGTTATATGTTGATTATTATATAAAGTTATTTTTAACAGCTCCCTGGTTCTTTCTCAAAATCGATACTCATCCCTTATTGATAATCGGATCGTGATACACCTTGAGAATGATATTGGATGGGTTAATCTCGACATCATTACTGAACCCGATTTTGGATACACTGTCATGGTGGGTTTTAGATTTGTCGTCCGCCATTCGGATCTTAATAAAACGTGATGGTGTAATCTAGCAGTAACTATTTACCTCTTAAGGGAGCTGATTTTCTATTCACGCCATGATGGGGTTTAGAAGGGCGCCCGCAATTACATTTCGAAACCTCTATACAAGTTGTGGAATGGTCTGGATCTTAACTTGTATGAACCTTTTTCTAGTTGATAAATTTTCTATTTAATAATGTATCAAATTTTTGCTGATCCAACACCCAAGATGGCTTACCAGTAACTAGTCGCCATCTTGGGTATTTGGTTCCCAATGATAGCCGCATTAATATGTGTTAGGTTAGTTAAAATTGCATAGGTCAATTGAACTGTCACTGTGTTTGAAACACTTAAAAATCTATGACGATCTTAAATCAAATATTCCCACCAGCCAGTAGGGGCAGCATTGGACTGTTGTATATTGTTTGCTGGACGTAGCTTATTGAAATCGATGAAGATCAGATTTTGCTGCCACCGGGGAACATTATACAAATTGATCTCGTCTCTGAATAATAACGCGATTAAATGTATCAGAGTGATTTAACATCTTAAATGTTCTTGGAGTAGCAAAGGATAATAGAAGCGAAATGTCATAGGGTAGAGTCAGTTAGTTGTAGTGCGTAACGTGGTTAATCATACACTGTTTCTGATATATATCACGGGTGCTCGGCCGCGAGAATAGGTGATGATTATGGTAAAAGAGATACTAGAATAGATATATGTGTAGAATTACATTATGCAGACGTAGTCGTTTGTGCAATGTCTATGATCTCTCCCAATGGATGCTCGCTGGTGTAATCAGCCGATGTCCTCTCCGCCTTGTGCTAGTGAAAACGACAATGCCATTGACATGGCTATATTAGTAACACAGCGAGTGGTTATATTAAATCACTAATTGTGCTGAGAATAAATAATTCCACCACATATCGATGTGTTAATGGGCCTTTCCAGTTTGAGTTATGCCCCGCCCATCTCTATCGAAGCTCCACCCACACTTCGCTTTGATGGGATTGATCAATCCCAGAATGCTCTAACTATTAATTTCCTGAAAACTATGCAGGTAAGCTGTTGAATATTGTGTGACTAATTTGACTTGGTGTGCTGGTGCTGCCTGTGGCATCAACAGCACCCAGTCAAATTAGTTTCAAAATATTCAACATAATATTTATTGAATAATAAAGACATACAATTTATACAGCAACGCCAAGTCCGTCTTCAAATATGCGTTCGTGACGTGTTTATCGACGTCATTCATGACGTCATTCATTATGATGCCATTCTACACGTCGCGTAGTTGATTATGACGTCGGATGATGGGTTGATGAAGCGGAAAGGTCTATTAAATGTTCCATAGACAGGAAATAATAAAAACATTTACTGAATTTTAATCAGGTCGTTCATATTGGCCGTCCATTTTAGCCTGAGAGATAATCCATGATTTCTCTAGAATCGTGAGAACGGTGTAACAATTAATCATATTTAACTCCTTTTGTGTCAACTTACGCCTTTAAGGGTCGAGCGACCCAAAAACATACTCCGTAGTGGTTTTAAGAAAATGTGAATTTGCAGGTCACGAGAGGGCAATGTTTGCCACTGGAATGCCTGGCTTGATTTTTGAGCCAGAGATTTCAGTGTCAGTTTTAAAAAAATAGTGATCTCTTGGTCTTCAAATGTACAGTTCTCAAGTTTATTGCAGAGGAAATTGTTGGTCAGCTTGACTATTAAAATGTTGCGGTGTTGCTAGTCCAACAGGCGCGATGAATCATGCGGATATACAATTATTATATAGAGCACATCTGATTTAGCGGAATCTGCATCTAGGATAGATTAACATAACTCATTCTATGTATTACGGACATGACAGAGTCTTACTGAAAGTTACTTAGGTCATATTGGTTCAAAATTAGTTGGATCACTTCAAATGGTTTCCAAAATAAGTAGCGCAATAAAAAATAGTTCCATAGACATAACATAATTTAACTAGTTGTATAACTTTAATCCGTCCCTAGGCACTACAGCGCGTCCATCTTATGTCTTAAGAATCGTGCGACAGTTCGGTAAAACAACAATAAATCATCTTTAAATTACCAGGCTCAGTATTCACGAAATGGGCGTAGCTTACACTGAGTTGTAAAGTAGAGAACAACTCTGTCAGAATGCGGCATTAACGTCGATTGCGAGGCAGACGCCATAGTTACGTCTCTTCTATTGCTTAAACGCTCTTCTTGAATACGGACACATGTGTTTGCGCCGTAAATAACGCATGTCCCATTCGTGTCTATGTGCTGCTGTAGACTACTCATCCATCCCTTCCAATCAGGTAGCACGTAATAAATTAATAGAGTGATCAATTTTTAGCTATGGCCGGCCCATTTCTAGCCATGTCCCGCCCATTTCTGGCTATGCATCGTCCATTTCTAGCAACCCGCAACCCACATTTTGCGTGTGTTGGGATCGATTTAGAGACTATGAAGCATGAATTCACAGAAGTCCAATTTCAAGATAACTATGCATGTAAGCTGTTGAATCTTTTGAAACTCATCTGACTGAGTGCTGTTTCTGCCTATGACAGCAATAGTGTCCAGTTAAATTATTTTCAAACCATTCAACGAAATGTATATTAAATATTAAATTCGTCAAAAACATACAATTCATACACTTGACGGAGTTGAAATATTCATGGCGGAGTTACGTCATTGATTATGCACTATCATTGTGACGTCATCCAGCCTATGGCGTCATTGACATGCAGGTATTTCATGCCCCTGGTGTTGATTTCAGGATGGAATTTCGCCATTGTATTGGGCATCTCAGCAAGGACACACACTGATCATTGATGAACTTGTTAAATCTAAAACAACGGCAAGGTTTAGATTTGTGCAGCATACATATGGAGCGGTCCAGTTTTAGCCATGCCACGCCCATCTCTAGCTAAGTCCCGCTCATACTTCTCCCGTGTTGGAATCGATCGATCCCTGAACTCCCTAAATATTGCAACAACTGCGCCCAGTCAAATTAGTTTGAAAATATTCAACAGCATGTTCATTAAAGTAAATATATACACTTCGTACAACAACCCTTAGATGGTGACGAACGTGGCTACGTCATTCATGACACAGTTGATTATGACGTCATCTCACACTTTACGCAGCTGATTATGACGGCATATGATTGATGGATAAACTGGAATTCTCCATTAACAAGTAATATCACCTGGAAGCTCAGATTCGTGCGATGGCATCATCGATTGTACGACTATATGCATAATGAAAGATTCCAGTTTGCACATCAATCATATGCCATCTAATCAACGACCAGACCTGCATGATGACGTCAAAATCAACTACGCCATGAATGGCGCAGCTAAGTTCATCAAGAACGCTTAATTCATGATGGACTACGTGTTGTTGTATGAATTTCACGGCGTTACTATTTTAATTTGACCCAGCCAAAGTAGCTTCAAAATATTCAACAGCTTACTTGTATAGTTTTCTGGAAATTGTTTGTCACGATCCCAATGCTGGCGAAGGCTGGGTGGAGCTTAGCTAGAGATGGGCGGTACATAGCTAAACCTGGATTCACCAATTAACACATCATAGAGACAGATGGCTCTGAGTAACAAACAATGGGTAAATAATTATTCGAGGAATCAATTCCGTCAATCAGGCATAGTAAATGATGATCTTGTGTCAACTTGTCGTTATAATGGTAACACCGCCTCTGTAGTAGGCTTGAGTTCTGTCTATTTACAGGTCAAGAGAAGACTATTTTTTGAAAATCTACCACTGGAATGACTGGCTCGGTTACCGAGCCAGTCATTCATGTGGTAAATTTGCAAAAATAGTCTTCTGTTGGCCTGCAAATGGATAATGACGAAGCAAAAATTTAGATTTCTTAGACGATTAACCTTATAGTCGCCAAACCGGTCACGAGACCAAGCATTAAAAAAATATGTTCCTAAATTCCAGTGGTAAATTTACAAAAAAAACTTCTCTTGGCCAGCAAATGGTCATTCACTTTAACAATCTTGATAAATGAAAGGGTTAATTGATAACTGTAACATTTTGTGCACCTTACTGATTATTTTCTTGGGAGTTTAAGTTTAATGGAAGAAAACATATCTATCATTCACATTGTTGTGTTGCATGGAGCGTATTAAGCGCGACTCTGGTAAACTTATAACATCTGCAGTTTTTCAAATGAAAATGCTTTGAAATACAACAGAATTTATATTTCACATTTTCCTACTCAGCCTTCTCAATCCGGAAATGTTAACATTTCAATTACGCGACAAATGTTGTATATTTGCAATATTATTTGACTGGGGGTCAAAATTTTTAACACAGTATTTTTACGTTGAAACGCCTTTATTGTCATTATCCGTTCAGCCATGCTATGTGACGCTATGCTGATAAGCCTGAATCTTATACGTGTCTTGAGAATGTGGCAATAAGCCGTATGTATGATTACTGTATTCTGCTGCTGTAGTAGTAGAAATATCCCAGGGCGGTGGGGGGGGGAGGGAGGGAGGGAGGGAGGGAGGGAGGGAGAGAGAGAGAGAGAGAGAGAGAGAGAGGGGGGGGGGGAGAAAGAGAGAGGGAGTAAGAAGAAATATAATTTGTGGGAAATGGAAAACCGTAAAACGTTCCTTTGTAGGGGAAGGGACCAGAGATTAAACCAAGGAAAAAGGTTTTCGACCCTATCTAACTCTCTGTCGATACCAACATGTATGGGATACAGTTAGTATGGGCATACTGCTTAATATTGTCAGTTTTCTTTCTTTGGTTGATTTTCCTTGAATGGATTTGTTTATGTAATCGAGATTTCATTCATCTTTTCATCAGATGCTTGTTCCGGTGTGTGTGTGCGTGCGTGCGTGCGTGCGTGCGTGCGTGCGTGCGTGCGTGCGTGCGTACGTGCGTGCGTACGTGCGTGCGTGCGTGCGTGCGTGCGTGTGTGTGTGCGTCTGTGTGTATGTGGTTCTAATCGGTGCTGTCTGGGATGTATCATTTGTCTGTGCGTGCCTACGTACGTGCGTGTGGGTGTGTGCGTGCTTGCGTAATTGCGTGTGTGCGTGTGTGTGTGCGTGCGTGCTTGCGTGCATGCGTGCGTGCGTGCGTGTGCATCTGAGGCATACTAATCTCTTGTAAGACCTTTTCTCTGCAATCACTGCAGACTGCTACAGAGGCTATCAGATCTCGTGTACATAGAGAAACAATTGAATCAAAATTTCTGCTTTTATTCGATCCTAGATGTGACTTTAGTAAAATATATGTTTTGTGTGTTTGCATATATCTTGCTAAAGACAAATGTTCGGGAAAAAACACTTAAATTTTATTATTATATGGTCACACAGCGATTGAGAGAGAGAATGTGATTGATATCCATCAATCAATCATATTTTTTCTTAGTTTTTCCATCTTCCTCTCTAAAAAGATTTATTTCATCATATCTTTTTTTCTGTATACGCTTTAACTCGCTGGAAAATTATACTATATATATATATATATATATATATATATATATATATATATATATATATATATATATATATATATATATATATATATATATATATATATATATATATATATATATATATATATATATATATATATATATATATATATATATATATAAGTCATGGTGTGCTCCCTGTTGAACCACTAGTTCAACTATGACGCTGGACTCCACAGGTCCCGGGAATGTTTTTAGCCATTTTATCCCATATGATGATCCGTTTACTTATCGACTGCTGTTTATCATGTTGGCGAAGTACGTTGAGAACTACACATCTCCCCCAATAGACGAATGTAGTTTAACAATCAATCACGTGACGTCATAATCAATTATGTCATCAATAAACATGCTGTTGAATATTTTGAAATTAATTTGACTGGGGGTTGTTGATGCTGCCTATAGCACAATATGGAACCCTTTGTGACGTAATGATTGTGACGTCATCATACATGCGCTGAACTGATTATGATGTCATACGAGGGCAGATGATCGATGGACACTCTGGTAAATTGAATACTCATCTTCCCAAAATCTGGGTAATTATGCAATGAGCATATATGTTGATTATTTTGAAGCTAATTTAGCTTGGAACCGTCGCTAATCAAAACAATCAAAAGAATGTTTATGAAATTGTAGATTTTTTTATAAGACATACAATTTGTACATTCGTGAGGGACTTACCCTTTTCCGTGACAGAGCTATACGTCATTGTGATTGTGACATCAGCTAACACGTGACATATTTTATTATGAGATCAGATACTTGAGTGACAGATAGGATCCGTCCATTCTCAGAAGACTGATCACCCGCGTATTAAATGAGGTCCGCCTTACATTTTACGTCGGTGGAAAATGGAAGATTCCACTTTCTTAGTCAATCACGTGACATCATAATCAACGATGTGACGTGCAGGCTGACATTATAATCAATTACGTTATGAATGAACCGATTTAGCTTTTCTTAAACGAGTAATAGTTCTTCCAGGTTGTATGAATTGTTTGTCTTTACTATTAAATAATCATACCGTTGAATATTTTAAAACTAATCTGACTGGATTCTATTGCTGCCATACTTCTTGATATATGTCATCTTTTTTATTTATTTTTTTTAAAAGCTTTTTAGGGAATATTTCTCAAAAAAAATAAAAAAAACTTTCATTAATATCTGTTGTGATGTAGCAAATAAAAAACTGTATCATTTCAATTTCTCTTTTTTCCATTTGTTACCCACTCGCCCCTCTCACACACCACCCTTCAAACATGTCCAGTAAGAATATGTTATATGAATGAATGGCTGAATGAAAAAAGGGAAGCGATACATGAGTTCCTTCCTCCGTGACGTATTTATTGATGGAATGTCTGAATGAACTTCCCTGTTGTATCTTATCAAGGGGGAATGTCTGACTTCCCATCACCTTACACTCTCGCCCAGGATACAATCATGCAAACCCACATGCACACCAGCATGTACGCACGCGCACACGCGCATGTACGCATGCATATGTATGCACGCACGCATGCACATGTGTGTGTGCACATGGATATCATTCAACATCGTCAGTCTGTGTAAAATGAAAAAACAAACTCTGTGGAAAAATACGGTTAAGATTTTGTTTATTAAAACAAAAAAACCGTCAAAATCAATTCCTCGCTTCCCTGTTACTCGCTTCTCCATCCCTCGCCTTCCATTCCCCTCGCTCACAAAAGATGGATGGGAGCAGGAGGGGGAGGGGAGGGCGTGCGTGCCGCCGCTGCCGCCGCCGCCACTGCCTCTTCATTTCCGTGGGAACTCCCTTCGTCATTAAAATTTTGTGATAAAGTTTATGGACAAGCGATTCTCACTTATTTTCATCGCGAATGGATAAATCATGTAAGATAGAGCTCATAGTTCTCCCTCTACATCTATGATAGAGAAAATGCAGAGAGGAATTTCCACAGGCTGTAGACCTCATGGGTTCAACTCGTTGCCAGTTGTAAAGATAGACTCGACTTCCACCATGGAAAGCTGACAACATTCGATCGTCTGTAGGAAGTCTACCTAATGGGTCATAAAATCTGCACCCATATTGGGTATTAAAGGGTGTGTAATACACGCAAATCCAGTGTCTACCCAGCTTATTGGCGGGATGAGTATTGATTACCAAACAAGATGGTCGTCTGGCGATCCTGGGTGGTACACGATCTACAGGAAACACTGCTATGAAACATCTTCTAGTTATAGGGTCTGTCTTCAGTAAATGGTTTAATTGAATAATGTTCAAAATTTCATAAATAATTTTTCTTATAAATCAGTTAGAATATTTCTACTCGTGTCTATGAATATATTGTTATTAAATTTGGCGTAACAAATGACATTGTACGTATCTGTCAGAGGTGTCTTGAAGATAAAATGAGCGTGTAATGACCTTGTCTTGGTAGGGAACTAGTGAATCGAATCGATCAAGTTCGGTGAAAAATCAAACGGGAAGAGTGTATACCTGTAACAGAAATCATTTAATGACATCGGATACCCTCGGTCCTTGAAAAGTCCTCCAGTACTGGAGAATAAGGCTAGATATGCCGCAGAATAATTTATCTTGCCTTCACTGAAATTTGGCTTAATCGGGCTATTAGTGACTTGTTCCACATTAATATAACAAGTGCAATATGTCAGATCATTGTGATGGAAATTAAATTGATCTGTGGTGCTATCGCCATTATAAGCAGCATTTGGAATCATAGCAAAAATCACACGTGTAGGAAGTTAACCGACAAAGAGGTTGTCTCTGTCAACAGACTGAACACTGGTGGGAACGGTAAAGGTTTTCACTATGACCCGTTTGATCGGGTAAATAGCATTAGTTCTTGACAGGATTTTAACAATAGATCGGGCGACGGGTTAACCTCCCTTATGTAGAGATAAGCCTCATCCATTTTTACTTTAGGATTATTATTTTGCAAATACATGCTCGAGAAAGCGTCCTTTGTGCTCTGGATTCTCACTCTCAAATCTACACCGCCTAGGAGATATTTTTCTTAAAGGAATATGTCAGAATGAATCCTGCCAATCAATTCCACCGTTTTTCCTAGACCACAAACATCCCTGTGGGCTTTGAATCCTAGATCTTTATCGGTTATCTCCTCAAATTCCCTGGCGTCATGGGGGTACCACATGGCAGATTGAAGATGTGATTTAGTGGCATCAGTCCAATAGTTTATCAAATACTCCAAATACGATCTGTAACTGTAGTTCTCAGAAGAATCCGAGATTTTGTGACCATTAAGAAATACGTCTAACTGACTTATCAGAGAATGCATCCCATTAGTAACAGGTGCCAGTAGTGTCGTCCCAATTGGGGCTAGTTCAGCCCCTGTTCGCCCGTTCATAGGCATTAATCTAACTTTGAAAAATAGATAAGATTGGGCCAAAGCTAGATATCGGTCAGGTGAGCTAGCTACATAGAACTCCATATGCCCGCTATCTGTCAGGGATGCTAATGAGTTGAAATTGAGCCTATCTTCCTCTGTCCAAATGAGTTACCATGGGCCGTCCGTCAAAAAGTTGCCTTTAGCCCTAGATTTTAGAGAGGCACCAACATTCTTCCCTGCCATACTGGCCATAATGACTTTTATAACGAGACATTGGATTTTCAAAAGAGGGTTTTATTTCTTTTTCTTCGGGAATGTTTTTTAGTTTTCTATCGATGATGTCTAAAATGTAGACATGCAACCGATAGAAAGGAGCCATCAGCAAATGTTTTCTCCAACCCTGTCTGTGAGGAGAATGGAAATAGTCTCAATATAGTTCTTCGATACCGGGTGGTACTGTATCTCGGGAAGCCTCCAATAACACATATTTTTACCACCTTCAGTTGATTCGATCAGAATAACTTTTAACTGTGGTGCAGCTATGTCACCAACTATACTGTGACTCACAGCGTCACAGTATATATACATCATACCAGGACCACTTGAAGAACCAGCTCGATTATATGGCTGATATCCTCCTGATGGTGTGGGCCCTTTTATGGTCTCCTTTCCATCTGGCAATCCCACGAGATCAGCTAAGGATTTAGGAAAAGTGATCGAATAATTTCACTTAATCACATTACTAATCATTTTTGCCCGATTGGGGAAATAGTTGAGTACAATGTTTTCTTTGAAAAATTTGCTTTTATTAATGTTCGCATTTATAAGGTTCACATCTGCCCTAACAGTGTAAAAACCAGGGGTTATGTAAAATGTGTATGTTTGGGGTGGTTTCAGTTGAGGTGTAATCAAAGACAATGATATGTGCGAAAATGTATTGTCTGGTCGCTCGACTCTCAAACGGATATAAGCCTTTTCTGTGAATGTCAACAGGTTCCGAGGATATATCACACTAGACAGACAAACTTCCCATTCACTTTGAAATGTAAGAGCCGATGGTAACCTAGTTCGGTATTCAGAGACTTTCTTGTCAGGATAGAATGATATCGAACTGTGTCTAGGGAGAGTGATGTAAAATTGATCTTCAAACATCATCAGGCTGATGTGTTTCAAACTTTTTATACACAGACTTGTTAGAATGTATCCCAGACAACCAGATAACAAAGAAATCCAAATTTCAGTCTTATCTTCATTATCTCTTCGAGTAAGATTAACCAGACAAGTAATGATAGCTATATATAATGAGAATCTGAGCAATGTAAACGAACAATCTGAGCAATGTAAACGATCTCCTCTTTTGGGACACATGCACCCATCACTAGTCACATGACACTCCGTCTGGTCACCCATCATTATTTTCTCCTGGCATCTTTCTTCTCTGTATTTACAATCCACTTGTCAGAAATCCAAGAGTTAAATTTACTTGGATATCCTAGCCACTTTACACAATATTCATGCTGACCCTTTTGCTTATGACGACTTTTAATGATCGTTTCAATTTTTTTCTTCTTATTTGAATCAACCCCATTAACCCTCTGTAATTCTTTGTGATAGAATGTCCCAACTATCCGCTAATCGTCATAGTCATTAAGAACATATAAGATCGGTTTGTAGTCACTTTTGATTTTTTTACTTCTTAAATATCTAACTTCATCCCTCCAACACATTCTACACATACGTAATAGATCCTCAGCATGACGAGCCAGTATCGGAGATCCTTTCAGAGATTGTAAAAATTCAAAGATCCTGATTCTCTGAGAAGCGACTTCAATGTAAAGAGAAACGATATCAACAATGTTAAAATAATAGTCAACACCAAGACAGGGATGTTCACGTTGACTCCTGTGACCAATCCAACAGCCATTACATTCTTCCATTGCTATCCTATCTATTAGACCAGATGGCATTTCAACATAGACCATTTGTATCTTCTTCTGCACATTCAAACTAGGACAATAGTGCTGATGTAATCCATGGCGAAGCCCTATAAATGTCATTGAATGATTACATAAGCAACAGTTTTTGAAGTTTTTACCCTTCTTAGATTCACATTTCTCATTGTCATCTTCTTTAGGAGACGAACCACTACATTCAGTTTGAATTAGATCATTATAATCACATTCAGAGTCACTACAATTAGGCTTCAGATAAGCAAACCATTTACGTTTAGTTCCACGATGTGGATGTGTGAAATGGTCCAACTGTTTATAATCCATTTCACTAGTCAATGGTGGTGAAGGTCCTGTGTCATGTATTTCAATCAAGTGTTCCAGTATCTCACTAGGAAATGAATATTTAAATTCATGATCATATAATCTACTACGTCTTATAATCATAATGTCATCATTTTCTATACTAATACTCAGAAAGTCATCACCTGTTCTATAATACAAATCACTTTGCTGATATCTTTCATGTATTATACATACAATAGCAGACCATCGTTCAGGTTTAAATAAAGAACGTAAATACATCCAATGACCTGATCCTGGGGAGTTTCCAAATAATCCAATTAGTTCCTCACATGCTTTATCACCCTTTAGACCAATTCCATTTTCGCCAATATCGATTGTCTTGTAAACATTTCTTATGGATAAAAGATTATTAAATCTTTCCAATTGAGCTTGAACCATTTCGCTTCATTTTCTTCTTCTTAGGAGGAGGAGGACAGCTAATCTCGATTTTATCGGCTTCTTCAGTAGACTTGTTTATCAACAAACCCTTATTCGATGACGTTTCGAAGTCAGACGATGTAGCACCAAATTCCAACGCAACTATAATATCAGTTATGTTACTCTTAACAAATCTCACGTCTGAAATGCTCAAATGAATACCGTTAAATGTAGGAGAGGGCTCAGAGTCCAATCCTGGTTTCCAAAATCTTTGAATGTCAACACCTGGAAATGTGTCACTTATAGATATCCGGTCTCCATCAACTTATATTCTCTTGTAATCGCCAAATGATCCCCACAACATTCCTCCAATTCAGGTAAAATCACACTAAAGTTATAAAAGGCACTTCCACTAATATAAATGCCATGCTTAGTAGGATAACCGACAGGATGGAATTCTCTAAAGTCTGCACATTTCTCACCATTTATCACCAATACTCTAAGATAACGATTATTAGATAATGTCAAAGCAAAAAAAGAATTCTTCAGGTATCTTTCAACTTTTCCAGCCATGCTCAATTTGTGTTTATATACTTTTCAGAAAAATACTGATGTATCTTCTTTTTTCTCTATATCCAATTCTCATATAACCTATAAAAACAAATTATTCCAACTTTTATAGAAAGGGGCAAAATACTTAGTCAGCATAAATGCAGAAATGGGTGGTGTCCCTAGCTTCCGATGGAAGGATGTGTAATGGCTTCAAGTTGGGATGGGAAGTTCTCAGGTGGTGAAACAGGTTTTGGACACACATGCGTCCCTACAGGTCCGGAAGTGGAGTTTTCGATCCGGAAGTGATCTTATCACACTGGAAAAGGGAGGGGTCCCTAGCTTCCGATGGAAGGATGTGTAACAGCTTCAGGTGGGGATGGGAAGTTCTCATGTCCCTACAGTTTCCGGTCCGGAAGTGGGGTTTCTGGTCTGAAAGTGGGTTTACAGTCTGGAAGTGATCTTATCACACAGGAGATGGGTGGGGCCATGACTTCCACAGGAAGGATGTGTAAAGCCTTCAAGTGGAGTGGGAGGTTCTCAGGTAGTGAAACGGTTTGGGGACACCCGTCTCTACAGTTTCTGGTTTCCTCACGAAGAATGTGTAAAGGCACTTTCTATGACCATATGTGGTAAAATAAAAGGCAAGGGGCGTGGCGTAATATTTTAAAACGGGGGTGTGGCTTAATATTTAAATTTGGTGACGTCACATGGGGTCCAGCGGCTAAGCCAATCAAAATGGTGGCCTACCGAAGCCCATTAACTACTGACGTTTTTGTCCAATATGCCGAGATGGCAACACATTATAGAACATGTAAACCATACATACATGAAAACATATGGGAATAGAGGGGGAGCTCGCCACAGGGTATTTCTATGCTATAGAGAGGGTATTGTGATTTTCTGTGATGACTGGTGCGCATGTTAATGTTCATGGCAGGACTGGAATTAAATAATTTCATGGCGGTGCAAGGGCATTGGTTGGAGTAGTGCTTAGTGATAATAGTGGTAGTCCTGAGAAGTGGTGGTGCTGGTTGGAGGAAATGTTTACGTATTGAATGTGTATAACGTGTGTTTGTAAGTGTTAGTATTTGCCTATAATGTATTGCTTTATAGTTTTCCTGTACGATTTCTGTGTGAGCATTTGTATTTGGACGTCTGGTTCAGTTTCATTTCAGGGCTTGGTTGAAGAGATTGAGATTTGGTGTCTACCTAATTCTGTTCTGATATCTTGGGTGTGCAAGTTATTCTTTGATCTAGTGTTGTGTGCATGCGTTTCTGCATTCTCTTGAATAATTTTGATATGGATTTAGGAAGGTTATCATGGTGTAGTTGTCTTACTTAGCATGTGCATGATTGCAGAGTCCCAATATCGGTGAGTTTCAGCATGTTATCTTTCTTACATTGCTTTGATATTCACATTCGAAACATTCGGCATATTCGCGAAAATTAGAGGTACGATTAGAATCGTCCTACCCCGTCGCCCCTCGTCATTTTACGGGTGTTTCTTTACTGGAGACCTATAGTAGGATAACAAAGCTATACTCGGCGCGAATTAAGAAAAGATAGCTACAATAATAATAGTGTAGCGGACAAGGAAATACCGAAAATCGGCAAAAGATTCACTACATATCCCAGGAATCGGGCCATGCTGTCTGCCACGACATTTAAGCCAGAATTTCCAAAACGTGGTCCGATTGGCCACAAATAGCGCTACAAATGTGCCAAGTTTAAGGAAAATCTAGTTTTCAATTACTCGGCAATCCGACATTAATTACTGAAAATCGTAAAGAAGTTCACAAAATAGCCAAGGAATCGGGCCGTGCTGTCTGCCACAACATTTAAGCCAGAATTTCCAAAACGTTGTCTGATTGCTCACACATAGCCCTACAAATGTGCAAAGTTTAACGAAAATCAAATTTTCAATTACTCAGCAATTCGACATTAATTACTGAAGATGTCTTCACATTTTGCTGTTTTAGTGAGCAGTATAAAACTGGATTTTTTGTAACCGTTTTAGCCGTGTTAGTTTAATTTCATGTGCGCCGCTCCAGAGTATGTTACAATAAGTGATGGGTGGATGAATTAGGGCAGAGTAGCGAGCTTTAATAGTGTCAAGTTGCAGGTAATGTTTAAGTCGTTGGATGACACCGATGGTCTTTGATACTTTCGCTGAAATTATTTCAATTTGTTTATCCCAGGTTAGTCTAGGGTCCAAATAAACACTCACAAATTTAGTAAATTGGGCTTCCTGGATTTCTTGTTTATTATATAAAACTTCAGTATATTTGTTTAGAATTTGCTTGAATTTGTAAAAAAAAACATGTAATTAATTTTATCTACATATAATGGTAATTTATTAATTGCAAAACAGGTCGTAACCGCTTCCAATTCTCTCTTATCTTTGTTGCACAATGGATTTCCGTGTCATTGCAGACGGCATTTGTGTCATCTGAGAAGAGAATTAGTGAGAGATCTTTGCAGACAACTAGTAGATCATACCTATACAGTAGAAACAGCAAAGGGCCAGGAATGGCCCCGGGCGGAACACCAGGTTTTCGCGAAAGCCATATTGGGAGTCATTAGAATTGATTTTTGTCCAGGTATTTGACTAATCGGTTGTACATCAGACGTTCGAGAAACTTTGAAAATACCGGAAGTATTGAGACAGCCTGGTAGTTACTGAATTCATATAGATCTTTTGCTTTATATATGGGTGCGATCTGTGCAATTTTTAGTTTTGTTGGGAAAACACCGTCATTGAAAGACAGGTTACAGATATGTGCTAGTGATGTTAGTAATTCTAATTTGCAGTGTTTGAATATCCGCCACTTTAAGTTATCTATACCGGCACTTTTCGCCGGGTTAATATTGGTTATTATATTTAGAAGTTCATCATTGTAGGTTGGGTGAATGAAGATTGAAGATTGGTAACTGCCTGATATGTAACTGGCATAGCAGTTGTTTGGGATTGCCTGAATTTTAGGAAGGTTTTGATCCAATGTTAACAAAGTATTCATTGAATTTATTTGCAATATCCAGGTGTTCGGTAGTGATTTTGTTGCTATGGATGAACTGAGATTGTTCGACTTTATTGTGATCCTTGTTCAAAAGTGATTTAATTATTTTCCATTCGCCAATGTCATTTTTTGCATGTTACAATTTGTAGTACATTTTCTTTGTTTGCTGTATTAATGAGTCTAGCCTGTTCCTGTATGATTTGAATTCTGTTTGATTGTATGTTGTTGGATTTGTTATGAATTTAAGACAAAGGCTGTGTTTCTCATTGCAGGCAGTTATCTCTCCGTTTGTCAACCATGGTTTAGTGGGGTTTGTTATGAACTTTCTTATTTCTCTTCATGGGAATGAATTTTCATGTGAGGTCATGCATAGGTTATTGAAAGTGCTGGCATCTTCTTTGTTCTTATTTCTTTGAGCTGTTGCCTCATTCCAGTCTGTTTATGCCTACTTTTTCTGATTGCAAATGGTTTTTGTTTCTGCTTTGTATATTTTTCAATGTAGAAAATGGGTAGATGATCAAAGGTATCAGCTATAAATATCACAGCAATCTGTTTTGTTAGCAGTGATATTATTACAACATATGTTTAAGGTAGCTGTATATTCAGTAATCATAGTTGGTTTAGTAATGATCAGAAAAAAATAGTGGGTGTTTAGAAGAGTTGTCAAATCTTGAGTGTAGTAGCAATTTTATTTCATGCTTGGATGGTGAAATCAATAAGCTGATAAAGATCTGATAACAAAACAAATGCATTACTATTCAATCCAGGTGTGGTAGTAGGCCCATGTGGCGTGTGCAACTGTCCAACAATTGAAAAGTGACTCGTCAATCAATGAAATAGAAGTCAATCCTTGACGCCAGTGGGCTGATTCTTTAAAGATCAGCGGGCGTAGTAGCATTTCGGTAGTATAACACATATAGTCGCCAGGAAAATTATAGAAACATAGATTACGCTCTTGTTTACATTTTCAATTTGATTTAGTGTAAGGTTTTGTAAATTACCCGGGAACGAATAACCTATAAAACCCTGTGCAAGTTTCTAAAATTACCTGGGACTCTATAATTTAATGGCAACTTACTTTATCGATTGATTATTAAATTACCCCAGTCTGGTTATTTGTTAACATGAAGTATTAAACATAACAATATCAAAATGCATACTAAAATGAATTACAAGACAGATTAATTAAAAGACACAGATAAAATAGTTGTAGTAATTGAATGATTTACCCTAGTGCCGGCTCTTTATTTGTACAGTTCCCAACTTTATTGAAACTATGTTTGTTTCGCAGCATGTGTCTTTGAACACTTTTTTTTACCGTGCTGTTTTAATCTAAAATATTCGAAAGGAATATGATTCAGCAGCAATGAACGAATTATTGCCTTTATTGCTCTATTGTGATTGTCCATAGATGGGTTTTTCGCCTGCGAACACCGCTATTTTCAAATGGCCCAAACACATGGTTAGCATTGTTATTAAAATAGTCTTATCAGACTTTGTGATATTTTCACTGCTTGGGCTAAATTCTCTAAATAACACTGCATGTGTTTCTAGAACAATGGGCTTAGTTTGGCTGATATACTCCCAAAATTGTGAAGATATTGGAATTCTGCAAATAAACGCTCGATTGTTTCCTCGTCTGTTTGACATAAGTAACACCTATCAGAAATCGTTATATTGCACTTGTATGTCAAGTGTCCCACCCATAGCCGCAGATGTAGTAATCACCATCGCCACTTAAAATGATCAGATGACCCACAAACTAGACATTTGTTTTTGTTAGGGCAATCTGTTGCAAGATGTTCTGTGCTTAAGCAGATTCTACACACTTTGATTTGCCCCCTGTACCATAATGGCAAGATAAATCGTCTATCTACCGTGACCTTACTTGGGAGAGGTTGTTCTACCTTTTCGAACCAAATTCTTCTGATGCCATTTTCTAAGGTTCGATCAAATGGATAGGTTTCGTGTTCTACTTTTTCTACTGTGCCATATTTGATCAATTCATTGATAACCCGTTCATCTGGGATCTCTAACGGAACCTTCATCTTAACTAATAGACGATCAGAATCTATTTCCTCCACATTACACACCTCGCCTTTCACGACATTGACCTCGTCGAGCAACTATTCCTTCACACTTTCATTAACCATGGTGCCATTCCATACAGATTTGGAAACATTAATGAGCCCTTGAAGGACCCATGGGCCTGCCCCAACTACGTCCTTCAACCCATGATACACCTCAATTGCTGAAACATCCCAAGCCTTTGTCGTGATCTTAAGACTCAGGGTACGCTTATATGAGGTTGCCATGGTGTTATTAAAAAAAGGAAACCCATACCACTACAATACATAAAGGAGAATAATACAAATATATAATACCAATACGTCAGGGAAAGAGATAAACATTAAATAAATAGTGTCTCCTTATGAAACCCTGATGCCTACCAACAAATGTACGTATAGATAGTACAGTCGTATATTTGTTAGTTTGAACCACTTATTAAGTGGTTCACTAACACCTAACCGATTAAAGTATACTAATAAATATATGAATAGATAGTACAGTCATATATTTGTTAGTCTGTTCGAGTTGACCGGGTACAGTTAACTGACTATAAAGATTGATATAATTAAATAACTAAGCTTGCACTTACAAATGACAAAGGAATTAAATCTACTCACTCAAGCGATCTTGTCAAATATAATGCGCTAGCCAACGAAATATAGAAGTAGTATACTGGCGCGGGGAGTAATGTATTGTATTGACCACAGTAAGAGGAGACCTATTGTAGCTCGCCGGGCGGTGTCGGGCCGTTCCGATGTCTCATGTCGACTCGCCGCGCCATAAGTGCACGATGAGTGATGACGCTGGTTAGCATCTGGTCTCGGCTGACGGACCCTGAATGAGACTGCCCTGTGGGAAACAAAAACTGGCTCCTAAGGCCGGTGGAACTCAATCGTTCCGGTGGGGCCGTGCGACCATTGTCACGAACATTGAACACAACGGTCTCATCCCAAGAGTGTGTGTCACCAGTATGCCTGTCCATAGCAATTTCGTGGTCTATGGACTTACAAGATTTGATTTGGTGGCCTAAAAATATAAGTCTACACAAATGCGTTTACCTAACTAATTGAAAAATATGCCAGATAAAACTACAATTAGAGCATATGAAAATACAAGACATAGAGGCAGGTAGATGAACTTTTAAACATGGGGCTCCCAGAGGTACCACACAGACTCGTAGGTCCGCAGAGGTATCCCCACAAGGGAGGCTCCCGTACACGAGACATAGCTTTTTAAATTAATATACCTCTAAGCCGAATGGAAGACGGCTATCTCAGACGAAAAAGTGATGCGCCTCACGTGGGCACTACTCCTAGTGCTAGTTTGGGTGAGGAGTATTATCCTGGCGTGGACCGTCATCGCTGAATCCTTGTGAGAGGCAAGTGCCTCGCGTGTGCCTCCGTCTCGGGAAGGTGTCACCATGGCTTAAAGTGGGAGAAGAATAGTAGGCAAAAATGGACCCACTCTGATATTTCAAACAAAAATGCTGTAGTAAGAAAAGACCATACCTAGTGAGATTATGACTATAGGGGTGCGTACTGTTTACGTGAAGACGGAATGAAAGATTCCTGATTGATTCCTTCGTTACCGTCTTATGTGATTGCTAATATGCTGAATTAGCAGTTGTCGCTTTATTTCTGCAGGCCTTCTGCTCTGCTTAATTCCTTTTTGTTGTTGTCAAAACATGTCTACCTAGCTATTAGACACGACTGTCACGGAGAACAGATGCCCGAGGACATCAAGACTGTAGACAGCGCTCATACATGTTACTTAGCGGGACCTCCGAACTGGGTGAGAATCCGGACATTCCGCCTTGCAACCACATAAAACATTACAGGACATGGTTTACATTTCACTAAAGCAGTATTAGGCCATATCTCCTATCATTATTGTGGGGGTAAGAGAGACGAATGCACACCATAAATGTCCTTCCCGTAAGGGCCTGGCAGATCTGAATATCATGCCCAGACATGTTAACAGAATTCTGTGAGAATACGTATCTCGCCCGTCACAGGGTCCTATGGAACTAACCATTTAACCTGTCGTTAGGTTTATATACAAGTTGCCAGTTTTGCACTGCGGTGCGGGAGGGTTGTCAGTAAATAAAATATTAATTAATACATGTGTTTTCGAAGTGCTTTCCTACATTGGCTTAAAGTACTATCTACTAAGTATCCGAAGATACACGGGAATGTGTATGTGATACCACACCGTAGCCATCACCGCTCAGAAACCCCAATAGTTTCCCAGAGTTGGATCAGCCCATGGTGCGGATATGGCCGTCCAAACAATTAAGACACCACAAGGCTAAGAGGAATATCAAGAGAGACAAAATTTTGAAGTTATGAGTCTTACCGGAGTGCGGGGCTAGATTATCGCACTGCCGGAAGAGAAGAATATATTACAGTATGTAATGAAGAAAGCGTCTCTAATCATTTTGAACCTAGCCTATCAAGCTGAATAGAAAAGGTTTAGTTGGTAGCATGCCGGGCTAAACAGCGTTATAGCATGTACAGCGACCTCGGTGAAAAATTGTTGGTGGCGGGAGAAAATGCTGCATATATAAATGTTGCTGTATAGTTGTTCCTACATGCACTGCATTCCTATATTTTCTATGCTTAAGCAAAACAATTTAACGGATGGCCACTGGCCATATACATACGTAATCTAACCAGAACAAACAATACGGTGGCAACGATTAAGATATATATAGTAATACAGGTTGACGAACCTACTATAGTGCGGTTAGCAACGCATTGAGGAAAATGAAAATAACTATTTAACAAATACATAAATTATAACTATTGGTCCTAAGACCGTTATGGTTCCTTTTAGTCATCGGGACCATTAGTACGGATACGAGATAATTAACAAAACCTATATAGAGAAATAATTAAACGGCGAAGTATAGTTACTTACTACTACTACTACTACTACTACTACTACTACTACTACTACTACTACTACTACTACTACTACTACTTACTATTACTAGTACTAGTACTAGTACTAGTACTAGTACTACTACTACTTTTTTTTCCTACTTTTTTTTTGGAAAAAAATCCGATGCTGACGCAGTCGGACACACCTTATGGAGGAACTCCTTTAAAAAAAGGCTTGCAAACCCCCATAAAAAATCTGGTGAAATAGCAGGCTTAATTAATAGTATATGAATAACAATACAAACTTAACATATCAAAACAGTGCAAGCTAACATACTCTATTACCATATACCACACCCATGGCATAACTACATATTAAAAAAGCTGAATAAAGAGCTGATAACATAATACAATTCAACAAAGCAATTACTATTTGCACACCGTGTAGTAGTCGGCCCAAATGGCGAGCATAGTTATCCAATAAGTGGTAAAGTAACTCATCAATAATTAGCAGTAAGTTACTGCTACTCATTGACGCCATTGTGCTGATTCATGACCGGCAGGCTAAGTAGATCATATGTAGTTTAACGTAGCACACCATATAGTATTGGCCCAAATGGCGAGTGCAGCTCGCCAACTAGTGGCGAGGTGACTCGTCAATAAGTAACAAAAGGTCACTCATTGACGACAGTTGGCCGATTCTTAAATACCGAGCAGGCGTAGTAGCCTTTATGTCATAAAATGCACAAAGCAAAAGTATACAAACTATGACTACATAGATGGCGCTCTGGGTTCACATTTTAAATTTACTTCATTATAAGCTTTTGTAATTTACCCTGGAACAAATACACGTACAGTAAACATTTACAACAGGATGTTAATTGTATATATGTAAGATGTCATACTCTGTTAAGCTAATGAACTCGAAAGTCGGATCACCTCCAGAATATTGACCCGATGCTCAGTTGATATTTAAATATACCGATTTCCAAGGTTAGGTTATTCGTCAAAATTATCATCTCCTAAGACATTAAAATTTTAAAATTAACTCAATTAAATAAAATAAAACACCATATATCAATATACAACAAGCAGCGAGTGTGCTTGCTTATACAAGTTCTGCTTCTGATATTTTTAGATATCCGTGTTCAATTGATACTAGGCCAGTTTTGCACTATATATCTTTAAATCTACTTTCTTTTCCATGTTCCACTAGCCTGTAATATTCACAATGAATGGAGTTTATCAACAATGATCGAAATAGAGCTTTATGGCTCTTTGGTGGTTATTTCCTGTTTTATCTCTGGCCTCTGAACACCGATGCTTCCAAATGGCCCACACTCCTACAGATAACAGGGTTACTAACAATTCTTTCTCCTTGCTATTAATGATTCGTCCGATAGTTGAGCAATCTTTGAACATGATTGTTTCAGCCATTAATTTCACATATTTGATTCCAAATTTAGCAAGGCGCATATTGATATATATCCAAAAGCATGTAGCTATACAACACTGTGTAAACAGATGGTCTATTGTTTCCTCCTCGGTATTACATAATAAACACCGGTCTGTACTTGTTATTTTGCACATATAAGTCAGATGGCCGACCCATAGCCTTCGATGGAGTAATCGCCATGCCAGGTCCCATGCGCTTGCTGGTAGACAAGATAGATGTATTGTTTTCTACGCATTTTCCCAGTTCTTTGGCGTGCATCCTAAAGTCTTCCAATGCCTAACTGCAACATGATTCTGTCTCTGACTTTGCATTAGCATTCCATACCAGGCTCTAGATGTCATGTTGTATTTTATATGCTCTGACTTAAATACTAATGTTGGTTGCAACATATCTCTCTTGCCACGTGCTTTCGGCAATTTGAACCATTCACCAGGTATTACATTCTTTATTCTAAGAAATACGCGTTGGGCATCAATATGCCTCATTGATGTTGCTCTTGCTACATCCTGCATCGCAATCCATTTGCGAGATTTTGGATTAACTAAATCACGTAAATGTTGAATGCCATATTTGGCCATAGAGGGCAAATATAATACAGCATCATTATCATGAATCAACTCGCTGCCCCCAAAGACGTTGCTCTAAGGCATCTTCCCAACAACTGGGTTGTGGAATTGATCGTGTAAATATCTTTAAAGCTTCGAGCTGTTCTTTATATACGTTTGGTATCTTCTGATGGTTAGGTCGCAGTTTATTGCACAAAAATAAACATTCTACTGTAAATGGATCTATGTACCTTTGTAGAAGTGTCCTTGCAACACTTGGCCAAATGAGTTTGAAGTGAGTAACTTATTCAAGAATTTCAGATTTGGCGAAGCACACTTTGCTAAAACATTAACCAAATCCAGGCCTCCATCATGTTTTTCATTGGTGAGGATTGACTGTGATACTAAATGGGCTTTGTCCTCCCATAAGAAGGACAAAAGTAACGTGTTGATCTTTGACTCTACTGATTTGGGCATATGAACTACAGAAGCGGTATACCACAGTCCAGATAAAATTAAATTATTAAGACAAATGTCCTGCCACATACAGTTAGGCGACATCGCTTCCAATTTACTAATGCACACTTTAGCTTGGATAGCCTTTCTTCCCAGTTTATTATTACATCCTGTTCTCTACTAAAGTAAATACCCAAAACTTTTATGACATCATCTGACCAGTTAATATCCATAACATTGTCAGTTCTGCCCTTCCAAGCGCCCAAAAATAATCCCTTAGATTTGTCTCTATTGACTTTAAGCCCTGATGCCTTTTGAAAATCTGATAATACTCCATTTAAAATTCTAAAATCTGAATTTTTACCAGCAAACACAGTCGTATCATCTGCATATGGAGACATCTTTAGTGGCCTTTCTACACCATGTATACATATTCCTTGAAAATCATTACGTTGCCTCAATGTGGGCCCCAACGAGTCCATAGCTATGATGAATAGAAGTGGAGACAAAGAGCAACCCTGTCTGACACCTCGTTCCAACACTACAGGTTCAGATAGATGATTATTTACTAAAGAGCAACTTGTTATATCAGTATATAAAATATTGACCAATTTAATAAATCTGGAACCAAAGCCAATATGGTTTAAAGACTTAAACAAGAAATCCAATTCAAGTCTGTCGAACGCCTTCTCGTTATCAATTGCTATTATTACTACTGGGATGCAATCCTGTTCAACTAATTGAATAAGGTCTCGTGTAAGCAATGTGTTGTTTAATATCGTTCTTCCTGGTACAGAGCACATTTGATCATCATCAATTACTTCGCCTAGGACTGCGCCAAGTTTTAATGTTAGTGCCCGAGTAATAATCTTATAGTCTACACAGAGTAGAGAGATTGGTCTATAATTCTGTATATAAGCCGAACATATGCTTGGGCCATCGATGGAGGGAGATGCCCTTGCTTATAAATGCTAGCTGCTATTTCTTCTAATACTGGACCAAATATGTGCCAGAATGCTTGATAAAATTTGACTGGAAGACCGTCGCAGCCAGGAGACTTTTCTAACTTCATACCTTTGAGGGATTTTGTCAAATCATCAATTGTTAGTGATTGGTCACAACTTTCGCGACATGCATCTGGAAATCTTTGCGTTATATTAGCTAAAATATCTCTAGTTGCAGTTTTATCACTTCCCTCAGATTTATACAATGATTTGTAAAAATTGGATACTGTTTCCATCATCTCTGCATTTGAGGACACTGATACACCATCATTAGTCTTCAGTGAGCGCATTAATTTCTCTATACCTCTTGCTTTTTCAAAGTTACAAAAGTAATGTATATGCTTTTTACCCTCGGTGTGCATTTGTGCTCTTGCCCTTATTTTGGCCCCATCAAACTGATATTGCTCTATTTCATTTAGTCTACCTTTTCATTTAACTAATAGTTCGTAATAATTATATTCTCCATCATTAATTTTCTTATTAATTTTACACACCGACTGCTGAAGCGCCTTTTTACACTTTCGCATTTCTCGTGCTTTCCTGATGGAATACTGCCTTGAAATATGTTTCAGGTCGGATTTAACATCCTACCACCAGTCTGTTATACATTCATACAAACTTCTCTTTTCATCCCAATGCCGCCCAACAACTTTCTACAGATTTGCGATAGCAACTATCTCGTAACAACGCTACATTGAGTTTCCAAACCCCATCTCCTCGTTTGATCCAGTCAGCATTGTCCAATGTGATGGAAAACATATTGTGATCAGAGAAAGGTACTGGTTTTATGTAACCTTTCAATGATCGTTCTACATAGATCCTTTCCAATCTGGATGCTTTCTTTCCATCGATGGAAAACCAAGTAAAGTCCCTGCCCTCTGGATTTTCAATCCGATAAGTGTCTAACAAGCTTTTATATTCACAGATGTGTTTCAAGATATTATGAGATGTGTCATTAAAATTAGACCTAGCGTTTCTGTCCTTGACTTCATCTAATATGCAATTAAAGTGATCGCCCATAATTAGGTTTTCAGGCATCCCGTCTTGAATTATTGTGGAAACATCATTTAGAAATTCACGGCGCAATTGATGAGAGGTTGGCGCATAAAGGCACATCAAATTTAAACTTGTGTTTACTACATCAATTGATACACAAATCCATCGTCCATTTGTATCTGATGACGACGATATAACATCAACATAGTTGAGACAGCGAGGCAGGATAAGAATGGCCACTCCCGCACTATTATCTTGTGATAAAGAATAAAAAATCTACCCTTTTGAAATATCTTTGAGAGATTCATACACTTCAATTTTTTGAATTTTGGTCTCTCGTAGAAAAGCAATATCAACTCTCTCATTTGTTAATTCTTTTAGCAAGTGGCGCTGCTTGAATTCGGTATTTAATCCTCTGCAATTGATGGTGCAGATAATCATAATTTGTAAAATGATGTTTACAACCGCCATCATTAAATTAACTTGATTTGGGTTTTTTAGCTCGTTTCTTAGACCATTTACCTAATTTTCCTGCGAATTCAATGTTTCCTAGTTCTACCACAGACACATATTCATATTTGGAAATATCAGAATCAAGGTGCAGCAACGATATTTCACGCCTCTCGCCGTTACATATGGCACTAACACTTCACCCCCTTCTGATCGGTACATTACCATTTCATCTTTCATCTGTGAACTCTGTGTTTGAATGGACACATCTGATTCTGCAACTGACATTGTATCATCATCCATATCATTTACTTCAATCTCAGATTCTGAGCTATTGTCTTCTTTATGACGCTTATTGCTACGTCTTCTGAGTCCTAAACTTATCCTGTCCTAATTTTAATTCATCTTCTAAGGAATTGTAAACTGGCTATTCTTTAGGATCATCATTTTCCTGCGTGTCTTTTACAGCCACGTTTGACTCCACTGCATTTTGATTATTTTCTTGACTGAAGGTTATACCCTCCTCTAATACTTAAATTTCATCAACTGTAGTTACTTTAACAGGATCTGATGATTTGTTTGTGTCATTTTCAGTGGCATGAACCACAATTGCTTCCGTAGTGATTGCTCCAGAAGAATTTGACTCAGTTGCATCCTTTAATGGGTGATATCTCCTGATACTGAGGGCTTGTTTTGATTTTTTGGACAGCGACATTTAAAATGGTCAACTGAACCACAGAGCAAACATTTGTTTCGATTGGGACAATCTGTTGCCAAATGGTCAGTACTTGGGCAGATCCGGCACTCTTTAATTTGCCCTCTATACCATAAGGGCAGGACAAAGCTGCCATCAAGCTTCAATCCGCTTGGTAACGGGCTATCCATTTATTAAGTGGTTCACTAACACCTAACCGATTAAAGTGGTTTCCTATTGCATACTAACATATTACAGTCATATATGTGTTAGTCTGTTCGAGTTGACCGGGGACAGCCAACTGACTATAAAGATTTACATAATCAAAGTACTAGGCTTGCACTTACAAATGACAAAGGAATTAAATCTACTCACTCAAGCGATCTTGCCAAATAAAGAACTATAGAAATAGCATACTGGTGCGGGGAGAAATGTGTTGCATTGAACGCAGTAAGCGGAGCCATATTAAATGGCGGAAACCGCCTGCCAAGAGGAGTGCCTTTAGAAAATGGAGACACAAAATCCGCTCCAACCAAGACAAGCATTAACAAATTAAAAATAAAGTTTGAAAGGAAATACTAATACGAAATATATGTATAAAATTTATCTACAAAATCGCGCTAGAAACTAGCAAATTCGGAGAGCAATTGCAGAGCTAAATAAACGTGTGCGTTCACTACTACTACTACTACTACTACTACTACTACTACTACTACTACTACTACTACTACTACTACTACTACTACTACTACTACTACTACTACTACTTACTACTACTTACTAGGACTACTACTACTACTACTACTACCACTACTACTACTACTACTACTACTACTACTACTACTTACTACTACTTACTAGTACTACTACTACTGTAGTTCGGATCGACCGGTCGGGTACCGGCCATACCAGGTAAGCTGGTAAGTAGGATTCGTTTCCTGAACACACCCCTCTAGGTAGAGCCATAAGCGTATATAGGCCTATCGGAGAGAGAGCATGTCGAAAAACGACTAAGTTCATTAGAAAGCAGTATGCGCATGTGCACGCCAGGACGCTGTTTCTATGGAGCGCGTAGTTGTGACCTAGATAGGATGGCGCTTATAGTGTACCGAGTTGGTACTCTGTAATTCTTATTGATTGTCTGTTCCCGTCAAATCTGGAATGAATCAAGACCAGAATTTGACGGGCTTTCTAAATCTGTAAACCATTTCAAATTCGGTTGAGAAATGGCTGAGTTATCCAGTATAACTCTTCTTGATTATCTTCAAAATATTGCTCTGACGTCATAACCACGTGGACGTAAAGCCTTTGCGGCCTGAATATGTGAGTCTACAGAGGTAGAGGCAGGATGTTCTTTGATGGATGACTCGCCGGATCTGCTGGCCATGCCTAAAAGTGATATTTCAAATGACGCCGCACCAATCGTGTAAGTTCTTTCGACTTTCGACCGCAGCAAGTAAACTCTGCCCGGTGCGTCTTCAGAGCTGGTTGACGTACCCAGCACCGTGAAGTTTTGTTTTGTATCTTCATTTGCCTCTGACAACCCCCGCTTGTGACGGGTTGTTTACACCTTCCATCCGTGCCATCGGTGTATGGGAACTTTCTTCACTACATAGTACTATCGTATCTTTTACTGACTGCTCGTTAGACATTCTATTAGGCCTAGAGCACTAAGCAATGTACTCCCTCCATGAGTGTTCTTGCGGAACTCTTGTTTGCAGAAAACAGCTTGCAGAACCACCCTGTGGTAACTTTCCAGCTTCCGGAGAGCGCATCATCTCACGTCGACTACAGATCTACGTGTCGATTTAAGTGACACGGTAGCCTAATTTGGGAGTGACTACCAAGTATTCAAGTAACTATACTTCACTGTTTAATTATTTCTCTATATAGGTTTTGTTAATTATCTCGCATCCGTACTAACAGTTCCGATGACTAAAAGGAACTGTAATGGTCTTAGGACCAATAGTTATAATTTCTGTATTTGTTAAATAGTTATTTTCATTTTCCTCAATGTGTTGCTAACCGCACTATAGTAGGTTCGTCAACCTGTATTACTATATATATCTTAATCATTGCCACCGTATTGTTTGTTCTGGTTAGATTACGTATCTATATGGCCAGTGGCCATCCGTTAAACTGTTTTGCTTAAGCTATAGAAAGTATAGGAATGCAGAGCATGTAGGAAACACTATACAGCAACATTTATATATGCAGCATTTTCTCCCGCCACCAACAATTTTTCACTGAGGACGCTGTCCATGCTATAACTCTGTTTAGCCCGGCATGCTACCAACTAAAACCTTTTCTATTCAGCTCGATAGGATAGGTTCAAAATGATTAGAGACACTTTCTTCATTACATACTGTAATATATTCTTCTCTTCCGGCAGTGCGATAATCTAGCCCCACACTCCGGTAATACTCATGACTCCAGGATTTTTTCTTTCTTCATATTCCTCTTAGCCTTGTGGCGTCTTACTTGTTTGGACGTCCCTATCTGCACCATGGGCTGATCCGACTCTGGGAAACTATTGGGGTTTCCGAGCGGTGATGGCTACGGTGCGGTATCACATACACATTCCCGTGTATCTTCGGATACTTAGTAGATAGTGCTTTAAGCCAATATAGGAAAGCACTTCGAAAACACATGTATTAATTAATATTTTATTTACTGACAACACTCCTGCACCGTAGCGCAAAACTGGCAACTTACATAAACCTAACGACAGGTTAAACGGTTAGTTCGATAGGGCCCGGTGACGGGCGAGATACGTATTCTCACAGAATTCTGTTAACATATCTGGGCATGATATTCAAGTCTGCCACCTTCTTATGGGAAGGACATTTACGGTGTGCGTTCGTCTCTCTTAGCCCCACCATAACGATAGCAGATATGGCCTAATAATGGTTTCGTGAAATGTAATGTTTCATGTGGTTGCGAAGTGGAATGTCCGGATTCTCACCCAGTTCGGAGATCCCACTAAATAACATGTATGAGCGCTGTCTACAGTATTGATGTCCTCGGGCATCTGTTCTCTGTGACAGCCGTGTCTAATAGCTAGGTAGACATCAGCCAGTTGCGGCCTAAACTAATTCTTATTTTGACAACAACTAAAAGTGCTTAAGCAAAGCAGAAGGCCCGCAGAAATAAAGTGGCAACTACTAACTCAGCATATTAAGAATCACATAAGATGGTAACAAAGGAATCCATCGGGAATCTTCCGTTCCGTCTTCACGTAAAACAGTATGCACCCCTATAGTCATAATCTCACTAGGTATGGTCCTTTCTTTCTACAGCATTTTTGTTTGAAATATTAGAGTGGGCCCATTTTTGCCTACTATTCTTCTCCCGCTTTAAGCCGTGGCAACACCATCCCGAGACGGAGGCCCGCGTGAGGCACTTGCCTCTTGCAAGGATTCAGCGACGACGGTCCACACCAGGATAATACTCCTCACCCAAACTAGCACTAGGAGTAGTGCCCACGTGAGGCACATCACTTTTTCGTCTGAGATAGCCTTCTTCCTTTCAGCTTAGAGGTATAATAACTTATATTACGTTAAAAAGCTATGTCTCATGTACGGGAGCCTCACTTGCGGGGATACCTCTGCGGACCCATGAGTCTGTGTGGTACCTCCGGGAACCCCATGTTTAAAAGTTCATCTACCTGCCTCTATGTCTTGTATTTTCGTTTGCTCTTATTGTAGTTTTATCTGGCATATTTTTCAATTAGTTAGGTAAACGCATTTGTATAGGCTTATATTTTTAGGTCACAAAATCAAATCTTCTAAGTCCATAGATCACGAAATTGCTATGGACAGGCATACTGGTGACACAAACTCTTGGGATGAGACCGTTGTGTTTAATGTTTAATGGTCGCACGGCCCTACTGGAACAATTGAGTTCCACCAGCCTTAGGAGCCGGTTTTTGTTTCCCGCAGGGCAGTCTCGTTCAGGGTCCATCACCCCGAGACCAGATGCTAACCAGCGTCATCACTCGTCGTGCACTTATGGCACGGTGAGTCGACATGAGACATCGGAATGGCCCGACACCAACCGGCGAGCTACACTACTACTACTTACTAGTGCTAGTACTACTACTACTACTACTACAACTACTACTGCTACTACTACTACTTTTTTTTTCTCTTTTTTTTCAAAATCCAGCGCTGACACAGTCGGACACACTTCACGGAGGAACTCCTTCAAAAAAGGCTTGCAAACCCCCATAAAAAATCAGGTGAAATAGCAGGCTTTATTAATAGTATATGAACAACAATACAAACTTAACATATCAAAATAGTGCAAGCTAAAATATTCTCTTACAATATACCACCCATGGCATAACTACATAGAAAAAAACTTAATAAAGAGCTGATAACATAATATAATTCAAGAAAGCCATTACTATTTGCACACCGTTTAGTAGTAAGCCCAAATGTCGAGCATAGTTACCCAACAAGTGGTAAAGCAACTCATCAATAATTAGCAGTAAGTTGCTGCTACTCATTGATGCCATTGAGCCGATTCATGACCAGCAGGCTAAGTAGATCATATGTAGTTTAACGGAGCACACCGCATAGTATTAGGCCCAAATGGTGAGTGCAGCTCGCCAACAAGTGGCGAGGTGACTCGTCAATAAGTAACAAAAGGTCACTCAGTGACGCCAGTTAGCTGGTTCTTAAATATCCGGCGGGCGTAGTAGCCTTATGTCATATAATGCACACAGCATAAGTATACAAACTATGACTACATAGATAGCGCTTTGGGTTCACATTCTAAATTTACTTCATTGTAAGTTTTTGCAAATTACCCTGGAACAAATACACCTACAGTAAACATTTACAACAGGATGCTAATTGTATATATGTAAGATGTCATACTCTGTTAACCCAATGAACTCAAAAGTCGGATCACCTCCAGAATATTGACGCGATGCTCATTTGATATTTAAATATACCGATTCCCAAGGTTAGGTTACTCGTCAAAATTGTCATCTCCTAAGGCATTAAAATTGTAAAATTAAGTCAATTAAATAAAATAAAATACCATATATCAATATACAATAAATAGCGAGTGTGCTAGCTTATACAAGTTCTGCTTCTGCTATTTTTAGATATCGAATCATTACCATCTCGGGCACAACTTGGATCTGCCAGACTAAATTATCTTCTTGTCCGAGTCACAATTGCTATTACATATATATCTGTAAAATAGAATGACAATAATAATATAGACAATAGTAGTATGTGATGATTATTGGACTACGACTTGATACTATGGTGATGATAATAAGATCTTCCATGGTCTAGATGTTGTGCTTCACAATTATTGATTGTAATTATTATTGCATATCATTGCACATATGTATAGACTTAAAGTTAACTAAAACCTAAATCCTAGATGCTACATGTATGCATGTTATATTCTGATGGTTATTTTGGGAATAATATGTCTGGGCAGCAATGGCGTTTAGTCATATTAGCCACAAAACATTCAGTGGCTTTCCTGTTTGTTTGCATTTTTGCATGGCTTAATTTGTTTGACTAACATAGTGTTATGTTAGATAATAAACTAGGAGAAGGCATACAAACAGTATGAAAAGAAAGACAGCCTAATTGGCATATTAATGCTACACTACAAATAACACAATATTCCACTTTGGTTATATACAAAGCATGACAAGCATAGTGTTATAGATCTTTCTTGAGCATACTTGGGGGTTAAAGGTTAAATGAGGATGAAGCAACCTAGCTAACATTTGCAAACATGGGATAGGTTAACATAAAAGAACAATGGACAAACAAAGTCATATGTGCCTAGTGTCAGGTGGTTGATGAGTATTTTTGGAATACCAATTACTGTTATCAGCAGCAACAGCTTCCAATTATGGTAATCCAGAAAAGCCCAGATACCGTTTGTAGACTAAGAGGAGACTAACCTGTGAAAACACAACAGTGGAATGACTGACTCGGTAACCTAGCCTGTCATTCCAGCGCTGAATCCCCAGAAAAAAAATCACCTCGCAGTCAACAAATAGAGATATTCCATGGGAATGTCGGGATTTTCTTGAGCAGAGAATTTAGATTTTTCTTATATAGGGTTAGGGGTTAAGGGGTTAAATGAAGATGAAAGTAAGCCAGCTAATGTGTGCATGCATGGGATAAGGTAACAGAGGATAATAGTGTACATATGTAGGCTCATCTCCATCTGAGATAAACAGCAACAGCTTCAAGTTAGATTAATAAGCAGCAAAAACCTCACAAACCACTCAAAGTGAGTATTTGGTATATCACTTTTTGGATTTGATGTTTCAGAATGAAGGAGAAGTAGTCATGACAAATGAGACGCAACTTGCTTATCTTGTTAAATTTAGAGGTAAAAGAGCCCAATGACTCTGTATGCAGACAATTTCAGGTCATGTAGGATAAAGGCAGGATGGGTTAATGTATACAGTTTAACGGCTAAGCATTACCATAGACTCGGACATAACTTGGTTTATCCGAATAAATTAACTTCTTGTCAGGATCACAATTGCTATTACATATATATCTGAAAATAGAAAAACAATAGTAATATAAATGAACAGATGAGATATGATTATCAATTGAAATATAACTTGATACCATTATGATAGTGGCAATAAAATATTACATGATTTACATGTGATGATTATGGTTTTTAGGTGACTTGGATGAGACATCGTGAGACACACAAGATTCGCAATTTTTGGTTGTGGTCATTATTTCATATGACTATCTATAATGGACTTTTAGTTAGCTAAGAATATTTTGTTTTTGATGTAGGTTTATCATAATCGAGCCTAAGCAGGAATTTTTGCTAGGTCACCGATGACTCGGATCTGGTGTTTATTTCCATTTGCATGTAGTGCCGTTATCTGTCCATCGGTTGTCCAGGTGACTTCTATTTTTGGATGTTTTGTGCCTCTTTGAGTAGCTTGAGGCGTTGTGTTGTTAGACTTTCCGTTATATTTCTATTTGTGCTTTTCTTAGGAATTTCTTGTTCACAAAGATGAGATGTCTTGTATTATATGTTATCAGACGAAAGATGATAGGGTGGTGACACATTGTACCTTCAGCGGCTTGATTCAGTTGCCTGTGTCCAATCCTGTGGCTCCTGCTTATGTCACATTGATTTAACGACATTCCCCAGTGGCCTAATTTCTGATTGATAGTGTTTATCACTCGTTCATCTTTTGGTTCAGCCTGGGTTTCTTGTATGCCATGCAACAGGAGGCATGCTCGCCTGCTATACTGTTCAAGGTCATCTAACCCGACTCTTATTTCCTCATTTTCTAATTTTAGTTTTACATTCTCACATTTGACAAACTCAATCTCACATTTCATTCTTTCTTGCTCTGCCTGAACATCCATGCTAATGCCTGTGTATACCTGCTGTTGAACCGCATCCATGAAATTTGTGTCTGCTACCATTGTTTATGCAATATTTTTAGCTGTATCATCAGAGGGATCCAACCATTTTATCAATAATGGCAGTTGTTACATAGTCCTGAACTATGTCTAATAGTTCATGATTTTCTGTTACGGCATAATAGATCTTACTTTTTAGTACCTTTTTTGATTCTGATTGTTCACTATCTTGATCTGCATTGCTTTGCTCATCATCGCTGGTAGAATCGTCCAAAGAAGGAACTATCTTTCCCTTCGGTGCAGGTTTCTTCCTTGGGCGTTCTTCTAGTGGCACCAGTTTTCGTATCCATTATGTCGGTTGTATTAGCCTTTTGTCATGCAGGACTTGCAATCGGGTATCAAACACTTATTTATTTATCACTCAGGTGATGTAATTGCTTGTAAGATTGGTCATAATTTGTTTAATTAGCCTTAATAATTGATTCTAATTTACGCTATGCACAGAGGAAAAATTTCAGGTTGACATTCCTGTGATGTCATGGGAATCGTGAACCACCATAACGACTATGCAGAAGTTCTATTGAAGAGTACGGATGATTTTACAATTTAGGATTCTGCTCCATAAGGAGGTGCGTCTAAAGGACAAGCACCCAAGTAGAGCAGATGTGCGAAACGAGGCCTATTTGTAAAGTTGGTGGCACCCCCTTTACACAGTCATAAATCCACATTTTTCTGAAAGATGCATATCTTAGGAATATTTTAACCTTGCTGCAGGGCTGAGATACAGCAAATACAGCAGGGTACCCCTTTCGTTGCAAAAAACCCCAGAGATCTTCACAACGTAATTCGGGTTATGTCCTCTTTGGAATCTCCTGTGTCTAAATAACTTCATGAATTTTACATTTGTGTTTAATCACAAATTTGATAACCTCTGTTCTTCCAGTTGCACTAATTATGTGATCTGCTATTTGTTTCTGTGGCAACAGTACAGCTTGCAATATTGATCAGGGAAGGATCACTGAATTTGAATGGATCAGTCATTTGCTCACTGAGTACCTTGAGAATCTTCTGTACATCAAGTTCATCACATTTTACTCATGTGTGTTTGGCCTCTTTATGTTGTCCATTTGCATTATCATCACTTAGGTAACATATCTCTTTTAATGCTGTAGTGGCTGCAGATCGGTCGTGCAAAGTAAGTAACCAACGTGAAACAGCCCCTGGTTTCAAGCTGTATCCAATGATTACACCTTTGCCCTTGCCGTCACGGTTTATGCTTTTTTTCAAGCGCCATATCAGTCCAAACTTATTGAACTTCTTGTTGGATCTACTCACAGAATAATTGCCCAGCTTGAATTGCTGGTCCACATACCGATAAGTGATGGGCAAAAGGTTCATATCACATAAATGTACTGTAACTCAGCGAGCATAGTTTGTTCGATCAAATGCAAAAAAGTATGGAAGCATTTCAGAAACAGAGGTTAAATGTAGCTCCCAAAGTCCATCACGTTCAGCTCTAATAAATCTCAGGCGGATACAAACCATGGATATATACTGATCCCAAAAAGATAATGTTTTGGAGCATTTTTCCCATGCTCACGGAATTTGTCCATCAGTTGTCGCACACCATTTAACTGGGAAACAAGACACTCTATGTCATCCGATAATTCATTATTATCTAAGGCATCCTTGGCACCAGTCAATTCTGATATTGATAAGATACATTTTTCGATTTGCTTAAGAATTAGCGCTTCGTCTACTCTATCTTCAAGCCTATGTTCTTCCCGATCATACCAATCAGCAAAGGCACTCCAACGAATCCTCTGCATAGCTTCCATCATTAATTTGTGTGCTCTGACACCACGGTTGTATGATTTTCCATTTAGCAGGGGTGTAGTGGAGCTAGTACCGTACACGCCAGACTCAATGAAAATATCCTCAATACCGCATTCTTCATAACAGCATCCAAGCACAGGCAAAAATGTCATTGTGATATGCATGCCTCCCATTCGTAACACTCTATCCTTAAATTGGTCTTCATGATGCCATTTTATTTCGTTTGCTTTGGAATATATTACTTCATCAAAGGTTATTACTGAATACTTTTTCCCGAGTTCGAGCATCATTTTCTGCACTGTGATCATGACAGCATACATTGTGCTGTATTCTGTCGGTGATGCTGGAAGAGTAGGGCAATAACTGATCAATGTACATTCAGCAGCTGTGGTAGACATGATAGCATTAAAACCACTCCAGCGTGGCACTTTCTGCTCTACCTCGCTAATAATGAGCTCAAGCATAACACTGAATAACTTTGTTGGGCAGAGACGGAGCAAAATCCAAACACGATCCAGAGAAGCAGCCTCCTCGGAACAATGATCAGTATTTTCAAACCACTTGAGGTCTACTTTGCCTAGAAGATCAGTAGTAGGGCATCTTCTATGACAACCGTACTCTAGCATGTCTACGGTGAAATGAAGCTCTTTCAAGGATCTGCGTCTATGTGCTGCTGAGCTAAATTCGCCATTACCAAGTTTTCCAACACCACGTTCACCATGTTCGTCAACTAAATCAGGTGTATTTTGTGCTTTTCGTTGATACAATACCATCATGGTCACTTCTTCTTCTTCTTCTTTTCGTTCGCTGATCATACCACCAGTCCTAAAGTGACTATCGACATGATCATAAGCGTTAAGTGCGTGGATCCATGGTTTATTAGAGTGCGCCGTGTGGCCTGGAACCTCCGTCTTCAGCACTCGAGGTTTCTATCAGGGTTACCTCAACCTTACCTCATTTAGTCGCCTCTTACGACACGCAGAGGATACGGAAGGTGTATTCTAAGCCCCACTTACAGGTCACATGAATGGTGTTTTTTCCATCAAGGGTCTCTTCATTTATATCACAAATTCGCCTGGCTTAATGTTTGAGGGAATAATAACGCCATCTTGTTTTTGTTTTTCCACATGGTGTTCCGCAATGGTTGTCTCAGTTCGCCTTAATTCGTCATAGGAAATGGTACGCCCTAATCTATTTAACTAGTTCACAACAGTTTTAGAGCCAGTCGTGTGATGCACTGCTATTGCAAGTCCCACATGTTTTGGTGTTCTAACTTTAGACATACAAAATAGAGTGTCTTGGGCAATTGACAAAATATGTCTATGCATGTTTTGATCCTCAGAATTAGAGTTTCCACCATCAAAGGAACTATCATCATAATGTTTTTCCAAGAGCCGTCGCAAAAACATATAGACGCTATTTGGGATTATTCGCTCAGCTAAGTCTGAAGTTATCTGGGCACTGTCAATTTGTTGATTTGTATAGAGTCCTTTACATGTCTTAAGGTCACATCCTATTAATCGAGCTGTGTGATAAAGGGTGGTTAGGTTTTCACACGCTGGTTCATCTACTGAGTCTAACGAGATGGCATGTTCAATATTAGAGGGATAACGGCTCTCCTATAGCTTTGCAGCAACACTAATTACATCACCTATGGTTACTGAACTGCTAAATACCATAGTGGGCTTACTTTTGTCCTGTGGTGTTTGTGGTGTTTGAAATCTAACACTATCACCGTAATGATTCACTAAACGTTTTAAAGTTTTTTAAAGTGTTCCTTCGGTTTTCTCAAAGAACATTCAAATTTTGTAAATTTTAGTTATTATTTTCCAACAATGTAAGTAGCTTATCCTACTTATTGTGTTTGAAAATATTGCTAACCTCAATTGTAAAATTATAGAAGATTTGTAAAAAAAAAAAACCCCACATATTTGAACTTAAAATTAAAAGTGCTGCCTTGAAATTATTATTATTATTATTATTATTATTATTATTATTATTATTATTATTATTATTATTAATATTTAACTTTAATCTGATGGGTATTACCCTCTCTTTTGTGGGGGTTTGTATTGTAAACATCTTACCCTAAGCAAAATGCCAGGTTATTTTAAAAGGCAGTCAATATTCAAGATTCAAGATTCAAAATTATTTATTTTCATATAACACATAGATTTTACATTTGCACAACAAGCAGTCCACCAAAGGCGGAGCCTATACAGCAGTGGACCCCTTACATTTAACATATAATAAACATATAATTCAGTAATAGTTGGATCATGGGTGAAGATAATATAATATTTACATGTATACATTTAAGACAATAGACAATTAACACGCACACGCACACGCACGCACGCACGCACGCACGCACGCACGCACGCACGCACGCACGCACGCACGCACGCACGCACGCACACGCACGCACGCACGCACACGCACGCACACACACATGGGAATGGGGAAAACACATGCATATCTTGTTTACAATATTATTATTATTATTATTATTATTATTATTATTATTATTATTATTATTATTATTATTATTATTATTATTTTTATTGTCATATATAATAATACGGCCTAATTTGTATCAACATTTCTTGGTGCAGCATTATTATTATTATTATTATTATTATTATTATTATTATTATTATTATTATTATTATTATTATTATTATTATTATTGTCATATATAACAATGCGGCCTAATTTGTATCAACATTTCTTGGTGCATTATTATTATTATTATTATTATTATTATTATTATTATTATTATTATTATTATTATTAATATTATTATTATTATTATTATTATTATTATTATTATTATTATTATTATTATTATACACAACTGCATCATCCACATAAACAATTACGGATGCATTATTATTATTGCAGATGTGTATTTTACATTCTAGTTGTTATCCTGGCAACTGGGTACATACTTGTTTTTGTAATGCCATGGTGGTGACTTCTGCATTCATGTCATTGGTTTGGATTTTCAATATCTTTCTAAGATTATTTTTTAAATATTTTGTTTAAAAGAGCTTTGTGTAAGAATTTGTGTGCGTATATTTATATCTGTGTTGTTCCAGAGTTGTATTGCTTGGTGGGATGGTTTTTGTGTAGCTGTCATTGTTCTGTAATAGGTTTGGTGTAAGTTATTCTTAGTTCGTGTGTTGTGCGAGTGTATATCGGAGTTGTTCCTAAAAAGGTTTGATAATGAGGAGGGTAGATTGCCATTATGGTAGTCCCTTACGATAGTGTATAGTTGGACAGCTCCAATGTCTTCAAGTTTTAGCATTTTTTCGGTTTTAAAGACATCATGGCCCTCTGCTGGCTGTGCGAATAATTTGATTGCCTGCTTTTGTAGTGATTTTAGATGTGCTAGTTTAGTTTTATGCGTGTTAGTCCATATTACATTGCAATATGTGATATGTGGAAGGATCAGTGTACAATATAGAGTTTTTAGAATATTAGGGGGAAGATATGGCTTAAGTCTGCGCATGATACCGATGTTCTTTGCTACCTTGGATCTCACTATTTCTATATGCTTCTCCCAGGTTAAGCTTTTATCCAGATAGACGCCGAGAAATTTGACATATTGTGCTTCGTGAATTTATTGATTATTTACATGCATTTTGGGGAGAGCTATTTGTTTTAAATTCTTAGATTTTGTGAAAAGTATATAGTTAGTTTTATCGACATTCAGAGATAATTTATTCACTTTAAACCAGTCTATGATTTTTTTCATTTCATTATTTACATACTTGTATACAGTGTATATGTCCTTATGACTACAAAAGGCATTGGTATCATCCGCAAACAATATTAGTGAGAGGTGATTACATGCTTTGGGTAGGTCATTCATGTATAGTAAAAACAACAGAGGTCCAAGAATTGATCCTTGTGGAACGCCACAGACTCCTGACATGGCCCCACTGAATTTTACACATTGTGTTCTGTTAGTTAAATAGCTATATATCCAATTTAATGCAATGCCCCTAATTCCGTAGTGGGCTAGTTTTTTTTAGTAATATTTCATGATCAATAGTATCGAATGCTTTGGAGAGGTCCAAGAATACACCTAGAGCGTGTTCATTTCTCTCAAGGGATGTGGTTATTTTTTCAAGCATATCCACAATGGCAAGCATGGTAGAGTGTTTTTCTCTGAAGCCGTACTGGGATTCATAGATTATAGAGTTTTTATTAAGATATTTTATAGTTCTATTGTAGTATAATCTTTCCAGAAGTATAGAGAAAAGCGGAAGTACTGACACTGGCCTATAGTTAGTAAAATCAGATGGGTCTTTAGCTTTGAATATAGGTGTTACGCATGCAGTTTTTAATCGGGATGCAAATATACCCTGTGAAAATGATAGATTGCAGATGTGATTCAGTGGAGTTAGTATTTCTCTAGCACAGTTTTTAAAGATTTTCCATTTAAAGTTATCAATGCCGGCACTCTTAGTTGGGTTAATTTTCATTAAGATTTTGTAAATTTCCTCATTCTCAGTAGGGGTCAGGAACATTGAGGATTGGTAGTCGCCTGTCAGATAGTCCTGCACATTTATTCCAGGACTGGTCTGTATTTTTTTAGATAAATTAGGCCCAACATTTATAAAGTATTCATTAAATTTATCCGCAATTTCTTTTTTGTCAGTTATAATTGTATTATTATAAATGAACCGGGATGTTTCTGAACTGCTTTTTTGTTTATTCAATAGTGTTTTTATTAATTTCCATGTTTCTTTTATATTGTTCTTTTGCTCTTCAAATTTATAATGATAATAGTTTATCTTTGCCGTCCTGATTATCTGATTTAATCTGTTTCTGTACTTTTTAAATTGTGCATCATTATTTCTTGTTAGAAATTTTATAAAATTTAAATACATCTTATTCTTCTTATGACAGGCAGCTATCAATCTTGTTGTTAACCAGGGTTTAGTAGGGTTTTGTTTAAACTTTTTTAGTTTTTTTAGTGGAAAGCTTGATTCATAAATGTTAGTGCAAAGAGTATGGAATGCGTTGTAGGCATCTTCACATGTCTGGCACTCTATTATCTGATTCCAGTTTATATTTGCCATATTCATTTAAAATTTTTCTATGTTATCATTTCTAAAAATCTCTGCATGTTATTTCTTCCTTTATGAATGATTTTTGTCTTATTTATTTCTTTCTCCATATAATAAATAGGTAGATGGTCTGAAATGTCCACAACGAAAATACCTGCTTGGTTCTTGGTGCTTACAGAGGCATTCGAGAAAATGTTGTCAATAACAGTAGCTGTGAACTCAGTGATTCTTGTTGGTTTTGATATAAATAGATAGAATCCAAATGTTTTTAGTAAGTTAAAAAAATCCTGGGTATAGAAATTATTTTGTTTCAATAAATCAATGTTAAAATCTCCCAATATATAGGCTGCTTTATTTCCATTCTGAATAGGTTTTAAAATATTTTCTAGGTTTTTAATAAATTTATCATTGTCACTTGCAGGAGGTCTGTATGTGACACCGATAATTTTATTCTTTGATTTTTCCACGGGAATTTCAATAAATATTGTTTCAATGAATTCTTCAGTTGTTGACAAATCTTCCCTCATAATATACTGTATGTTGTTCTTTATATAGATGCCTACACCACCTCCAGGTTTAATAGGCCAGAACTTCTCTATGAATTTATAGTTTTGCATATTAATTACGTTGAGTGGAGAGTCCGGCTTTAGCCATGTCTCAGTAATCCCTACAATACTAAATTCATCAATACTAGAATCTAGGAAATTACTTAGTTTATCATAATTCTTTAAAATAGAGCGAGTATTAATTTGTAATATGAAGGGCTGAAAAGGAAACAGATTCTGTACTCTTAGTCATTTTTTTCATTGAATTCATTGTGTAGTGTATAGTTACATTCAGGCTGTTGAAAATCAATTTCTCCGTCTTCAGTATCGGCTTCAGAGAATGTGCATTAGTCTTGTGTATTTAACTGAAATGGATTTATAAACATATTTGAAATTGTGTGTGTATTAGGGTTCAAGTAGCTATCATTGTAATTTACACCTAATATGGTCAACATAAAATCGATATCATGTTCATAGTGATTGAATGGGAACAAGCTTTTATTGCATTCTATGCACCACCGTGGCTCTTCAGTATTTTCTAATAATTGGTAATCAGATATGGTTAGTTTGGAGCAAGTTAGGTGCACCCAGTTGCCACAACAATCGCAGAGTATTGCACGCTGGTTGGTCTTGACTGGTTTGCTACAAGATACGCAGGGGAACTTGACTGGCATATGGAAACAAACAGAACAAACAATACAAATACATACAAACAAGGTTTTGGGCGGCTATAGGTGATTAACACCGGTTTCTGTGGATAAACAGCAGTTTTAGGTTTGGATTTAGAGGAGATTAGTTACTATATTCATATTCATATGTTAGGCTTGAGGAGGATAATAATGTTAAAGTACATTGTTGAGGCTACTGATACTAGGTTACTGGAAGCTTCCGCATTGATTATAAAGCATCATAGCTTCCAGTTAATCGGCATCACAGGCCAACAGGCTGCTGCATATATAATATTCATCGCAGTGAACAGCTGGATGGGAATCCATGTGGGTTAATATAGGAATTATAATTATAATATTGCTTATTGTTACCATATGGGTGTTTACTCAAGTGCTGTAGTTAAACACTCTCTTATACTTATACTTATACTTACTTATCATATACGACCCTTATAGGCAAAATGCCTGTAGATAGATGGCGACTACATTATGCTTATTGCTTAGTTAATTTGTTTCGAGGTAAAGGAAAGATAATGATTGTGTACTGGCTCTTGTGTATACAAAAAATCTGACCAAAATGAATCCAGTTTATTTTTGAAGATATTTAGGCTTACGGAACTACCTACTTCATTTGGTAAGCTATTCCAACTATTCGTAATTCGGTTTGCAAAAAAGTTCTGCCTAATTAGTTTGTTACTTCGGCTCTTAGTGAGTTTAAAATTATGTCCCCGAGTGATGCTTTGTGTGTCTATCTCCAAGAATGGGCACTGAACACGATAAAGGCCATGAATGTATTTGTAAGTTTGAATCATATCCCCACGTGATCGACGGTAATAGAGAGATGGTAGATTCCGATATTTTAACCGGTCTAAATAAGTATAATTTCTTATTGAGGGTATCATTTTAGTTGCTCTTCGCTGCACATTTTCTAGTGTTAGACTGTCTTTTTTTAACACGGGAGTCCATGGACCATTCCCGTATTCAAGTATAGGTCTAACTAGCGAAGTGTACAGCCTTACTAGAGTTGAAGAGTCTAAATGGGTGAGAGACCTTCTTATCAGTCCTAAAATCTTATTAGCTTTTGATACTTGGATTTGACAATGGATGCTAAATTTTAGTTGGTTGTCTACATTCAGACCTAAATCCTTTATGACAGTTGTTTCTACCAGCTTAATATTTGTATCAAGAGAGTTCATGAAGTATGAATGTTTAATATTAGTTGTACCTAGATGCATAGCACAGCATTTGTCAGCATTGAATTTGATTTGCCAGATAGAAGACCATTTCGTTACGCTATTTAAGTCATCTTGTAGTTCGATTGCATCAATTGATGATTTAATTTCTTTGTAGATTTTTGTATCATCAGCAAACATGTTAATTGTAGAGCACTTAATTACATCAGGAAGGTCGTTTATGTAACAGATGAAAAGAAGTGGTCCTAGTACACTACCTTAGGGCACACCGCTAATGACAGGAGTTTGAACTGATTTGCATCCATTCACGACAACTCGTTGGGCTCTGTTAGTAAGAAAATCCTCAATCCATTTTAGTAGATTACCATGGATACCATATTTTTCTAGTTTAAGAAGAAGTCGTTTGTGTGGTACAGAGTCAAATGCCTTAGCAAAGTCTTGATATAGAGCGTCCATAGAGCTGCTGTGATCGATTGCATTTGACCATATATCTAAGACTTCAGTTAGCTGTGTGACACAAGAACGCCCTTTAATAAATCTGTGTTGACTTGGTACAATTAGGGCGTTTTGTTCAAGATGGCTTACAATAGAGTCTTTCGTAATGGACTCAATGAGTTTACAGATTATGGAGGTAAGGCTTATAGGGCGATAGTTATTAACAAAATGTTTGTTTCCCTTTTTGAAAAGTGGAGATACATGACCTAATTTCCAGAGTTGAGGTAGCTTACCCTCTCTCAATGAACTAGAGTAAAGATGTAATAATGGGCAGACAATTTCAAGTTTGAGTTCCTTTAAAACACGGGGATAGATTCCATCAGGACCTGCAGACTTGTTAGTTTTTAGATTATCAATTTTTTTAATTATCATGTCACGGGTGACCTCGATATGATGTAATGGAACAATGAAATGTCTACTGTTGAAACTAGGCAACTGACTGATATCTTCATCTATAAAGACAATGCAAAATATGTGTTTAATGCATTTGCCTTTTCCCCGTCAGTTGTGGTTAGTGTGCCATCGGACTTCATGAGCTCACAAATTGTGCTTCGAGTTTTTATTTTGCTTTGTGCATATTTGAAAAATGCTTTAGGATTTGACTTTGCCTCATTTGCTAGTTTACGTTCAAAATCTCTTTCAGCTATTCGACATTCGTTTTTGGCCTTGTTTTTCACTTTAGCATAATTTTTGTAGTCACTGCTACTATGAGAATTTCTCCATTTTTGAAATGCCTGTTTCTTGGTTCTTAATTTTTCGAAAACACGATTGGTTAAGTATAATAATTTTTTCTGCTTATATTGAGGTCTAGATTTTGGTATGTATTCATCAGTTAAACGCTTTATTTCCCTCATTATCTCCAACCAGTCATGTTCTATGTCCCCAATAAATTTCGAATCCCAGTCCATAGATTTAGCATCTTTCCGCATATTGTCATAATCTCCCTTATATAGTATATAATGTGACATGGTTGGAGATTCAGTTACATAGCATGAGAATGTAAATGTTAATGTTGCTTGATGACTCTTACCAATTGGTACACCAGAAGATAAATCATTTACCATGTTTTCCTCATTTGTAATAATTAGGTATAGGATATTTTGTTTTTGATTTCCCCTAAAATGAGTTGGTTCACGTGTATGTTGATGCCAGTATAAGTCCCTTAGCGTCTCAATAAATATATTAGCAGGGCTTTCAGGATTAGCGGGTGAGATGTCATTTATCCAGTTAATTTCATTATAGTTAAAATCACCCATTATAAGAAGGTGACTAGGTTTGAGACCTGATACATTGATTAGCAGGTCAGTTAGATTTTTATGGTGTTGAAGGTTGCAGTTGGGTGATCTATATATACATCCTAAAATCAATGTATCTGTGTTTTGGAGTCTAATCTGACACCACTTTGATTCAGTGAAAATCTCATCACCAAGAATGCTAATAGGACTAGCAGGAAGTGATTGGTTAATATATATAATAATCCCTCGATGGTGATTGTCGGATAGGTTGGTGAACAGATTATACCCTTCAAGCATAAATTCACTCTCCTGTGGGTCTACTGAGCAGTTTTTGGCTAGTATTTCTGTGAGAGCAATTATGTCAGGTTTTTCGCTTTGAATAAATGCTTTTAGCTCAGAACGTTTATTTAGAAGGCTGTCTGTGTTAGTGTACAAATATTTTAATTCGTTTCTGTACAGAGGATACTTTACAGATTTGTGGTCAGACTTTTTGATGAAGTTATGCTTATGATTTTGAGGCTGTTTAATGTTGGTTTGTTTTGCAGTTTTTCTATTTATATATGGATAGCGTGTGCTTTTTGAAGGTTCTTGTGAATTATCGACTGGGAAGGTGACTGATGTACATTCATCATGTAAAACATTGAATCTATTTGTAGTTAGTGGGATGTTGGCTTGAAAATGTATTTTACTGTTATTTGTACATTCACTTGAAAGGATTGATAACTGGTTTGATAATTTTAATGGATTGCTAGCATTACTATGGAAAGTATCATTAACTAAGCTATAGTCTTGGTTGTTTTTAGTCTTGTTTTGTATAAAAAAACCGGTTGAGCCTTATGTTGGCATTTAGTAGTGGTAGATCACTAATGCTCACAACATAACTCATAATGTTTTCTGACAGCAAACTCATGCCATCATGATTTGGATGGATGTGATCATAATAGAGCCCCTCTCCAGCCTTTACATTTCAATGCCTGAGAACAGAGAATATATTTGCAAGGAAAATAGCATAAAATAATACATGACAGGTCAAGCTGAATTTTGAAGAGAACTTGAAAACGCATTTTCATTTAGATTTGCCAAGTGTTGCTTTACATGAATCCATGTGAAGTGATATATATGTGTGTTTGACAGTAATGGATTGATCAGATCAGTTTGTGACTTGGGAATATGACGTTGTTATCAAAGTGCGTAATAAATTACGTATCTAGATAAATCACATAGTTCAGAATCAGTCGCAGTTTAAATGATGCCACCCCCTAAATAATGTCCTCAAATTCCAGTTTTAGTGATTGAAGGGGTAGTAGTATGTTTCTAGCTGTAGCTCAGCCCTGCGGCAAAACTCAGACTGACACCCTGGCTTAAGGTATTGCTGAGACATTCCTCTTTCAGGAAAATATAGATTTGAGAGTGTGTAGAGAGGGTGCTACTAAACCATATTTTCCCGCTGTCTGCTCCTGGACTAAAGAGACGGGATCTAACGCGACAACGCAAGATAATATAGCGGAAACTTCAAGGAACCTAAGTTATAAGAGTCCGGAATTTCACCATACCTAAACCAAACCGAAACCGAAAGTTATTTAGTTTACAAGATCAAGTGTGTTGTACGTTTTCTTAGATGTATTCATGAATAGATTCATTAAATTTAAATGTAACAGGAATTCTGTATTGTAAATTGACGAAATAATGTAGGATTTAATACGTGTCATGTCTGAAATAATTTGTTTGATGGTTTCTTTATAATTTCGTGGTAAATCATATTTTCGCACATGTCACTAAATAGAAAACTTTAAAAATACCAATTTTTGTTCATTGTATACGACCGTACCAATGTTGCATATACAGGGTTCGTACGCATGTATGGAAGTCTGGAAAAAGTATGGAAAATTAGCAACGCCTTTTCCAGGGCTGGAAAAAGTATGGAAAATTAGCAACGCCTTTTCCAGGGATGGAAAAAGTATGGAAATTCCAATTTTGGGCCAACTGGTATGGAAAATGTATGGAAAATTAAAATATCGACAATCCTTAATTTTTCCGACCGCAATCTTTTTGTTTACGAACGAAATCTCGCGTTTCCGCCAATCTTGCCAGAATCTAATTCAATTGGGTCCCGGTCTCGTCTTGCAATAGAAAACTGCCTATTACCGGGAACATCTCGCGGTTGTTGAGCAATACGGGTTCTGAACATGTTCAAGTACAACGCAATAAAAATGAGTTAATCGCTGTCAAATAGTAGAGTGTTAGAAGCCGAAACAATGAAATAATTTGCGAGATTGCCAGGTTTTGTAATACACTAAAGATGGGAAAGTGCAAATATGCTAGTGTTTGGGAAACTGATGATAAATATAAGGATTGGATTTTACCGGACAACAAATGTAGTGTTTGTAATAAGTCGTTTGACATCGGGAATATGGGCTCTTGTTAGTCACATGGTGGGGAAAAAAACATGAGACACTGACAGAAGTTCATCTAAAGCCAGCGCCGAAAGTTACGGATTTCTTTGGTTCAAGGTAAGAGTATTTTACATTTTCACATTGATAGTACCAGAATCATTTAGAAGCGTAGCAATTTTTTATTGCCCAATGTTAGATGATCCCAACTTTGCTCTCGTATCGTGAGGCCTCTTGTGTTGGCTCGTCATCGAGTGAAAATAATGAATTCCTGTTGCTATGGCGATCATTTAGAAGCGTGGCAATTTTATATCGCCCAATGTTAGATGATCCCAACTTTGAGCTGAGTCACGGTAAAATATTATTGACTGTCCGACAGCACTTTCGTATCGCGAGGCCTCGTATGTTGCCGCATTATCAACTGAAAATAATGAGGATTCCTCCTGTTGCTATGGCGATATGATCAGCTATGGTAAATTTAAATTAAATTAGTGTATGTGTATATGTGCATGGTTTAACTTGCTATCTAAAGGTGGGGGTGGGGGTGGCCCTCAACAAATAAATGTGGGTGTCTCAAGCTCAACTTTGCATGATAGCTGTTGAATATTTTGAAAATAATTTGACTGGAAACTATTGCAGTAACAATTTCCAGTCAAATTATTTTCAAAATATTCAACAAAAAATGTGCTGCAGTAATGAAATTCATATCTGGTTTGCATCCTGAAAAACACTGAGCCACTCCTAGACAATATACGGTTCCCAGAGCCACTCATAGCCAATATACTGTTCCCAATCTAGATTTTGGGGATATATACCCTCAAAAAGTCCCTTTATAATGAGGAATCCTGTGTATGTGTGACACACTGTGTGTGTTTGTGTGTATGTTGATATTTCTGGCTATATCAGATTAAAATAACTCCTATGATCTTTTAATAGTGTGTTTTGATAGGATAGCTGTTGAATATTTTGAAAATAATTCGACTGGAAACTATTGCTGCTTAAAGCAGCAACAGTTTCCAGTCAAATTATTTTCAAAATATTCAACAAAAAATGTGCTGCTGTAATGAAATTCATATCTGTGTGTTGTTATTACACCACAAAAACATCCATTACCGTTCAATCACTACTTGCTAAATCAAATATCTGCATTTAGCTATCAGAATAAAGTTTTTATGCTTGCTTATACTCCCTAATGCCTATACCATCACCATGTAGACCCTCCACCAGGCTTCTGGTAGAGGGACCCCCTGCATTAGCCTTACAATAGACTGGCACCAGTCTGTACTCACTCCTTGGTGACGCTTGTCACTAAGCACGCTCGCGCATGCGCAGTAGGTCCCAATTGTGAAAACTGAATCACTTTTCAAATATTCTGCTAGCCAACAGTTCTGTCAGCTATCAAAATTAGATATAAAAGTTAATTAGCTTGCTTTTATAGACAATCTACTACAACTAATTGAACAAAGATGCCTACCATAAGGAAGAAGTCAATTCTTTCTAAGTTATGTTTAACTTTTATATCATGGTGTTTTAGAGGTGTTTGTAACTCTAGCGTTTGGAGTTACCAGTTTTCGTGTCACCACTCCCGCTTTAGAGGTTAGAGTAACCATGCCTATTATATACCATCAAGATACCATGTTAGAAGGAATAATAGCCAGTACCACTCCTAATAACGTAATTCTTAGTACTCTCAAAACAATATTACGCCAGGATGTCGCCTGCACCAAGGTCCGTTTTCACAGTGATTCCGATTGCTAGGAATATGGTAAGATCGGCGATCGCATCTAAAGAAGCACCCGCCGCTGCTCCTGGCGTTGCCAGACAAGCGGGTTTGCTGTCCGGAATGGATTCTGGTTTTACCAGGCATCCGGAAAGGAGCACCGAGATTGTTCTGGCGTGTCCGAACATCCGGTGACTCATGAGAATAGGACTTATGCGCCAACATCCGGTTCCGATTCAACAGTTTCCGGCGATAAAGGTTCCGGTTCCGGGAGTAAGTATGTAGTTCAGGGTCTGTTGGACCCGGCAGTGCATATGTTGACATCTTCCGTTTTCGGTTTTCCGACTTCCGTTTCCGGTAGTAGTGTTACTACTGCCGGTAGGAAATAAAGAAGCACCCCGCCTCTGCTCCTGGCGTTGCCAGACAAGCGGGTTTGCTGTCCGGAATGGATTCTGGTTTTACCAGGCATCCGGAAACAGGGTATGAAATAACGGTCGGACATCGGTCATGTCCGATCAAATCTGGATGGGTAAAAATATTTTACTGAACATGAATTTTGGGGAAATTTTGGAAAAAGAGAACAAGTGAACAATGTTGGTATCGCACTCAAATACGATAGATCGATCGAGCGCGCGTTTGTGCGTCATTTGCACATTTCTAAGTGAAAACGATATTCACCTTGATTACCAGTATTCGTGATCTGTCAAAACGCGTCATACCGGCAAATTCATCCTAGAGGGTGGTCTTACAATAGCTAATTGTCCCGGGAATAGTGTAAACCTTTTATACTGGCGAATTTTCTGATTTCTAATGAGGGATATAGACCGTGAGTGACTTGAAAATTAAGTCATACGGCGAATAAATGACAGATAAAATTGCATAGAACATCTGATAAATGATACCACTCAAAATCTTGTCATTTCGCTAGTCTGAAAATGATCGAGTCGATGCAAAATTAGCAATGGCGGATCTACAAAATCGGCCACTGCGCACGAGTTAGTGATGTGTTCTTACACACCTTCTGTCATGAGAAGAGAATTTGGTCTCGCGATTTCATTGGTTGTTGGACATAATTATATCTAGAAAATCCAATGACATTACGTGAGAGATTTTCACAGAAGTTTGAGACGCGTTCGTTCACACCTTCGATACTGAAGAAGCTAATTCTTCCTCGCGATTTCCTTGGTAGCTGTATATAGAAAATGAAATAGCGGGCGAGTTTTCTCACAATAAGAGTGAAGAAAGCAAGTTCATAAATAATCGCACTGTAGAAGACACTTGACAACACGCGCGTTACCATTATATTCGCGTTCTACAATTAACCATTTAATGGTCAAATTTGCCTAAAAATTTTAATTAAAAATAGTTAATGGCCATTTGCAGGTCAAGAGATTATTTTTGAAAATTTACCACAGGAATGACTGTCTCAGTTACTGAATAAGCCATTTCAATGGAAAATTTCAAAAATAATCTCGACCTGCAAGTGAACATTTATCAGGAAAACTATCACACGCCTTCTTTGACAAATGTGTTCTAAAGTGATTTTTTTTTTTTTTTTTTTTTTTTTACATTTAATTGTACATGACTGTGACAGCAATTGATGTGTTGCTAAAATGGCATCTGAGCGAAAAGTGCCCAAAGGGGCAACCCTTTCTAAATGGAGGGCCGAGTATAAGTGGTTAAGTCCTAATTTTCTGGGTCCTACAGTTGACTATGAAATTGTTCTATCTTTATGCATTTTCTCCTGAAAATGTCTTAGTCAAAGTTGACTCGGACATCTGTCCTCCTTCGTCGTCTCCATCTTACCTTTCTGTTAAGGCTATTCAGAGATCAGTCAGAAGCCAGGGATCTGAAGAGGTTCTATCATGATAGGGCCTCTCCGGATGACTGGTCTAGGGCTCATCAATGTATAGCGTCGTCCCTATCTCTTCCTCTTCAGGATGAATTTTCGATTGATCCTCCATCGTTGGGTTCTGATCTTGCATCTTCAGAATCTTCAGGCAATGTTCCTTCTGTTCTTTCGGTGGATAACTTGGTCGTAGACATGTTAGATTTTACATTAACGATGTCCAACTTAAAGTTTTCTCTCTTACGCCCAAGGTAGATGCTCCAGTACAGGTTCCCAAAGATGATTACATTAGATTGGCCTCTACCCAATCTATTAATGGTCCGACATGGGATGTTCTGTCATCACATCTGAAGGAAGCGGCTAAGGTAGAATCTTCATCAGACCTTTTTAGATGGGAGTCTGTCTGTCGGGCTCAGTTGAAATCAGCTAACTTTTTGGCCCTTCTTTCGGAGGCTATTATCGAAACTCAGGAGAAAGGGGGTCAGATTCCACAGGAAATATTTCGTTCTTCAGCTGACCTGTCAAGAGGTTAGTTGAAATCAGTTTACCGTTGGTTTGGTTTTCATCACCTCTAAGAGAAGGTCAAGGAAGCTTGCTGAGGTGATCATTTCTGATCCCTCAGGAGTAACCTGATATATGCTACCTCGATTATTAGGGCGGAGTCTGAACGTTTTTGATCAGCTAAGGATCTGCGGGATTAGATTTCGATTTTGAGGTCTTCAGCAAAAGAGAATCTTCCGGGGTGAAGAGTCCCTCCTCTCCCAGGAGGAAGAGTCTTAGGCCGGATGAATATGGGCATATCCGTCAAGGGTTTTACGAACTCTAATCGGTCCTCTCCTTCCCATTCCAGATCTGCGAAGGGGGATCGTTTTAAATCCATTTCCTCGCATAGACCTAGAGCCCAGGTTCGTCAAGTCCCTCCTTTTTTCTCTCGAGCTTCCAGGTCTAGAGCTAGAGGATGCTCCTCTAGAGGTTTTCAACCTAGACGGGGTTGAAGGGGTGGCCTCAGCCCGGGCAGGCCTTTTCCCGTTCTCATTTACCAGTCCTTCCTCATATTCTACCACATTTGGATCTATCGGTGCAGTCCCTTCTTCCCAGCGTGCCAGTAGGGGGCGCTTGTCTCTGGTCTGGGAGACTTGGCAAGCCCTCGCGCAGGACTCCTGGCATTTAGAGCAAATCCGCTGGGGGTATGCACCGTCTTGGATAGATCTGCCTCCTCCTCTGTCTTACCAGCCCAAATGGACTCCAGTTCCATCCAATCTGGAGAAGTTGGGAGCCCTGGAAGATGAATGGGAGTCAATGAGGTTGAAGAAGGCTATAGAAGAGGTTCCTTGTTGGAGAGTAGACCCGGGATTCTACTCAGATCTATTTCTAGTCCCCAAGAAATCAGGTGGATGGCGTCCAATCATCAATCTGAAGAGATTAAATCTGTATATATCCACCCCAAATTCAAGATGGAGACGGTATCTCAGATTATCGCCAGTCTGAGTCCAGGCATGTGGACAGCGTCCATAGATCTCAAGGACGCCTACTTTCACATTCTCATCCGCCCTCCATTCAAGAAATTCATGAGATTCGCGTTTAAGGGCCGGGTATGGCAATACAGAGTCAGGCCATTCGGCCTGACCACGGCTTTTTTTTTTTTTTTTTCTTCTCCCGCCTAGTGTCAGCAGTGGCAGGTTTTCTGCACAGTCGTTCTGTTCCCCTTCACTTTTACATAGACGATTGGTTGATAAAAGCAGGATCTGCCTCAATTCTGGCAAGTATCATTCCAGAGGTCTGCAGTCTGGTTTCCAGTCTAGGATGGGTTATAAATCTAGGGAAATCATATTTGGTCCCGTCTCAGGGTTTCACCCACCTAGGTGTGGCTTTCGACCTAGATCAAGGCTTAGTCTTCCCTTCATATGTAAGAGTAGAAGCCATCTTAGTAGCCATGGAAATTCGGACATCCTCTGCCGTGGTCAGAGCAATTTTCTTTCTCCGAGTGATAGGCTTGATGGTCAGCGTCGAGAACATCGTTCCGGGGGAGGCGCTGATGAGGAGACTTTTCCAAATGTAGCTCACGTCTCTATGGAAACATTCTGTTTACCATCAGATTCCGGTCAAGAGCATTTAAGTCCCCACCTAGAATCTGGGAAATGTGGGCTGTCAAGAAGACTCTCTTTGCTTGGTCCTTGCTTGGTCGGATCAAGTGCAGTGGATCAATATCTCGATTCGATCGGACAATTCGACAGTAGTTTCGTATATCAGCAAGCAGGGAGGCACAAAGTCGTCTCGACTTTGGAGGTGTGGAATCTCCTCACGTGGTGTCGTATGAAACAGAGTTTCCTGGTGTCCTCACATGTCCCAGGATGTCTGAATTCTCTGTTCCCCTCCTGGATCGTACCCATGTAGACCTGTTCGCGACCTCTCTGAATGCCCAGATCTCCTATTTCATGTCTCCTTTTCCGGACAATCAGGCATTGGCGGTGGATGCACTGTCTCAGTCCTGAACAGGAATCTTCGCATATGCGTTCCCTCCGACTATCTTGCTTCCCTTGGTTATGAAGAAAGTCAACTATTAATCTGCGAGATTTTGTTGATAGGTCCCTTTTGGCCAAAAAGGATCTGTTTCGTAGACCTTCTCGAGCTTCTAGTAGACTTTCCGCGTCTGCTGCCAGTGTCCCCAGATATGTTATCCCAGGTAAGGGGAACGTGTCTTCATCCAAACCCAGGAATCTTCAGTCTGTGTGTTTGGAGAATATTGAGTGCTCGTTCACGGAGAATAAATTTTCTGCAAGATCTCAGAAAATCATTTATTCGGCCAGGAGGTAGTCAACCCGACGAGTTTACAAGGGTCGACTTAAGATTTTCGGAGGATGATGTTTAGATCAGGATATCGTGCCCGATTCTGTTTTCTATATCCCAAGTGTTAGATTTCTTATCCTATCTGTTCGATTCGCTTCATCTGACTGCTAACACGGTTATAGGATATAGTTTTTCCTTAACATCCTCTATTCCTTTTTTCGTTAAATGCGGATGTTATAGATACTAAGGTGCTGAATGTTTTCATCAGAGGTTTAGGTAATATTCGTCTTCCTATTGCTAAACCTTTACCTTCCGGGAACCTGGCATTGATTCTTCAGGTTGTGGCAGGTCATCATATTTGAACCCATCGCTTCGATTAGCTTAAAGCTTATGGGTTCCCTACGCGGAAGGGGTAGCCAGACTGGTCTATAAAGCATCCATTGCTAGATGGATTTGTGACACCATTCGACTCTGCTACGAGATTGCGTCTCCTGAGCAAATCAATCTATATCACATTAAGGCTCATGATGTCAGAGGGATGGCTACCTCTTTCGCTACGTTTTCTGGCTCTTCTGTAGACGAACTTATGCAAGTTACAGGATGGAAATCTGAGTCTACTTTTACGTCTTTTTATTTGAAAGACCAGAGAGCAGCGGCATCTTTCTTTAGGAACATTACTATTTTAACCAAAAAGCCTGAAGACCATTTACCAAGTATATACCACCATTTTCGCGAGGACCGTGCGTCTGCGGGTAATGGTGAGAGTTATTAATTGGTTTTTAATTTAATTCTTTATGTTTAAAGTTTTATTTGGTTGTTAATCACTGTGTGATTGATTAGGAGGCACCATTATGTTATGTTGTTAACATTTGGTTATGTTTGTTTGATTTTTATCCATGCTTATGGATTCTCAAATCACCTCCCACCAAAGTTTCGTAGTGGGGAACTGACCAAATCTACGGGTTTAGCAAGTAGTGATTGAACGGTAATGGATGTTTTGTGGTGTAATAACAACCCCCAACAGACCCCCCTTTAGTGGGTTGGTCTGTAGTTTTATTAACCACTATAAAAACATACTTACCGTTCAATCACTACGACCCGGCCTCAGCCACCCCGCTGGGGATTGATTTGAGAATCTAGGCTGGATGTATGGCACTTATATTTAGAAAAGTGATTCAGTTTTCACAATTGGGACCTACTGCGCATGCGCGAGCGTGCTTAGTGACAAGCGTCACCAAGGAGTGAGTACAGACTGGTGCCAGTCTATTGTAAGGCTAATGCAGGGGGGTCCCTCTACCAGAAGCCTGGTGGAGGGTCTACATGGTGATGGTATAGGCATTAGGGAGTATAAGCAAGCATAAAAACTTTATTCTGATAGCTAAATGCAGATATTTGATTTAGCAAGTAGTGATTGAACGGTAAGTATGTTTTTATAGTGGTTAATAAAACTACAGACCAACCCACTAAAGGGGGGTCTGTTGGGGGTGCGCGCGCTGTGCTTTGACATTCTTGTGACAATTATTTATATATGCAGTTTGTTTTTGTCCTCGGGTCTTCCACTACTGCGGTTGCTTCAGTTCCACAGGCAAAAGTGCGCACGCTGTGTTTTTATATTCTTGTTTTATAAAGTTTAATAAAGTTTATATATGATGAACTTAGTAACTGTGTTTGTTTTTTGTCTGATGGAAAGTCCCAAAATGAGGTATGGAAAATTTGAAATTGAGTCTGGAAAAAATCTGGAAAAGGTATGGAATTTAATTCTGCTGAAGGTGTATGAACCCTGCTATAGCAATGGTCATTACAGACATAGATCTCTGATAGATTATAGGCACACATTGTAACACAGCGTTGTTTCGTCTGCTTTTGTCTTTTCATTCATTTATTCTGAATTCTTATTCTTATTATGTTTTGTTTGCCCATTTATTAGTTGAGTTGTGTGTATTTTGTTGCACTTGTATGTCCATCTATATCTATCCTAACAATCTATATAAATGTGCTGTCCTTCTTCCCCCCCCCCCCCCCCATGGTTTCTTCTTTCCCTGAATGGCCGGAGGGCAAAGGCATACCGCTACGAAAACTACTAACACATAGGGCTCTATGACACAGACACACAATCCAATCTGACAAAAAACTGTTTAAAAAAACCGCCACGAACAGACATAATAATGCAAAGGTTACCGCCTAGATTGATGTAATGAAAAGACTACAACCGTGTATGTTATTCAATGTAATAAACCAACTTTATAGACACATCTAGATTTACAGCTTACACAGATAATATGTTAGAGTAAATTTGAAAAAATGGCCCTTGGCTACTGTGATGGCTGCCTACAAAAAAAAAGATGTAACAAATAGCCCAAGCGAGTACATGCTTTGTGATGAGTGCTGTGAAAAACGCCACCCTTCACGTATGCCCACACCAGCTACTGTAACCACCAGTAATGTAGAGCCATGTCTCACACCACTTAACACACCAAGTCAATCAATATCACCAAAAAGATCCAACCTGTCCATCACAATTTCTCCAGCAGGCGCATTCACTCAAGACAACACACCAAAACTTGTACATAATAACCACCTTATCAGACACTCCTAGCCTAGACCTAGCAGATGATAGTCAGGATTGGGATTTTTGAACTGGTTGCATCCCATGTACATGTGAGAAGCCAAACACCAAGTACATGCTGATGTGCCACACATGCAAAAACTGGCAACATTATGCATGTACCAAACTTCCATCATGCATGTTTTCAAGTCTAACCAGTACACAGCGTAGGTACACATGGTGTGCTTGCACAGTTGTAACAAAGCACACCGAAGAGTATCTGGAATGGCTAGACTTTGAACAAACAAACAATGTTAGTACCCCACAGATATCCTGACAGGTCTCCATCCACTTAAGGAAAACCCACCGGCCTGGGAACGCACTTCTGAATGCACTTCATACCGCATATACATGTACCTTAAGAACCACTGTCACCACCACCGCCACAAGAACCACCATCACAGGAACCACTCCTGCAAAGAACCAAATGTGCACTTCAGCACCCGTGCCTCCTCCAGCACCGAGCGAGAAGACTCCATCTCCGACAGGGAATGGCTGCCTCTAGCCGTGAAAATCTGTGTGTAGATAGCGATAACTTGGAGGAAAACAAGGCATCACCCTCTGGGGAGGGCCCGACATTCTGGCTCCGTCATCTACAAGCATGTGTTGGGAATGCCCGACCAGACCTGCGCGTCTCCAAGGAGATGACTGGCAGCCCCGACCAGCAAATGATGGTGGGGGAGCCCCTAGAATGGATCCATTGGACGGCGTCGCAAGCCCAGGGACCAGCAGTAACAAAAAGCTGGCGCCCCGATGCAGAGCTCGGCGGATATGAGGAGCAGAAACACTTTCGCGACGATTGACTGCCCAGTCCCTCGGTACGCCACAAGACCCGGCCTCGACAACAACGGGGACAGGCTTGAGGTGGTAGCCACATGATGCTGCAATAGTCCGTCAAGTGTAGGAATTGTATGTCCTTCATGGATTTACTATTTAATAACCATTCTGTTGAAAATTTTGCAACTAATTTTGACTGGGTGCTGTTGATGCCATAACCAACAACTCACCTGCCTTGCGTTCAGTAGAGAAATCATTCCAGAGCACTCTTCGCGTGCAAAATCAGCTTTTCTCGTTTTGTATATGATGTGATGTAATTAATGCGAAAACAGCAGATTGTCAATAGTCTGCAGATTTAACAAAATGTTTTAAACATTTTCCCTACTGAACACAAGGTTATATAATAGTTACCTTGATATTGAGATTCTGGTTATGCAGGGATTGATCGATCCCAGCATGGGCAAAGCGTGGACGGAGCTAAATAGCTAATTAGTCTAGAAATTGGCGGTGCTTAGCTAGAAATGGATCCCTCTATTATTACATGATAACTTGTTATGACGTAGCGGCTTTCTGTGATTATTATTAATGACAACCCTTACTTTTCCATGTACTGTAATCATCCAACCATGAGATAGAGTCACTGATCACGTGACTTGATGATGTTGCTGACGTAAATAAATTAGCAGACAAAGTGTTTCAGTCAACTAGAAGTTCTACATAACCTATTTTTGCGAATTCATGATGCATTTTGGAAGTATAGGGTTCCTACATGAGCAGGTGTTATAATGTTTTCCCACATTGCACCTTTCTATTATACTCACTAATAAACAGTACATTTTTTAACAAAGATTAGTCTATTTGCGATCATCTTTCCATGTTACAGTGTCAGCATGGGAAGCAACCTGTAAGTGGCGTTGGTATTTATGTAGGGATAAATTGAGCTGGCTATTGACTATTTTTATTGACTACGGCAATACGGTAATAAATGGATGAATCAAGTTTTAGCTATGCCCCGCCAATTCTTAGCTAAGCTCTGCCCATTGTTTGTCTATGTTGGGATCTAATGGTAAATTTTCAAAAATTGTGTTCTCTTGCCCTGTAAATGGACATTCAATAGGCAGATATTAAAATGTTCCAGACCAAATTGACCATTAATGGGTTAAGCATTTATGACAGACTTAGCTACATCATTCATGACAGAGTTCATTGTGATGTCAGCCTACATGTGACGTAATCGATTATGACATCATTTACTTGATCGACAGATTGCTACATTCCTCTGTTATTTGTGTGTTATGAAGTATTGCCAGGGAACTTGAATAGATTCCCGTAAATCATAGGAAAAAGTGTTGTCATAGTAGCACATGCATTAGGGAGTTGACTTTTATGGAGATCGTGACAGGATCTGCCACTCAAGGGCTGAGTTCAGATATGTTATCGAAGTACTCCGATCGGAAGTATCACATGTTTTTGTTACCTATATATGCATGCTAATACTTTTACATTTGCTTGAAGCAGGAGTAATCGAATAGAATTTGTACCACGTGATACCGTTATCCGATTATACTCTCGGACATTCGGGTATGTAATCAGAGTAAGCGAGGTACTATAGTGCAGATCGACCAGTCGGGTATGCACCATCCCAGTTTACCTGGGTACAGGATGGCCGGACCGGGTACATTCCAAGCACACACACCCTTGGGTAGGACGATAAGCGTATATACATGACTTGTGTAAGCCATATAAGAGAGGCTCAAAATAACAGAGTCTGTGAGATAGCCTATCAACGTGCGTTAGCATGTGGAAAGAATGTCATCTTATGAATATTCCGGCTCTGTATTCGTAATTCCTTAAAAATAGACCCTCATCGTTCTTGGTAAACGTCATTACCAGAATTAAACGAGGATTCTAAAACTCTACAGAGTTAAAATCGGTCCAGAAATGTCTGTTATATCAACGTTGCTCCCGCTCAAAATAAACATCGCCATAGCGCGTGTGTACTTGGTATGGTGAAGGCCAGCGAGTCATGTGGTCGATAACCATACCTTGTCATGATGCGTGCTCTGATTGGTCGAGACATCCTATCATGACGTCACCATTTAGTATAAAAGGAGCTTCGAAAATCCAAAGTCCTCAGACATTGGTGGTGTGTCTGCCAGAGCAGGATAAAAGACGATAGTACTATTAGCACTGGTGGTATATAACCCGCAACAGTGCCATTCGGTTTTGCGCTCTTAGTCTCTGGAGCACACGCACTGCACCACATTTTCCAAGTTTTCATACCCTCCCGTTAGATATCCCCGGGAGTAAAGTCTAGATCAAAAAGAAGGCTTCCCCCATAACAAGACTCTTTCAGAGAGACCTTCTCTGCGGTGAGGCTTTTGGCCGTCATGTAAGATCTAAAAACAGTATCTAGGACAGTGGTGTGCATGATATCTCACCAGATCTACCGTACCACGTTGAAGATGTGGTAGAACAAACTCTGCACATGTCTCGTGCTTATTATTAACGTTTTGACCGCAGTCCGGATAAGGACATTGCGGTGAATATCATCTTGTGCCCATAGAGGTACTAATAACTTTCCACCATAGCCTTCCAGTAATAAAAGGGCATCTTCTAATCCGCAATAGTACAGAAATCTTTCATGACCGCATAATTCCTAGATAGATCGTCTGCGGATATTCACCAAGCGGCAACTTCAGTTTCGTGCCATCTCACGCCTCAAAAATGTGATGCTTCAACTAGTGACATTAGGACATTTTTGTACCGATAACTAATACATACTCCGTAACCATAATATTGTATTATTTTTATTAGGTACTGATATATGTTGGTACCGCAAGGTTGTCTGAGACCCTATTTTTATAGTTTATATATTTTGCTGTATATATTTATTTACATTTATGTGCCGATGACTAATAGACACCGCAAGGTCATATGACCTTATATTTTGACTATACTGTATTGGTTAGTAATATGGCAGTGGCCATCCAAGTTTTTATCTTTTTGCTTAATTGTTAATATTACAAAAATACTTTGACCGCACTTCGCTTAGGTTACACTATACAGCAACAACAAACACACCACCTTGCTCCCCATACAGCATCAATTTGTCTCTGAGGTCGCTGCTCATGTTCTCAATACGTGAATCTGACATGCGACTGACTAACCTAGCCTATCTATGATAGCTCAGTAGGATAGTTTCAAAGTAACCAGGGACAACTGCTTGTACGAGTAATGATTCTGTAACGCCTCTTTCCTGGGAGCTGTGGATTCGTTATTACACCGTGCACCGGCAAGATTGTATAAATTGGCCATCTACCATAAGGCCTCCTAAATTCATAATAAGTAGTTGTCTCTTCCTATGTTCCTCTGGCCATTTGGCCCATAATTGTTTGGATTCCCTCTGCCACGTTGGTTAGGACTGACTTAAGAAACTTGGGGTTTCTGGCCAGTCAGAATCAAAGTGTCGATGACCGCATACAAACCCCCCCCCCCCCCCCCCCTTGTATCTTCGGATACCTATTAGCTAGTCTCCATGCCAAGGTAGGAATCACTGTGTTAATATGTCCCAGCAGTGTATTCTTTGAGCAATTTCCGTAAACATAAAGCAAATAAATGTTACGCCCCAGGGAGCGGATCTCACATGGTCTGTTCCCGAAACGCTAGGTGATGGATAAGGACGCGGATCTCCCTCTAACTCAATGGTGACTGGGTGTGGCCTTAGAGCCCTGCACGCCTTCACAGGAAGGTCGCCATAGTTGGATATCCACATCTTTCTCCCCACCGCAAATATATGTGTGCTTTCTAAAAATGCCTGTGTAATGTGACTTGTCCCTGTGTTGTTATATGTGGTCATGTTGCAGTATGTAGAGGGATCGTTATTTGATTCCAATACTGCCACCAGACGACATGTCTGCGCACTCTCAATCTGAGGGGGATGCTCCGTGGTGGTGTCCGTAGCGGACATCGAGCATTTTCGCCAGTCTGACCTTTATGTTGAAAAAATAGGAAAAACACATAGGCACTTGCGGCCTAAACTTGGTATTTGTAGAACTAAAATCGAACCGATAATGTAGGCCCGCATAAATAAAGCGGGAACTACTAATTCAGCATATTTTAACTCGCATAAAGTGACAGAATTGAATTCTGTGGAAATCATCCACCCCGCCTTCGCGTAAACCGGCGTGTTTCACAATAACTTATAATTTCTCTAGGTTGACTCATTTTCTCACACTTAGCATTGTTTGAATAGGAGAGTGGCCCATTTTCCAATCTCTCCTTCTCCGCTTCGGCGTTGTAGGCATTTTCCTGTGACGGAGGCCCGCGCGAGGCACTTACCTCTCGCAGCCAAAAAGCTTGGCCGGTCTGAGATGATTTTAGTTTATAGTAAGCTTGCTAAAGTGACCCTGTTAGGACCCTCCTTCGCGGTGATACCTCACAGAATATACAGATCAGAGATCTGTGAGGTACCTCTGGTGAGGATCAGTTTAAATGAAGACACCAGACAGATCTTACAGACTTAACCATTCCTAGAAGCTAACAAGTACCATTGTTAGCTCTAGATATTTTTATAATATCTCACATCTAAATTAATTATGGACCGACATACCGGTAATACTAACAGCCGGATGATATGGTGTGGTTTAACTCCCACGACGATGGTCGCACGGCCCCACCGGAACGTGAACGTTCCACCAACTCTAGAGGTCGGTCTATGTACAATCCGGAGAGACGCGAGTCCCAATCCGCACCCCCGAGATCAGCTAACCAGCATCCCCGATCTGACGCACCATGCACGTGCGGTGCCGAGGAGTACCATGGATTTTCGGAGCAGCGCGTACCCCCGGAGGCTACAGTACCTCGATAACATATCCGAACTTTAGCAAGTATATCACATCATAATCAATTACGTCACATTTAGGATGAAGCCATAATCAAAATACGTAATGATAATGTATCTATCTCTATCATGTACATAATGAAAGGAAGGTCCGTCAAATGTATGAATTGTATGTCCTTGAAGGCTTTACTATTTAATAAATATTCTGTTGAATACTTTGAAACTAATTTGATATGTTGCAGTAAAATTAGTTTCAAAATGTTCAACGGCGTACCTGGAGCAGATACTTTGAAAATAGTATTCTGGAAATTCAGCGTTCAAAGTATATTTATACACCTGTGCAAAAGTTAAGCACCAGCAAAAACAATAGAACGTAGAAACATGATGGTACAACTAGGCTGCCATACTTTTTGTCCCCGCGTTAGCTGACATAATTCCAAGTACGAAATGCACATGCATGTATGACTTCACGCCGCTTGATGTCCGTGCGTGGCGGGAAACAGCACACGTGTTCAGTTATGTAAAAGTCCAGTTTGAGGTGTAGAACATTACATACAGATTTAGGCGACAAGATTAGGAATTTTGTGTTCATGACCGTGGTTTATTTGTACAGAGAGAATTAGCACTTGATTGTGAACCGCTATGGCAAGACGAAGGTTAAGTGATCGTGTGAAATGGCAAATCATAGGCATGCATACCACTGGTATGTCATGCAGAGAGATTGGCAGACAGCTGAACATTAACCATACTGTAATCAGTCGTATGATTGCAAAACATAGGCAAACTAATGAGGTGAAGGACAGGCCTAGATCTGGAAGACCGAAGAAGACTACTGCCCGTGATGATCGAGCCCTAGTACGCCTTGTTAGGAGATCGCCATTCACCAACAGCAGAGTGCTCAGCCAGCAATGGGAAACGCGCAATAGAGTGTCAATGTCTACCGTCAAAAGGAGACTGTATGCTGCTGGCATGAAAGCTAGGAGACCTGTCAGACGTCCTCTCCTCACTGCACACCACAAAGAGGAGCGTCTGAGGTGGTGCAACGAAAGAAGACACTGGAACATGAGACCCTGGAGACGGGTACACTTGTCCGATGAAAGTCGGTTCCTGCTTCATGCCACAGATTGTCGAACTCGTGTATGGAGGTCCAGACGCACGGCGTACGACCAACGTAACATCATGGAAGAAGTTCCATTTGGTGGAGGTTCCGTTATGATATGGGGGTGCATCTCATTTGATTGTAAGCTGGATCTGTTGACTGTACCTGGAACACTAAATGGACAAAGATATCAAGATTCCATACTGGATAGAGTTGTGGTCCCTCATTTTGTAAATCATGCACCTGGAACCCACCCTATATTCATGGATGACAACGCCCGACCACATCGTGCTAGAGCTGTGCATGAATACCTCCGCCAGAATGCCATCGAAACCCTACCATGGCCAGCAAGGAGCCCTGACATGAACCCTATTGAGCATATCTGGGACATTCTGGGAAACATGGTGAGAAGGAGGGATCCTCCTGTGCAGACCCTACAGGAATTAACAGACGCACTCCATCTTGAATGGCAACGAATACCACAATGGCGTATCAGTCGGTTGGTGACCAGCATGAGACGTCGTGTCCAGGCCGTCATCCAGGCACAAGGTGGATATACCCGGTATTAATAATGACAGTCTCAAACTCGTGCACAGATGTTAAACTTCGTTTTCAGACACCATTAATGACAATCTAGCCACGTGTGTCAACTGTAGGGCAATAGTTGTCAGTTGTGTCAACGTAACCATATTCAGGCCTCGTTTTCAAGTTCAAACAAAAACATACAGTGTTTCCCCACCATCATAATCAGCATTCCTCTAGTTGCATTATTACCTCTTGCACTAAGATGGATGGGTACATAAATGTTTATGCTATTGCTTTCTTCATAGCACATGAATATACCCTCGCATGTGCGTAAAAATAGGGTGGTGCTTAACTTTTGCACAGGTGTATATAAATCGATCCCAACACACATTAAAAGTTGGCGGAGCCTAACCAGAAATGGGCGTAGCACATATAGCAATCGATCCCTGTATATATTATAAAGCCATATATTAAGGGTATTTCAAAATAAAAACTATAAATCTGTTTCAGACATACTTCATGTCCACCATACAGCTTTTCCTGACGGCTGCTTATAAGTATTTTGCTGCTAAACCAGTTCTAACCCGCTATAGTCAGTACACAGTCACCACCGCTGCAGCAAGAAAGATGTCTGTCTTCATCGGGGATCTCAAGTTTTTAGGGTATGTGATAAGTTTATTGATGATTTGTCCTGTAGTTTGATGATTTCAGCCTCTCAACCCTATGGACCAGATGCAATACATTCTTTATGGTATGAAAATATATTGTATTTAAATGTAATTTGAAGCTATTAGTTTACTGGAAGCTGAAGACACTACAATTGTTCAGGCAGCCTAGGTCATGTTCGACCCTTATCCATAGTTAGCTATAGCTAACTAGATTCCCAGTCAAACTTCAAATAGTTAACTAGCTAGTCAACCGAACACCCGAGCTCGATTCAGATGGTTAGCGCGTTATTTGCGTAAATTTCAAAATGGCGAACATCGATCGCTTGCCGCAAATAAATGCATATGAAAGTATAAAATATTTCACTAACTAACTTAGGTTTGATGAAATTATGCTTTCCCATTATATGTCAATGTTCCCAAGCCCCTATTCCTTCCCACTTTATGTCATACGGACGCTTTTTGACATCTTAGCGGATGAAAATTTTTAACCCTATAATGGTCATACCGGCCAAAATCGGGCTCTTGTGGAATGTCCATTAACAGGAAACAAGAAAATATTTAAATTTCTTGACCAGATTTGACCATTAAAGGGTTAAGAGTTTTCATGTATGGATGCATATTATGTTAAAAGTGGGTCATCTGTCAAAAGTATGTCACTCTAACCGACTTCACAGTTCAATGGACATCAATGGACCTTTCCAGTTTTAGCTAAGCCCTGCCCATCTCTAGCTAAGTTCCACCCACACCTGTTGTGTTGGAATCGATCGACCCCTGACCTCCCTGACTATGAATTTTCAGAAAACTATACACAGATAAGCTTTTGAATATTTTGAAACTAATTTTACTGGTTGCTGTTGCTGCCTATTGTTTCAAAATATTTGATAGAATATTTATTAAATAGCGAAGACATACAAAATAATTATGACGTCTGCATCAAACACTTCACGTAGTTGATTATGACTTCATACGATGGATAGATAAACTGGAAAGGTTAATTTACCATTAGCACTCTGATGTCAATATCTTATCTTCTACTCTGTCAATAGCAAAGAAACTGGTGTATATTTAAACAAGATTTTGTGGGTGATGTTGCTGTACATATCTGTGACAGCAACATCTTCCACCAAATTTGCTGAAGAATGACCACCAGCTCATCTTTTTAATATAATTTGAAATCTTTTAATTTTGTCATCAAAATTGTAATTATGGTTAAATATTTGTCCAGTTCAGTGCACTGAAGACAGTTTGACCAATGGTCACTAAGCTTGTAGTATAGGTACATTTTGGGCTAATGGACCTTTACAGTTTATCCATCAATCATATGATGTCATACTCAACTACATGACATGTTGGATGACGTCATAATGAATTACATCATGAATGACATAATTAGTTTTGTCACAAGACACTATAATTGGTAATGGACTAAGTGTTGATGTACGAATTGTATAACTTAACCCTTTAACCCTCAAATTTGTTCCAAAAAATTTCAACTTTCTCATATAAAATGTCCATTTGCAGACCAAGGGAAGACTGTTTTTGAAAATTTACCACTGAAATGGCTGGCCTCGGTTATCGAGACAGTCATTCCAGTTGTAAATTTTCAAAAATGGTTTCTCTTGGTCTGCAAATGGACATTTCACAAGACCACTGCTGAAGCCGTTTTGGGCTGATATGAGTGGTAAAGGGTTAATAAACATGGTGTTAAATAATTTGAAATGGATCCTGAAGAGATCGATGAACAGCGCGGCGGCTGGGCTACAAATCATTACATGGAAATGTAGTTCAGGGTCGTGCAGATGTACCCTGTTCTCTGTAGTACATCAATATATTATTTACATTTCTTAAATTATTAGAATCAATGACAAAACATTCAGCCAGTTCATATTGTATAATTTTCCGCTTACGTTGTAGTTAAGCTTGCAAGTGTTTTATCCCTTTAATGATCAAGCCGGCCAAAACTGACCTCTGCAATGGTCTTAACATTTTAACCCTCAAATTTATTCAAGAAAATTTAAATTTTCTCATAGAAAATGTCCATTTGCAGAGACTAAGAAGACTATTTTTGAAAAATTTATGACTCGATAACCGAGCCAGTCAGTCCAGTAGTAAATTTTCAAAAATTAGTCTTCTCTTGGTCTGCAAATGGACATCTCTCAAGACCACTTCAGAAGGTGTTTTTGACTGATATGAGGGTTAAAGGGTTAAGGAATATCCATATGCAGGCCAAGGGAATAGTTTTTGAAAATTTACCACTAAAATGACTGACACAGTTATAATTCCGTTGGCAAATTAAAACCAGTCTTCTCTTGGCCTGCAGATGGATATTCCTGATGACCAGGGGTGGTGAGGGTGTATCTCTGTTGATGCAGTACATCGCTAAGATTATAGTTTCCTTATTAGAATTAATAATAAAGCATTCAGGCAGTTCATTTTGTATTATTTTCACCTGTTTAGACCAAATATGTTGGTATCCCTTTGTAGTTAAGTTTGTAGACTCGCAAGAGTTGTAACATTTTAACCCTTTAACACTCAAATTTGTTTAAAAAAATTTCAAATATCGAGCCAGTCCAACTGAGCCAGCCATTACAGTGGTAAGTTTTCAAAAATGTGTCTTCTCTTGGTCTGCAAATGGACATTTTTCAAGACCACTGCGGAAGGTTTTTTGGTTGATATGAGTGTTAAAGAGTTAAAGATCAAGCCGGCCAGAACCGGCATCTGCATTAGTCTTGCGGAATGTCCATTGCAGGAAAAACTAATATTTTTTGAAAATTTACCATAAAATAACTGACACGATTATCATTCCATTGGCAAATTAAAAAAAAAAACCCAGTCCTCTTGGCCTGCAGATGGCCATTCCTCAAGCCCAGTGCAAGGGTAATTTCTAGCTGGCTTGATGGTTAATCCTTTAGCACTTAAACTGTCCAAAAACAACCTCTGCTTTAGTCTTGACCATTGAGAAATGTCCATATGCAGACCAGGAGAAGGCTATCTTTGAAAATTTATCACTGGAATAGCATATATTTTCAAAAATAATCCTCTTTTGGGCTGCAAAATGGGAATTTTCTATCAGAAATATTTTGAAATTAATTTAACGGGAAGCCGTTGCCGCTTTTCAAAATATTCAACAATCTTCCTCTATGGTAGCATTGAAAATGAGATGTGGGGAATTAACCTGTGAAAGGGTTTAGTGGCAAATGCCACACATTTTATTATGTTATGGGAGATAACTTCCAGTGACTATTTTACATTCATTGCTTAATGAGTTCTGTCCCTTGGATAAGTTCTGAAATATTCATTGTAAAGCAGGCAGTATATGATGTTAAAAATTTGTCAAAAAACTCTAACTCTTTGCTTACAGAATGGGCATTTGCAGGAAAAGAGAAATTTTTTTTGAAAAGTGACCAATAGATTGTCTGGCTCAATAACCGAGCCAGTCGTTCGAGAGGTAATCTTTACAAAATAATCTTATCTTGGACTGCAAATTGACATTCATTAAAGAAATATTTAGATTTTTTTTCACCAGACTTGGCCATTGAAAGGTTTTAACCTTTTAATGGTAAAATTTGGTCAAGAAAATTAAAGTATTTGCGTATTAAATGTCCATTTGTATGCCAAGAGAAGACTATTTTTTTTAATTTACCACTGGAATGACTGGCTCGGTTATCGAGCCAGGCATTCCAGTGGTAGATTTTCAAAAATAGATTGCAAATGGACATTTCTCAAGATGACGGCAGAGGCCGGTTCTGGCCGGCTTAACCATTAAAGGGTTAAGACAATTTGATCTCACAAACAAAATACAACTCATAAATAAATTAACATATTTTCAAAGCAAAAAACAGAAATCTGCTAGTGTAATTTTGAACAAGATGTAAGAAATGTTATTTTTTTAGCAATTTAAGCAACTGCAATGGCTACTAATCGAATTAAGTTCAAAATCTTCAACAGTAGGTTTGATTTTGTTTTGGGAAATATCGTAAGTTATTTCTGAGCTGACAACTCTTTAACTGTTTGGTTGTTGAGTTTTTGCAGACGTCATATTCCAGAGGTTATATCTATGGACCTGCTAAATATTTTGAAAACCATTTGACTGAAAGTTGTTGGTGTCAAAATATTCAGCAAGTCAGGGGGTTTTGATCATTGAAGTTGTTGCCAGGTGACTTGCATTTAATGTCTAAATTCATTAGCTCACCTCAAGCCGGGCTGGCCAAGTGAACTTATGCCATGGCGGTCATCCATCCTTCTGTCCATCAACTCTTGTTTCAAAACGCTACTCCTCATTAACTGCTTGACAGATTTTAACCTAATTTGGCTGGAAAGACTAGGTGTAGGCTTCAGACCTTTATACAGAATTTTTATTAGCCAATTTTTTGGGTGAAAATCTTAGATTTTATTAAGAATTTACTGGAAATTGTCAAAATGGTACTCCTCTTTAACAGGTTGGAAGATTTCAGCCTAGTTAGGCTGAATTACCATATTGGTGTAGGCTTCAGAACTTGTATAAAGAATTTTTGATTGGTGAATTATGTGGGTGAAAATCTTTATGAAAAATTTACGAGACATTGTCGAAATGCTACTCATCATTAACCACTTTACGGATTTCAACCGTAGTTGGCTGGACGGACCATATTGAGGTAGGCTCCGGAACTTCTATTCAGAATTTTGGGTAAAAATGTTAGATTTTATGAAAAGTTTACTGGAAATTGTCAAACCGCTTCACCGTAGCCGTTTGACCGATTTCAACAGGATTTAGCTAAATTGACCCTATCGTGGTTGGCTCCAAAATTTCTATTCAGAAATCTGCTTGATCAACCGCAGAAGCTATTTTTGGTTGAACGCTCGAATTGACCATTACATATTTCAAAGCAGGATTGAATTATTGTTGATATCCAGCTTTCATTATTTACAGTGATCAGACAGGATGCGCTCCAGCGCCAATCCAATTTTTCTGAAAATTCTTTCTCTGATCACAATGAGTCTCAGGAACAAATTGCCTCTTGAGCAGCGTCACGGAGGATACGGTAAATCTCATAAATAAGTTAACGTGTTTCTAAAACAAAAACAGAAACATGTTATAATTCACCTTTCCAGAGTATCCATCGATGATTTGATGTCATATGATAGCATACTCAGATAAGCGGCGTGTAGGATGATGTTACAATCAATAAGTCATAAATGATTCTTAATTAGGCCCGTCTTTAACTCTTAATAGTCCGACACTTGTACGAATTGTATGTCTCTACTATTTAATAAACGTGCTGTTGACTAATTTGACTTGATGCTGTTGCTGCCATAGGCAGCAACAGCACCCAGTCAAATTAGTTTCAAAATATTCAACTGTTTACCGGTATAGTTTTCTGGAAATTGATAGCGAGTTCAGAAATCGATCGATCCTAATACGAGCGATGTGTGGGTGGACCTTAGCTAGAGATGGGGGCTTAGCTAAAAATGGAAAAGTCCATTCTGAGCACAATGTAAGAAATGTTCTGTTGAATATTTTTTTTAAACATAATGGAGGATTCCAGTTTCTCAGTCAATCATATAACGTCATAACGATAATCAACTTCATGTAGGCTGACATTATGATCAATTACGTCATGAATGATGTAGCGTATGTCTTTACTATTTAATAAACATGCTGTTGAATAATTTTAAACTAATTTCACTGGGTGCTGTTGTTAACAGCTTATTTACCTTATGGTTTTCTAGAAATTGATATTCAGGGAGTTTGGGGATCAATCTATCCCAACATGTGTGATGCGTGGGTGGAGGTTAGCTACATGTAGAGATGGGCGGGGCTGTCCAATCCTATTATGTTCAAAATATTCAACAATCCGTTTTGTTTTGTTTTGAAAACATAAGTAAGTTATTTCTGAGCTTTACTCTATCGCATCACCAGCGATTCTTTTCGAGCGCACAGGTGCCCGATCGTCATTATTATACTCCATAATATCGGGAAGCGGGAAAAAATGTATCTTACTTCCCATAGGGCATCATTTAAGATTCTGATGCACTGGCGGACATCCGTTGATCCTCCATTATTAAAGGTTGGTAATTTCCGGGAGCAGGATGGGCGAGATGCAGATAACGATTGTCTAATTATGCGTCCCCCTTGTTATCATCGCACGCTATTATCGCGTTGTTTACAGGAAGTAATCTGTGCGATGCTAAGTGCTAGAAGCGGTTTTATGGCCCGTAATTCTTCTAATAACGACTCTGAGGATTATTTTTTTTCTCGATTATTACGTGAAAGGTGTAAGCGCCATTATGTTATTAACCCTTTAACCATCAAAATTGTTCCAAATTTTTTTTTTAAATATACCACTGGTTATCGAGCCAGTCATTCCAGTTGTAAATTTTCAAATATAGTCTTGGGCTGCAGATGGACATTTCTCAACACCACGGCAAAAGTAATTTTTGGTCTTTTTGAGCATTAACCCGTTAACACTCATCAGCCAAAAACGACTTTTGCATTGTTCTTGAGAAATGTTCATTTGCAGACCAAGAGAAGATTATTTTTGAAAATTTACCATTGGAATGGCTCAATTTTCAAAATTATACTTTTATTGGTCTGCAAATGGACACTTTCTATGAGAAAATTTAAATTTTCTTGGACAAATGCTCAAGCAGGTACAGATGAGACATGAATTGTGTACATTCACAATCTTGTTGGAATGGCATGCAGACATATGTTTATTTTGGAAATGTGTGGTTGTTGTTGCTGCTGTCTTTAAGATCAGCGGTTTGCAGGAACAGCATTTGCAAAATAAAATATGTTATCAGACTAAATAGATGCCAACACCACTGCACTTAGCATGACAATTGGCAGTAGGGTAGGGTGTGTGAATGTGTGTGTGTGTGTGTGTGTGTGTGTGTGTGTGTGTGTGGAAGGGTGCGTGTGCGCGCATGTGTGTGTTTACGGAGCTGTAACTAAAAAACGTGGTTGACCTTTTCATGCCAAAACCGGCCTCTGTAGTAGTCTTGGGGAATGTCAATTTGCTGGCCAACCGAACACAATTTTTGAAACTTTACCACTGAAATCACTGGATCGATAACCGAATCAGTCATTCCAGTGGTAAATTGTCAAAAATGGTCCTTTCTTGGCTTGCAAATGGACATTCAATATGTAAATATTTTAGTCATTATAGGATTTAATCCAATTTGGCTCAAATTTTAACACAACAAATCCTGTTACCAGGAATGAGTATTGCCAGTTGTTATTACACCACAAAAACATCCATTACCGTTCAATCACTAATTGCTAAATCAATTATTTGCATTTTGCTATCAGAATAAGATTTTTATGCCTGCATACACACCTCCCCATGCCTAATCCTATTCCTATGGACCCTCAACCAGGCTACTGAGTTGAGTCCCACCTCCAGCCAGCCTACCATCAGGTATAGACTGGCACCAGTCTATACTCACCTCATAGTGACGCTTGTCGCTACGCGCGCTCACGCATGCGCATCAGAGCCCGAATAGGAAACAGATTCACTTTTCAATTATTCTGCATGCAGAATAATTGTCTAAAAATATTTATATAAGTTTTTGTGTTTTGCGCTGTGGCAGTGATACCTTTTGACTTTATATCTTGGAACAATATGCCCAATATGAAGTCAATCCTCCCTAAGTTACGTCTAGGAGTATAATTGTGTTTATATGGTATCTTATAGACGAATTTATATATTACCGGTTTTCGCGAAGATCGTTTTTGCTTCGTGGTATCTTGATTGTTATGCCTATCCTAAATCATCATCATCATTGATAATGTCCAGTCCATATATAGAGCCTGTAACGAAGTTATTTCTAGTGCATTATAAGGATTATATTAAAATCCCTTGAAAGTTTCTGGTACGGAAATTTGAATTTTCCCGCCGTTAGAACTGAGTTGAGGGTGTCTCTTGTGTGAGAGTTTGAGCGGTATGCTTCATTGTTACGTTTTTTCGTTTGTAGGAGTTAGCGAAAGGTCAGATAAGACTAAATGTTCGTCGGCAAAATGTGATCGTCATCACTCGATCGAGTTCACCGGGCACGTTTGTGCGAAGTGTCCTGTACTACTAATGCTATGCGTGTGATTTGTAAAGGAGTGGCCGGTTTTCGGTAGCGAAAGCATTCTTTAAAGATTTGTCGGTCTAACAATCGCTGCCTCTGGTCGTCCTTCCCCTTCCTCCGTTGCTAGCAAGACAAGGGCGGTGTCCTTTGCTTCAACCTCTGTTCCGTTATCGGTAGCAACGGAGGGGGAAAATTCATCAGGAAATTCGGACGCTGTGATGGCGCTCTTTGCTAGGTTTGAGTCATTTGCCACCGTTTTGACGAAATCACTTGATGAAAGGATCTCTTCTGCAATAAAAGAGGCAAAAAGGAAGGAGAGCTCGTCAAGCTCCGAGGATAGCCAGAAGGCTAGCGGGCGTTCCCGCAAATGGGGGAAGCCGGTCCCCCTGACCTCTAGACAGGTGATGGAATCACCGAAAAAGCAGAAGACAAGAGCATCTAAGCTCTTGAAGGTGTGCTCGGAGGGTGCACCACAGAAAATCCACGTTAGACTAGAAGGTGACGTGCATAACCTTCAAGCCGTGGTGGCGTCGGCGAAAGCTGGCGTCCATAAGGCTAGTACTTATGAAAATGCCAATGTACCGGTGGTTAAAGTAGTCTCGAAAGCGCCCATTGTTGCGAGGTCATTACCTAGTCTTGCTAATTCCGGTTCAGGTGTGGTAGACTCGGGTCATTTGGACTCGGGTTTACTTCCGTTTTACGATTCTCATTATTTTTCCGACCGGACTTCCGGTTTAGCGAGACATCCGGGTCATCAAGATCCGGTTCCGGCTTCGGTAGCTTCCGTTTCCGGAAGAACTTCCGGTTTGGGGGGGGGGGGGGGGGGGGGGGGGTGATCCGGGTCGGCAAGATCCGGTTACCACTTCCGTTTCGGTAACTTCCGGTCTGTCTTCCGGTTATGTAGGACATCCGGGTCCTAGAGGTCTAGTGTCTACTTCCGTTTCCGGGTCTTTTAGCGCTTCCGGCCATTCCGGATATCCGGAGTCTGAGGACTCTTTTTATTTTCCGAATTCTGGTAGAGGCGTTTCCGGTTCCGGGGTGGACACTAGTCAGTTTACTTCCGCTTCCGGTATTAGAAGTGTACTTCCGGGTCGGTCAGACCTGGATGTAATTCCGATTTCCGTTTCCGGTTTCATGAGAGCTTCTGGAAGAGTGCATATCCGGGTCTGTTGGACCCGGCATTGCATTGTTCATCAATTTTCGGTTCCGTTTTTTCAGTTCCCTCTTCCGGTTAGTCTGTACATCCGGATTGTAGGATCTTGATCAGTTCTGGTAGTCTACTTCCGGTTTTATCCATTTCTTTTTCCTTTTTTCCACATCCGGATTTCGTACAGGCGGGGATAGGGTCATTTCCGGTTTTACCCGGCATTACATGTTCATCCATTTTCGGGTTTTCAGCTTCCTCTTCTGGTAATTCTGTACATCCGGGCTGTAGGATTTTGATCAGTTTCCGGTAGTATACTTCCGGGTTTATGCATTTCCGTTTCCCTTTTTCCATATCCGCATTCCTAGAATCTAGTCATCTTCTTGCCTAAGAATTAGTCTTATTTCAGTTTTGTTTAATATTGGGAATGTTAAATTGCTGAAAATAGTCATTCCAAGTCATTGCCAGTCTTGTAGTCTCTCTTGGAATGGTAGTCTATTCAGACATTTATTCGTTTATCAGCGACAATTTCAGCGTAATTAAAGACTCTCCTGACTGGTTACCGTATGGGATTTTGTTGCAGATTATTTTCTATGCGCATTTCATAAGCCGATAAGTCAGGTGGTATTCTACGCATTATTTCGAGATACAATTTTTGCTTTCATCCAACTTTAGATGGCCAGTTGTCTTCGGGCCATTCAGCGTTTTTTCTCGCTCCTTTTACCTCTTATGTCGGCAGGTTGACATATTTATTTAACCAAAGGGAGTTTATTTGTGGAGGGGATAACCCTGATTCTTAAATAAATCGTAGTATAATTTCGTCAGTCGCTGAAAAGAATTAGATTCAGTAAAGGTTTCATAGGATCATTATGAGTACAGGATTAATGTCTACAAGTACATTATTCGCTTAGAAAGGATAATCAATCGGATAAAGGGGCAGGAAGGAGGAATATGAGTCGGATTCTTCTGCGTTGACATAGTTTCGGTGAGTTCGTTTTGTTTTCATTTTTTCCAGATTTTTGTTTGGTTTTCCTTTTATAGCGTAAATTTTGCTCTATTTTGACTGGGTTGCTGCGGGCCTTCGGACGGGGGTTTTGGGGGGGGGGCGGGGCGGGGCTCGGGATTTGCTGGGTATTTTGGGGGCAGTTTGGCTGAAGGTTGTTGGTGAGGCCACCGGCAATTTTCGGTCGGATTATTCCCGGATTATTTGGTGAGTCTTGGGTTTTTGCTCATTGAGGTTGTTGTCTGGGGGTTGGCGGCGGGCCGGTTGGAGTGGAGTTGGGGTTGCGCTGGAGGGGGGAAGAGCGGACGAGAATCTTTGGATTTAAGCATCCACCAACTATTTCGGTCAAAATGTTTTCTAAATCTTTGCAAGTCCAGAGATATTACAGTTGTGATATGTCGTCTGCAAAATTCAGTAATCAATCAGTTAATATCTAGTATCAGTGTTCAATCTTTCTTGGGGATTTCTAACACAATGGCATTTGTTAGTACAAAGATGAAATTATTGATGCTAAGATTATGAATATAAGAATCAATAAATTTATTAAAATCTTTTAAGTTTCTGCCTCGTGGCATAAATATCGAATTGTTTAGGATATCTAATTTATCAGCAAGCCCGAGCGGCTAGGCAACCGTTGATGTATTCAATACAATTTTTTATTAAATCTCTATTGTTATACGATGTTTAAATTAGATAGTCTAATGTGGGCCATAGTTCTCTTATAAGGACCTTGTGACTTGTTATGTATGCTATTCATAGAATTGTGATGACGGTCATCACTAGTGACTTTCCCGTAGTTCATGTAGATCTCGGGCACATGATTTGGCTATATCTTGACTCTAAGCACTCCCATAGACTTAATATGGGGTTTTGGTTTGCCACAATCTCTGGTTAAATCTCTGTAAATAATATTATCCATAATTTTTGCAGAGTCTTTAGCATTATTAATAAGTTAGGCTATTCTGATATGACCCTTTTTTGGTCTCCATTCAGAGTAAGCGGTATTATTAAAATACCCATAATAAACGTGAGTTACCTATTTAGTGAGGTATAAGAGTTATGATATAGGCCAGGATTTTTGGCATATGTAATCTATGTGTTTTCTATGAGCACTCCTCTTTAGCATATCGTAAGTTTGACTCTTCTTTAAGGGGGGGCCCTTATTAAAAGGGGCTAGATATTCCTGAATCTAGAATCCTTCTATGTAGTCTCCTCTTCCAAAAAGGTTTTCTGTTCCTTATTATTAGAAGCTATTAGCTTTAGAGGGGTTGTTGTTTGTCTATGATTGTCAGGGAGTCTAGAGAAGAGGCTATTCATTGGAAAGTAGATCCAGGCTTCTGTGCATTGGTCGGATTGTCTGTTAGGCTTCTAAATCTCGATTCGTTCAGTCATTGCCATGGGGTTTTCTTTCATTTTTAGAAGGAGGAATGAGGTTTAGTCTTATGGATTGTCCTCTAGTAGAGCTGTTCGCGGCCTCTCTGAATGCTCAGATCTTCTCTTACATGTCTCCTTTTCTGGACAGTCAACCCCTCGGGGGGGGGGGGGGGGGTGGATGCTGTGTCTCAGTAGTGGACAGGAATGTTCGCCTATGCCTTCTCTCGAACGATTTTGATTCAGTTAGTTTGGAAGAGGGTCAAGGATCAGGTTTGTGAAATTCTTCTGATAGCTCCCTGTTGGCCAAAGAGGATTTGGTTTTTAGACCTTCTAGATTTTCTGGTAGATTTCCCTCTTCTTCCAGTATACCAGGATCTTCTATCTTAAGTAAGAAGTCTTTGTGTGCATCCAAATCCAATAAATTTTAGTCTGTGTGTCTGGAGAATCTCGACTCTGAAGTCCTCGAGAATAAGGTTTCTTCTGATATCAGGAAATGATTGTAAGACTTTTAATAGCTTTATTAGAGGTCTAAGTGATATTCGTCCTCCGATTGCTAAGTCTTTTCCTTCCTGGAGTTGGGCTTTGGTTCTTCAAGTTTTGGCAGGGCGCCATTTTGAACCTATTTCTTCTACCAGTAGTAAGCTTGGTTTTGTTTTTAATTGTCAAAGCTGTTTTTTCTTGTTGCTACAGCCTCTGCTAGAAGGCCTTCAAGAGATTCATGCTCTTTCTGCTGAAAAGGAGAGATTTATAGTTTCAGGAGACGGCTTTGATATCCCAGAAGGAATTTTTTATCTATAACTCGCACTAACCGCTATCCTGCTAGTCCGATCATTTTAAAATCTTTTTCGTCTGTCGCCATCCGAAAAAATTTTGGTGTCCTATTAGGGCATTAGGAACCTTCAATCAGCGATCAGATGTTATAAGAATCGATCCATCTCATTTATGTTTTTCCTACGAGGAAAATTTATCTAAGCCGGTCTCAAATTCTTCGATTGTCAGATGGATTTTGAGAGAATACTTAATCCTTGTTATGAGATAGCCTCACCGGATCAAATTAATCTCTCCCTTATTAAAGCCGATGACGTTAGCGGTATGGCTACTTCTTTCGCTCTTTTTGAGGGATCGTCTTTAGATGAGATCATGCAGGTAGCAGGAGGGAAATGTGAATACACCTTACATCCTTTTAGCTCAAAGACCAGAGTGCAGGCTAATCATGGTGTGATTGAGCTAAATGCACTATTAGGTTACGTTATTAGCATTTGGATAAGATTGATTTAATTTTATCCTTGTTTGTTAACTAAAAAAGCCGAAGACTATTTACCAAGTACTTCCCACCATTTTCGTTAGGACTATGCGTCTGTGAGATAGGGGGAGAGTCTTCTTTTGGTTTTTAGTTATTTCTTTACGTTCAAGTTGTTCGTATTTGCTAATCACGGTGTGATTGAGCTAAATGCTATATTAGGTTATGTTGTTAACATTTGGATAAGATTGATTTAATTTATCCTTGTTTGTTAACCAAAAAAGCCAAAGACTATTTACCAATCACTTTCCACCATTTCGTTAAAAGACTGCGTCGGTGAGAAATGGTGAGTCTTCTTTTGGTTTTTAGTTATTTCTTTAAGTTCAACTTGTTCTTATTTGCTAATCACGTTGTGATTGAGCTAAATACACTAATATGTTATGTTAATAACATAGGGATAAGATTGGTTTGATTTTTATCCTGGTTTGTTGATTCTCAAATCTCCTCCCACCTTATGTGGACAGGGGGCACTGACCAAATCTACGGGTTTAGCAAGTAGTGATTGAACGGTAATGGATGTTTTTGTGGTGTAATAACAACCCCCCACAGACCCCCCTTGCGGGTTGGTCTGTTGTTTTATTAACCACTATAAAAACATACTTACCGTTCAATCACTACGACCCGGCCTCAACCACCCCGCGTGGTAAGATTTGAGAATCAGACTAAATATTTTGCACTTAAATTTAGAAAAGTGAATCTGTTTCCTATTCGGGCTCTGATGCGCATGCGTGAGCGCGCGTAGCGACAAGCGTCACTATGAGGTGAGTATAGACTGGTGCCAGTCTATACCTGATGGTAGGCTGGAGGTGGGACTCAACCAGTAGCCTGGTTGAGGGTCCATAGGAATAGGAGCAGGCATGGGGAGTGTGTATGCAGGCATAAAAATCTTATTCTGATAGCAAAATGCAAATAATTGATTTAGCAAGTAGTGATTGAACGGTAAGTATGTTTTTATAGTGGTTAATAAAACAACAGACCAACCCGCAAGGGGGGTCTGTGGGGGGTTATTAGCCGTGATCCAGATGCCAAAAGCCTGGATCTGGATCAGATAAAATTATGGATATATATATATATATCTGAAGCTAGAGCTACTTGTCTTATTTGGCTAAAACTGTAAACTATGACCAGACAACTTTGGCCCTTTTCCGAAAACCTCTTAAATATCTTAAAAATCAGGATTATCTGAAATTTGTTAAAATGGGGTCAAACATGAATGCAAGGATCTGCAGTTTCTGATTGTTCTTGTTCTTGAAAAAGGCAAAAAAGTGTAAACGACTATGGGTTAACTTCAAACCGATCTAATATAAAAAGCATCAATATTATAAGCTCCTGAGGTACATGTATTCAAGAAACATGTTGCTTAATCTGGAAATTAAGCCCAGAAGCGAACAAATCATAAAACTTCAAACTGTAAAGATACTAGAGAAGTACACATAAAACTCCTTGATATTCAATTTGCACTCATCATCAAATACTCTGGATTTTGTTTTTTGCTATACAATTCATCTGACCAGTTGAATGAGCAACTGTGATTCATAAATTTCATTCTCTAAATCATAGCCTGGCTGGTCCATTACAACATTGTGAGGGAGGAGATTAACACAGATATAGTTGATGTCGCTACTATAGAAATATATATTCAGAGACCAAATTTAGCACGAGCAACACTAAAGACTCTAAACACAGCAATCGAGCTTTAATGGCCAGTACATTAATTAATATGATGCTGCTTCATTTTATTTCTCCATCTAGAATGTGTGTTCTTTTTCTGTGTGAGGTCAGAAGGTCAGCAACACAACACCCCCCCCCCCCACCCCCCACCCCCCCCCCCCACCCCGCTTCAGTTGTTACATCATAAGCATTTTTTTTCATGATTGAGTTGTGTGTCTGGCTGTTATCGAAATAACATCAATCCACCATGTAAACACAGAATGACCTGAATTTGACATCACACATTTTTATCAAAGCCATCTGACACCGTTTCCAGTGATTCAGATTAGTCAGATTATCAGATTCTCTAAAAGAATGTGAATTATTCTACAACTGAAAACCAACATGACCATAATAAGTATTATACGTTCAGCACCCTAAGTTTCATATTTTTATGTTTCCAAATTTAATATGATTTCGGAGCACTGCAAAAAATATTCTTGTCACTTAGATGCCAGCTCTTCTGACATGCGCACTGAATGTTTCAACTCAGGTTGGGATGAGAACTGGTATATTACAGATGAAACATCCAATGGCATAACCATCATCTTTTAATTGTTTTAATTGTTATATATAGTGGAACAACATGAATCCTATGACTGTGCATCACGAAACCAGTCACCAATATATCAATGTGCAATATGCTCCATTTATCTTAAATGAGCATAGAACCGGTGTTAGTAATAAAAGCTATCTATATATTCTGCCGATGATAAGCCATGTGGCAAGACTACACATTTATTAAATATGCATGAAATATGCATTAAAAAGGCTCAACTGGGACAGCAGACAATTAGGCCTAATTAGAACAGTAATTAATGCAATTGTATCCATTTTGAAATGATGATATTCCACTGCTCGAGGCAGGGCAAAATTTACATAAGTGTAAATGCAGACCGGCTTTTTGTCTATGATAAATATAACAGATAAACAATCATCTGAATCTGAAGAATGACCAGTGCATTTTATATTTGCTTGTCAAAAGAAACACAACCTGATATTAAATGCAAGATAAAACTATCTGACACCCATTTTGCACATAACAGTCCTTGATACCCGTGCTCAGCTTTAAATTGTTGATCATAACGATAATATTGAGACGTATTTGATACCTGTACTGTTTGTAGTCATAGGCATCATCATGCAAAGGCCCTTGATTTTAGAAAAGAATGTTATATCTTCTTGTTACCTGTACTGTTTGCAGCCATAGGTAGAGCTGCGTGATATACCGATACCATATTTAAAACCGATATCCTGCACTGACGGTTTCATAACCGATTATAAAAAATAAATATCGAAAAACCGAATATGAACATATTTTCGGTTTTTCGTATCAGGATTGTTAAAAATAAAAGATACTAACGAGCATGAAAATCGTAATGAATAATAATGGCCATACTTTCCATTAAGCTATGTTCGGGGCAACTAATAATTGAACGTGGCCCCAATTGCGCATATTGTGTAACTCCATGTAACTCGCTGCACACCGAGAGAAATCAAGCAGCGAATTAATTAAATAAATATCCACTCGTCTTTTCTCTGGTAGTCTCAGATAAATTTGCAATATAAAACACAATACTAATGTGGGAATTTGCCATTAAAATTTGTATCGGGGAAAACCTTTCTAAACAACGGCATCCATTTTATTTACGTCACCGGCTAATTAACATAATGCAAAGTCGTCCCAACACTAAATCGCCCGATTGCATCAAAATCTCGCCAATAACTATAATGCTGATTAGGATATAATTTTAAATAAAATTATTACTCAAACCATTTTTAAAACGTTATCTTCTATACACAATATCATATTAACTTATGAAATTCGCGATCGCAATATTACAGTTAATATTTTCTTCAAGGCATGATTTCGTCCTCGGGTCGAATTGGAAATGAAAGAAGAAAGGGAGATAATTACATCATAATTAATTACAATCGCGTGATTTACGTCTTTTCGCAACCTGTTTTGCTGATTTATGATTAATTTTGACAAAATAAACGATGTTTATTTAACTGTGCGTAATATTTAGGCGGTCTAATTAATAATTTCACTCCCGCGATGATGGATATTATAAGGTATATTAAGCTTTAAAGGCGTAAAACGTTACGAATGTATCAGGGCATGAAAATACGTTCTGTTTTCGTGCTAATTTTTATCATTTAAATTTTTTGTTTCATGTCCATAAAACCGATATTCTGTTAAAACCGATATGAAAAGTCATATCGAAACCGATATGGCTGTAAGCCAAACCGCGCAGCCCTAGCCATAGGCATCACTGTGGTAAGACCTTATCAAGAAAAGAATATGTTTTTATACCTGGACTGTTTACAGTCATACATGTAGGCATCTTTGTTTATCAAGAAAAGAATATGTCCTTGACACCTGGACTGTTTGCCGTCATACCCGTAGGCATCTCTGTGGTAAGGCCTGATTTTAGACCGCTTTACCTTGAGTTCAAATGGCTTCCCCATTCGGGTGAAAGTGGGACTCTGGTCTAAAAGACATATTTGCCTCAGTTAATCCTTTCACCGGCCTTGAGGATGAAATGGTTAGAAATAGTAATTGCCAGGATCATGAAAACCAATTGTTTGCACACCTAGGCATGGATCTGCTTATAGGTCACTGGCTACTTATTGCTCTTATTTATTTATTTCAATCTGTTACTCAGATGATCAACATATACAATTCGTGGTGCTAGGAGCAGCACATACCTAAGCTTTTGTAAGCCAGATTAGAACCATTCTCCTGACATTAAACTCCTGAATTTCAGTGTTTACCAAGCAAAACTGATATTTTTGACATATTATTTACTGATAAAATCTTTTAGATTGTGGTGTTCTCCTTAATGAAGTTACGACGTATAACAAGAGCATAGCAAACGTTAACCCTTTGCATTTTAATGCCTTTAAATAGGGTTACTGAGAAGAGATTTACATTCTGGATTAACTTTGGTTATGACCAGCGACTGACATATGACTGACATATGTGACGAGTTTCTCCTCTTATTTTTCATCTGGCATTGCTATGTTTACTATATTTAATAGAATGTTGGAAAGCCAGCCATCTAACTTCTAAATTTGCCATATTATTTCAGCACCATTAAATATAGCCAGGTATGATATTCACATATTCACCACCCCCCACCCCCTCTCTCCAGGCATTGTGTGAGCATTAAGCTAATTTATGGCACATTTTGGTATACACTCTGAACTCCATAAAATACTGTGCAATGTTATCAGATGAAGCTTTCACTGCTGTTTACAGACAAGGAAAGCTGAACATTTGCAATGAATTACTAATGATAATGATACAGATGATATTTAAAACACTGCCTGTAGAAATTTGGCTTCAGAAATCGCTAGGAGTGTGCTCCTTCCCTCTGGCCGTGATAAGCAGTGCATGTACAGAGGACAATGGGGGTCACTGGAATTTGTTCCTTCCCCCATGCTCTGAAAAACTCTGTGTGTATATGATTGTATTGGGCGTATTTGAAGTTTACTTCATCACCCTTGCACTGATAAGCTGGGTCAGCAATTTATTGCCCACATATGACCCAAATCACTCTAGACTGCTGCTCCCCATCTAAAATGAATGGCAGCTAGTTCTTGTCTATCAGCCATGTGCTAAACCTTAATTTACTCTAAAACACAAAACACCTGAAGCTTTTCACGTTAATTAACAACTTTCACTACTTGTTATCACTATCTTATTATATATCACAAATTAATAACAGAAAATGCAAATTTTTCAGATTAATAGGCATTTTGTTAACAAATAACTGATCTGGTTAAAAGCCATAAGCACAATGACCTCAGCAAGTCATGACAATTGTCTCTCGTAGAACTCCGGCTGACTGAGTGGTGATTGGCTAGAATTAAGAGTTGATGTGAACACTTGGGTTATGACACCAGTGCTGCAACTTAACCTTTTAATGGTCAAATTTGGTCAAGAAAATTTAAATATCTGCCTATCGAATGTCCATTTACAGGTAAAAGAACACAATTTTTATAGGTTTATCACTAGAATGACTTGCTCGGTTATCGAGCCAGTCATTCCATTGGTAAATTTTCAGAAATTCTATTCTCTTGGGCTGTAGATGGACATTCCACAAGACCATAACAGAGGCTGGTTTTGTCCCATATGATCGTTAAATAGTTTTATGGTGTGATTGCATTGAAAGTAACATACTAATGTTACAGTAATGCAGGATTATGCCATCAGTAGAATAAATTGCATGCGAGAGAAACATTTGTGCATGTTTATGTCCTATGACCACAATTATTGAACTACATGTATTCTATGTATAACAAATATAAATAGAAGGTCAAGTTATCTTGTAAGCGCTTATTAGACTAGTTACACCTTGCAGGCAGTGGTAAATTCTTATTGTTGCCAGATGACGCGTAAAATGTGTAAAAGTAAACATGGTGGCTAGTGATGATGAAGCTTATTACACTGAGAGTGAAACAGCTGAAAACTAATGATTGACGATGTCCATCCATCCACCCATCCATCATCATCATCATCATTAATATCATCATCATCATCATCATCATCATCATCATCACAATTACCAATAGCATCATCATCATCATCATCATCATCATCATCATCACAATACATCATTAATCTACATATACATCTTCACGATTCTCCTCATCACTATCATTATGTTCATCATCTAGGAATAGAAAAACTGTGCTACAAAGATGTTTCATTTCAGCACCTTTGTTGGCCCCAGTAAAGAAGACTGCGAAGGGATTCCAGCTTAAGCGAGACATCAATGTGACTTCAGTCAAGGGGGGACTGCAAAGGGACTTCAGCTGAGGGGATTGTATACAGACTCCAACTGAAGGGGGGAAGTACAATAGAACTACAGTCCTGCTAAAGTGCACTTAAAATTTACCAGCTTAAATGTGACGACTAAGTTTCCAGCTGAGCAGATCCTCAACTCCAGGGGCCTCCAACTGATAGTTCCATTGCAGTCCCTAATATACCACTTGGGATCCCGCTGACATCCTGAACTGCAGATTGACAGGTGAGGAAGTGCCTCATTGCTCTTACCAAATACTCCCCCCCCCCCATCCCTAAAAAAAACCTCCAATACAGAAGAGAGTATTGCATCCCATCTGTCTGTCCGTCCATCCATCTCATAAACAGTGTTTCCGAAACTACTGAGCCAATTTGGCTCAAATTTTAGCACAAAACATTCAGCTATCCAGAGTATCCATCTATCATTTGACATCAAATGGCATAATCAGCTAAGTGGTGTGTAAGATGGCGTCATAATCATTACATCATATACGATTCTATTTGGTCTGTCTTAACTCTTAGTAGTCTGACACGCTGTACAAATTGTACATGTCTCTACTATTTAATAAACATGCTGTTGAATATTTTAAAACTAATTTGATAGGACGCTGTTGCAGTCAAATTAGTTCCAAAATATTCAATAGCTTACCTGTATAGCTTTCTGGAAAATGATAGTCAGAGAGTTCAGAGATCGATCGATCCCAGCGCGAGCGAGGTGTGGGTGGAGCTTAGCTAGAGATGGGCGGGGCTTGGCTAGAAATGGAAAGGTGTTTTACCATGCAAGAGGATTTGAGGTTCTGATTCAAATTTAAAACCTGGACCTGATCAAATTTTGTCTTTCTTATATACTATCTTGGAAACTCCATATCAGATTTGGCTCAAATTCTAACTGAAGAAGTAATGTGACTGTGCAGCAAGGATTCCCCAAACTTGATCATGATCCGATGATGAAAAAAACTTTGACAAAATACATGAAGTCTTCAATCACTAATGGACCTTTTCAAGTTTATCCATCGGTCATATGACATCATAATCGACTAAGTGATATGTGTGATGACACCATAATCATTAGTCCGTCTTTAACGCTTAAAAGTATGACACTTTGTGCAAATTGTATGTCTTTACTATTTAATAAACATTCTGTCAAATTAATTTCAAAATATTCAACAGCTTACATGTATAGTTTTCTGGTAATTGATAGTCAAGGAGTTCAGAGATCCCAATAAAGACGTGGTGATGGTGGAGCTTAGATTGAGATGGGCGGGGCATAGCTAAAAGTGTAACGGTCCATTGCTCCTGTTTTTCAGAAATTGAACTAAGACTCCCCATAAAATTTTTAACCCCTACAAATCTGACATCAATATTCTATCTTTTACTGTGGCAATAGCAAAGAAACTGGTGTACATTTTTCAACAATTTTGGTGGACGATGTTTCTGTCTATGACAGCACCACCTTCCACCAAATTTTTTTACAAATGAACACCAGTTCATCTTTTAATTTGATTTGAAAATTTAAAATTTTTGACATCAGAGATGTAAGGGTTAATGTTGACTGTTTACATTCCTTTGCTGAGGTCCTCCTAGCAGGGAGTCCAAAAGGACTGCATTGTGGAATACTCTGAAACTTCTGTCTCTCCCCTTAACCATCCGTTCAGTTCTGCTCAATTAGAAGCATTGCTGGTAATTAGAAATGCTTTTATCTGGCAAAGCTTCCTCAGGTTAATACTGCTATTTACCTTGTGTGTTTATTGTTAGATAGTTATGCGATAGATTGGTGGCAATAAATCTATTGTATTAGAGCGGCTAAACTATCTTTTTTATGCAGTTTCGTGGATTCTTCAAAAGCCCACGAGCGGGCATAATCCATCAGAGATTATTAATGTTCTTACGCAAGCAAATAGACAGAGGCCTCAGATACTAAGTGTCTGGACAGACAGAATCCTCAAGTATTAAAATAGTAAAAGGGCTGCCATAGGGGCATCAAAATAGTAATGCTTTTATTAATGGCACACTGTCTCCTTGATGATGTAGCATAAGAAATGCCTTTTGTCTCAGCAAGAGGTGTGTGCCTGTATGTGTAGGCATGCGTACGCGTGTGTGTGCACGTGTGTGCATACATGCGTGTAATGTGTGTGTGTGTGTGTGTGTGTGTGTGTGTGCGCGCACGCGCGTGCGTGCGTGCACGCGCATGTCTGCATGCATGCATGTTGACGTGTAGGTGCCCTACGATTGAGATATGTGGATTGTGTCAGTGAAAGGGTTAACCTATTAACACTTAACCATTTAATCCTTGAGTTTTTCAAGAAAATTTAACTTTTTCTGATAGAAAATACCCATTTGCAGACCAAGAGAAGACAATTTTTTGAAAATTTACCACTGGAATGACTGGCTTGTTTAACCCTCAATTTTTTTCAAGACAAATTCAAATTTCTCATAGAAAATGTCAATTTGCAGAACACTATTTTGAAAAATTATTACTGGGATGACTGGCTCGGTTATCGAGCCAGTCATTCCAGTGGTAAATTTTCAAAAATATTCTTATCTTGGTCTGCAAATGGACATTTTCAAAAACCACTGTCGAGGCTAGTTTTGGCCGACTTGAGGGTTAATGTGTTACAATCACAAAATCTCAATTTGAAAAGAGCTATATATACAGTAAAATTGAATATTTTGAAACAAATTTGACTGCCTTAATTTTTTAAGATCCGCTATATTGTTGGCACAAAAAGGCAGATCATCTCTTGAGTGGGTTGACCAATGACTATGCAGGACAACTGATAAATAAGTTAACATGTTACCAAAACAAAAACATGATATGTAGAATGCAATGTTGAAGGTTTTGGACTTAGGCAGCAAGGTCTTCCAATCCAATTATGTTCAAAATATTCAACAGTGCGTTTTATTAGTCCCCTACCGGTAAAACTGGGTATATACCGACTATAGGTTTGCACTCCGTCTGTCTGTCCATCCATCTGTCTGTCGCAGTTGGTTTTCCACTCTTTTTCACAGTCCAAGATATTCAACTGAGAATTGGTACATTGCTTTGTTATGAGGAGTTACAGAGTGAGTTTGAGTTTCAGGATTTGCGTACATTTTTAATAGAGTTACGTCCCCTTTCGACTTATGAAGTACGAAAAAACTATCTGTTTTCTGCACTTTTCACACTTTGTCAAGTTATTCAACTGAGAGTTTCAGACATTTCCGTCACTTTTTCATGGAGTTTTTTAAAGCCCCCTTTCAACTTATGAAATACGAAAAATATTAGTTTTTCACACTTTTTTAGCAGTCTTTCAACATCTTCAACTAAGAATTGGTACGTTGCTTTGTTATGAGAAATTACAGAGCAAGTTCGAGTTTCAGGAGTTACAGAGCACGTTCATGTTTCAGACATTGCCGTCAATTTTTCATGGAGTTATGACCCCCATTCTACTTATGAAATACAAACACATCAGCTTTCAAGACTTTCATTCTCCTTCACCATATTTAACTGAAACGTGATATATTGCTAAATGATATGAGAAGTTACGCATCAAGTTCTTGTTTCAGCTGCTTCTGCCAATTTTTAATGGAGTTTTTGACTGTCAATCTCTAAACATGTATATCACCAGGTAGGGGACATGTATATCACCAGGTAGGGGACATGTATATCACCAGGTAGGGGACATGTATATCACCAGGTAGGGGACATGTATATCACCAGATAGGGGACATGTATATCACCAGATAGGGGACATGTATATCACCAGATAGGGGACATGTATATCACCAGATAGGGGACATGTATATCACAAGATAGGGGACATGTATATCACCAGATAGGGGACATGTATATCACCAGATAGGGGACATGTATATCACCAGATAGGGGACATGTATATCACCAGATAAGGGACATGTATATCACCAGATAGGGGACATGTATATCACCAGGTAGGGGACATGTATATCACCAGATAGGGGACATGTATATCACCAGATAGGGGACATGTATATCACCAGATAGGGGACATGTATATCACCAGATAGGGGACATGTATATCACCAGATAGGAGACATGTATATCACCAGGTAGGGGACATGTATATCACCAGGTAGGGGACATGTATATCACCAGGTAGGGGACATGTATATCACCAGATAGGGGACATGTATATCACCAGATAGGGGACATGTATATCACCAGATAGGGGACATGTATATCACCAGATAGGGGACATGTATATCACCAGATAGGGGACATGTATATCACCAGATAGGGGACATGTATATCACCAGATAGGGGACATGTATATCACCAGATAGGGGACATGTATATCACCAGATAGGGGACATGTATATCACCAGATAGGGGACATGTATATCACCCGGTATGGGACATGTATCTCACCAGGTATGGGACATGTATATCACCAGATAGGGGACATGTATATCACCAGGTAGGGGACATGTATATCACCAGGTAGGGGACATGTATATCACCAGATAGGGGACATGTATATCACCAGATAGGGGACATGTATATCACCAGCTAGGGGACATGTATATCACCAGATAGGGGACATGTATATCACCAGGTAGGGGACATGTATATCACCAGGTAGGGGACATGTATATCACCAGATAGGGGACATGTATATCACCATATAGGGGACATGTATATCACCAGGTAGGGGACATGTATATCACCAGATAGGGGACATGTATATCACCAGGTAGGGGACATGTATATCACCAGATAGGGGACATGTATATCACCAGATAGGGGACATGTATATCACCAGGTAGGGGACATGTATATCACCAGGTAGGGGACATGTATATCACCAGGTAGGGGACATGTATATCACCAGGTAGGGGACATGTATATTACCAGGTAGGGGACATGTATATCACCAGATAGGGGACATGTATATCACCAGGTAGGGGACATGTATATCACCAGATAGGGGACATGTATATCACCAGGTAGGGGACATGTATATCACCAGGTAGGGGACATGTATATCACCAGATAGGGGACATGTATATCACCAGGTAGGGGACATGTATATCACCAGATAGGGGACATGTATATCACCAGGTAGGGGACATGTATATCACCAAGTAGGGGACATGTATATCACCAGATAGGGGACATGTATTGCCAAGTGCGTGTTTTGTTTTGGAAACATGTTACATTATTTCTGAGTTGCCTGAGCCATAAAAATGACCCAGACGTATATACTGGTCTGGCATTTTGTTAGCTTACTAAAATACTTACCACTCAATTCACTGTTTGCTATAAGTCACCTGACTTAAATATCTCAGAAAATTTTAACCTATTCATTCCCATGGCGTGTGGGTTCCTAGTAAACAAGGTTAGCAGAGATACATCCCTCCATTGGGTATTCTTGATAGTATCTCTTTAACACTAAAGCCGTGATTGCTCTAGGGAACCGGTTCCTCTATTCCTATAGAGTACATATAAACAAGTCTGTGAGCATGCACACTTATGCTACTATGCATGCGACTGAGTCCAAGCCGTCATTAATTAATTCCACAAAATTTAATAATGATTTGCAATTTAATGACGCGGGGTGGCCGAGGTGGGCCACAGTGAATACATTGAGTGGTAAGTATTTTAGTAAGCCAACAAAATGCCAGACCAGTATATACGTCTGTGCCATCTTTGTAACACCAAACAAAAATACTACGCCACTCAATTCACTGTTTGCTAAAACATAGAATTGGTCAGAACCTAAATACTAGGTGAATTGGTAAATTGAAAATCAGGATTGAAAGGCTAATCACCAAAAATACTAAAACCAACTAAATCACTGAATTGCTGAAAGAACACGAACAAACAAATGTTCTAAACAAAATACACTAAAATAATGATAATTAGAAAATCTCAGCAAAGAGAATTTAAAAACAGACGCAAGATGGTGAAGAAGATGGCTGACTAAAGAATCTAGGCAATTGAGCCTAAGTTTGAGTGGCAAAACTGGAAATGTCAGATTGTGAATTGAATCTGATCTTTCAGATAAAAATAATGTAGAATCTGACATTTATACTGCAACTTACATAATGTCGTCCACTGATAGATCTGCATAGAATGCGAAGGAGAAGGCCATACCATGAACATTGTGTGCCTTAACACTTACTGAGTGTCTCCTGGAGACACATTCTAGTGTCAATTAATGGTGTCTGTAATCCAGTTGATGAGATGCGGGCTAACAAACAAATTTGCTTAAGTAATCTGAACGCTGTTTCAAAAAGATATTTTAAATTGGGTTTAGTTTTCAGAAAGGATTGAAAACAATTAATTAGGTTTTATATATATATAAGATCTCTTCAAGGGCAAAGAATGTAGCCAGATCTCCTACCACCTAGAAAAGATCATTCACAAAAATATGAATATCAGAACGCCATCTAACAAACACAGCAGCTAGTAGAAAAAGAATGATTTCAGAGTTATACAATTAAACAGATGGACCCAAGACATGAGTTAATAGATGAATTTATTATAGGAATTTGTCTTTGCGCTATACCCTAAAAATATCTGTACCTTGGATAAATGATGTAAATACTTAATAGCTCTCGAACCGTCTTCTAGAAAATAAAGAAGGATAGATGCTAGTGGAAATGATAACAGTCCATCCCAGCATACAGAGATTTAAGTCATCAAAAATATCCCATGAATCGATGACTTGATGATGGGATGCAGAATCGGGCGTGATAATCTGTTGTTCTTACAACCATTTGAAAACCTTAAATATACTGTGGTAAATTCTCCTGTAACAGAGATTTGAATTGATTAATAATACTAAATAAAGTTCAGACAAAAAAAAAATCAATTTCTGAAAAACATGTCTCTTGGAAAATACCAAATATACATATTGAAGATTTGTGGAATGATGAAATGAAAGCTGCTGTTAAACAAGATAGAAAATTCGCAAAATTGGGAAAGCCTCTTTGGATTTCCACAAAGAGAACTACAAGATCCACTGAATAACTGAATGGGGCCAAGCAGGAGTAGTGATTAAAGGAATAATACATTCCGCTGACAAAAGTTCTTAAAGACAATTGCACTAGAAACCGCGGACAAAAGTTCTTAAAGACAATTGGCACTAGAAAGTTAAATTGAAGATATTTAAACAAAATGTGATGTCTATGACTGGGCCAGAGCATCTACCATCAGAGCCTAGCCTGGAGGAAGAATATGAACATCAGATCTGGACGCTATACTGAGTAGAAACTTAATGGGATGTAATAACTGAGCTACAAGGAAAATCATTCTACCTGGAATGTGAGATGCTGATAGATTTCCTGACATCTCCACCGCAGGGGGAGGACCAAGACTCAAGACAAAATATGATAACCTCAACCGCCCCGCTTGTTGATGAAAGTCACTACTATAGAAATGACTGCATGAGCAGATAGGTGGCTTGTGAAAGAGACAATATCTCTTCATTCTCTGATATTCCAGAGTATTGAAGAGGGAATAAGACTACTTTATCTGATTCCATAGACACAAGAACGAGAGGAAATTCTATAGTGATCCCCTCCCCCAAACTCCTAGTAGAAACGATCAAAGGAAGGATTTGTCCGAAGACTGGGTTCTAACATATGATGAATTTAAACAAGACTCGTAAAAGATATGGCTGAGGAATCTTCGAACTGGCCACGAGACTGAAGAAACTCTGAGGAAGAAGCTTAAACATACCAATGTATTCTGGAGAAGAAAATACATCATGCTTGATATTGAGTCCAACATGATATTTTTGGGGAAAATCCCAGCAACAGATCAAATTTATATGTGATGATGAAGGATTGGTATGGAACTATACTCAGTTTTTTCTCGATCTTTTATCCTGTCTAAGACTGGACTGAAAAACGTGGGTGATTTGATAACAGCACTTCAGAACAAGACATCAAAAAGGACCTGCAGATGGATAAACGGGAGAATTGGTACTGATAACACCCAGCGAATGAAAATGCAGTGTATGCAGTCGGGGTGAAGGAAAAAATTCTGAATTACCAGACTTGACCTTCGTACACAAAACTGACTCCATTTGGCCCAAATTTTAACACAATTAAAAAACCTTCCATGCCAGAGGAATCCCAGACTGGCCATGATGTGTTTAAAAGAACCCAGATACAGTTAGGATCAATTCTGTATGTATGGAAATATCAGAATACACTGTCCCTTATCCTTGACGAGACCGGTGATGACTGGCCAAAATGACTCCATGTCCATATTATTCCTTTCATCGATGAACTCCATTTCTGAGACAACGTATCAGGAAGAGTTGAATATTCTAAAACGATTTGACCGTAAGTCATCATTGTCTCAAACAGCAATAAAGCAGCCATGGGTTCCAATCAAAATAATTCCAAAATATGCAACAGAATTAGTATTAAATCATAAGGACATGAAGTGTAACATTTTCTTGGAAGTTGTCGGAAAAGGATAAATATGTGAGTTGAAGATAAGAGTTGAGACCCTATAAAATGATGATCTGCCAGCACCTCATACTCCTTAAAATCCCCCCAACAGACCCCCCCCCCTTTAGTTGGTTGGTCTGTAGTTTTATTAACCACTATAAAACCATACTTACCGTTTAATCACTCCTTGCTAAATCAAATATCTGCATTTAGCTATCAGAATAAAATTTTATGCACGCTTACATACTCCCTAATGCCAATACCATCACCATGTAGACCCTTAACCAGGCTTCTGGTAGAGGGACCCCCTGCATTAGCCATACAATAGACTGGCACCAGTCTGTACACACTCCTTGGTGATGCCTGTCACTAAGCACACTCGCGCATGCGCAGTAGGTCCCAAACGTGAAAACTGATTCACTTTTCAAATATTCTGCTAGCAGATCAGACGCCTGCTATCAAATTAAGGATAAAAGTTTATAGCTTTGCACTGAAAAGTTCAGCTACATTTATCTGTGACTTAAGAAAACATGCCTACCATGAAATCTATCTTGCCTAAGTTATGTTTAACTTTCATGTCATGTTGTTTTAGAGGTCTTTGTAACTCTAGTTTTGAGTTACCAGTTTTTGTGTCAGTACTCCCGTTTTCGAGGTTTGAGAAACCATGCCTGTTATATACCATCAAATATACCATGTTATAAAATAGCCAATACCACTCTTATTACATAGATCCTATATATTGCTTTCAAACAATTTTATTCAGGAATCATTGTGATTCCAGTCTTCAGTCAGAATTGTTAAGTTCGTGTTTGACGTCTCCTCGGTAAGCTTTTCTCATTAGTTTTAATGAAGCTAGTGCTTTATTTCCTATCCTTTTATTATAGGATGTGCTTTTAACTTCTGAGAGAGTGAAATGTTTGTCGGCAAAATGCGATCGTTTACATGCCAAAGACTTTGCGGGTCAAGTTTTTTTGAAGTGCACCACTTGCTCCCCGTTTAAAATGTGTGGAATGTGTAAGGGCTGGCCGTTGGTTGTATCCAAAGCATTTTTTAAGAATTTTGTATCAAAGCCTGCTTTGCCCTCAGGTCGCTCCCCCTCCATTGTTGACTGTACCAAGGCAGTAACTACCATCTCCACCTTGGTAAAAACGTCTATATCAACCCCAGAGGGTGGGGGGGGGGGCTCCTCTTCTAGTACCAATTCAGATACTGTTATGGCGTTATTCGCTGGATTCGAATCATTTGCAAGTGTGCTAACCAAGTCGCTAGATGAACGAATATCTTCTGCGATCAAAGCTGCCAAAGAGGAGTCATCAGACTCCGAGCATAGTTCCCATTCTTGCGGTCATTCTCGTAAGTGGGGCAAGCCGTTTTCACTCACATCCAGACAAGTCTGGTGATTCAAAGAAAAAGTCTGGTAAATCATCCTCAGATAGGAGCCAGACAAAAGACCATATACGTCTTGAGGGTCCGCATAACCCTCATGCGATGGCATCGGTGGCGGAAGCCATAATTCCTATTGCCAGAAATGTTTTAAGATCTCCGATCGCCTCTGCTCCCGTCTCTGCTCCTGGCTTGTCCGGGCCAGTGGGTTTGCATTCCGGTTTGTCTTCTGGTTTGACCGGGCATCCGGAAATGAGCACTGTGATTGTTACTGGCTTGGCTGAACATCCGGTGTCTCATGATAATCTGGCTTTTCCGTCCACTTCCGTTTCAGGTTTTTCCGTTTCCGGCAGTAGTGTTGCTGATTCCGGTAGGAAGAATGCATATACTGGTGCCAGTCTATTGTATGGCTAATGCAGGGGGTCCCTCTACCAGAAGCCTGGTTGAGGGTTTACATGGTGATGGTATTGGCATTAGGGAGTATGTAAGCGAGCATACAAATTTTATTCTGATAGCTAAATGCAGATATTTGATTTAGCAAGTTTTGATTGAACGGTAATGGATGTTTTTGTGGTGTAATAACAACCTTGTATTCTGCCATTCCTCCACTGTATCCTACTTGAAAAGAGCAGAAATGTATTGATCAGGAACAGAAGCAGGACTAATGTCACAGGAGACCAACATGGTTTGATAGAAAAATGGGGGAGGCTTCAACGACTAAGTTAAGCTATATCCATCCCCACCCATGAGAGAGTAGAGATGATCTAGAAGTGCCTAAGCATGACAGATAGGACCAGAATAAACCTGCAGAATCTTATTTTACAAAATCTAATTTTAAACAAAGCTAGTATGTATAATATGAGCCCAATTGTTAATATCTTTATCAGATGATTAAACAGGAAAGAAGTCCACCAAATCTGTTACCAGATCAATGAAGGATAAGGACAAAAGACTGAAACTACACGGAAGGGTGAAAGGAAAAAACCATATTCCACAATCCATAAGAAGGCAATGACCCAATCATCTTGGTTAGGCCCCCCCCCCCCCCCCCCTTGAGGAATTTATTTAATAATGCCTGGAAAAGGCAGAATTTAGAAGAGTAAAACAGCTCCATATGAAAATAACAGAAATAGACATATCACTAGTCAAAGAAAAAGATCAAAATTTCTACTGACCTCGAGAAAGGAGCGGTGTAAGTCTTGATAAGACAAAAAAGATTGAAGGAGGTACCTTATGTAGACTAACTTTATTATTGTGACAAGCTTACATTCGCACATAAATATGCTTCATCATGGCGAGGGATCCTGCTGACTGACAGAAAGGAAAGAATGATGTAAAAAAATGGCATATAGTATACCTTATGTAGGGACAAGCCTCTGTGGCTAAAATAGGATCAGAGATTTTGACTTCACCTTGATTAATTGTCACCCGTGAAGCTGATTGCTGACGCCATTTTCTTTGTATTCATGAAAACTTTCCATTCTGTTTCATATCCACGTAAATTATAACCATTTTACATAAAGTACATGACTTGTTCAACAAAGACTGCAAGTTCTGTGACATTCATGAAAAATCCAATGTGGACTTAGCTGCACAAAATTCTGGAATGAATAGGATTTGTTGAGATAAAAATTAGGTGTTTCCTGTAATACAGAAAATTAATTAATGACGGCTTGGACTCGGTCGCATGCATAGTGGCATAAGTGCGCATGCTCACGGACTCATTTATATGTACTCTATAGGAATATAGGAACCAGTTCCTTAGAGCAATGACTGCTTTAGAGTTAAAGAGATACTATCAAGAATACCCAATGGAGGGATGTATCTCTGCTAACCTTGTTTACTAGGGAACCCACAGGCCATGGCAATGAATAGGTTAATATTTTCTGAGATATCTAAGTCAGGTGACTTGAGTGGCTTAGTATTTTGTTTGCGTTACAAAACGACCCAGACGTATATATACTGGTCTGGCGTTTTGTTAGCTTACTAAAATACTTACCACTCAATTCACTGTTTGCTAAAAGTCACCTGACTTAGATATCTCAGAAAATTTTAACCTATTCATTCCCATGGTGTAGGTTCCCTTGAAACAAGTTTAGCAGAGATACATCCCTCCATTGGGTAGTCTTGATAGTATCTCTTTAACTCTAAAGCAGTCATTGCTCTAGGGAACCGGTTCCTCTATTCCTATAGAGAACATATAAACGAGTCTGTGAGCATGCGCACTTATGCTACTATGCATGCGACCGAGTCCAAGCCGTCATTAATTAATTCCACAAATTTTTAATGATTTGCAATTTAACGATGCGGGGTGGCTGAGGTGGGCCCCAGTGAATTGAGTGGTAAGTATTTTAGTAAGCTAACAAAACGCCAGACCAGTATATATACGTCTGGGTCGTTTTGTAACACAACAAAAATACTAAGCCACTCAATTCACTGTTTGCTAAAACACAGAATTGGTCAGAGCCCAAATACTAGGTGGGTTGGTAAATTGCAAATCAGGAATGAAAGGTTAATCACCAAAAATACTAAAACCAACTAAATCGCTGAAGTGCTGAAATAGCACGAACAAACAAATGTTCGAAATAAAATACAATAATATAATGATAATTAGAAAATCTCAGCAAAGAGAATTTAAAAACAGCCGTGAGATTGTGAAGAAGACGGCTGACTAAAGAATCTAGGCAATTGAGCCTAGGTTTGAGTGGCGAAACGAGAAATGTCAGATTGTGAATTGAATCTGATCTTTCAGATAAAAATAATGTAGAATCTGACATTTATACTGCAACTTACATAATGTCGTCCACTGATAGATCTGCATAGAATGCGAAGGAGAAGGCCATACCACGAACATCGTGTGCCTTAACACTTACTGAGTGTCTCCTGGAGGTACATTCTAGTGTCGATTAATGGTGTCTGTAATCCAGTTGATGAGATGCGCGCTTACTAAACAAATTCGCATAAGTAATCTGAACGGTAGATCTGCATAGAATGCGAAGGAGAAGGCCATACCACGAACATCGTGTGCCTTAACACTTACTGAGTGTCTCCTGGAGGTACATTCTAGTGTCGATTAATGGTGTCTGTAATCCAGTTGATGAGATGCGCGCTTACTAAACAAATTTGCATAAGTAACCTGAACGGTGTTTCAAAAAGATATTTTAAATTGGGCATAGTTTTCGGAAAGGATTGAAAACAATTAATTAGGTTTTATATATATAAGATCTCTTCAAGGGCAAAGAATGAGGCCAGCTCTCCTACCACCTAGAAAAGATCATTCCCAAAAAGAATATGAATATCAAAATGCCATCTAACAAACGCGGCCGCTAGTACAAAAAGAATGATTTCAGAGTTATACAATTAAACAGATGGACCCAAGAATGAATTAATAGAGGAATTTATTATAGGTATTTGCCTTTGTGCTATACCCTAAAAATACCGGTACCATGGATAAATGATGTAAATACTTAATAACTCTCAAATCGGCTTCTAGAAAACAAAGAAGGATAGATGCTAGTGAAAACGATAACACCACCCCAGCAAACAGGGATTTAAATCATCAAAAAATATGCCATGAATCTATGACTTGATGACGGGATGCAGAATCGGGCGAGATAATGTGCTGTTCTAACAACCATTTGAAAACCTTAAATATACTCTGGTAAATTCTCCTGTAACAGATAGTTTGAATTGATTAAGAATACTAAAGTTCAGACAAAAAATCTATTTCTGAAAAACAGGTCTCTTGGAAAATACCATATATACATATTGAAGATTTGTGGAATGATGAACTGAAAGCTGCTGTTAAACGAGATAGAAAATCAGCAAAATTGGTAAGACGCTTTGGATTTCCACAAAGAGAACTACGAGATCCACTGAATAACTCTCATTGGGCCAAGCAGGAGTGATTAAAGGGATAATACATTCTGCTGACAAAAGTTCTTAAAGACAATTGTACTAGAAACCGCTGACAAAAGTTCTTAAATACAATTGGCACTAGAAAGTTAAATTGAAGATAATTTTAAAAAAAATGTGAAGTCTATGACTGGGCCAGAGCATCTACCGCCAGAGCCTAGCCTGGAGGAAGAATATGAACATCAAATCTGGACACTATACTGAGTAGAAACTTAATGGGATGTAATAAATGAGCTACAAGGAAAATCATTCTACCTGGAATGTGAGCTGCTGAAAGTTTTGCTGACATCTCCACCGCAGGAGGAAGACCAAGACTCCAGACAAAATATGATAACCTCAACTGCCCTGCTTGTTGATGAAGGTCACTACTATAGAAATGACTGCATGAGCAGATAGGTGCTTGTGAAAGAGACAATATCTCTTCATTCTCCAATATTCCTGATTATTGAAGAGGAATACTAGAGTATTAGTTCCTGTTCTAGTTCCTGAAAAGGAAGAGAGTAGTAAGACTACTTTATCTGATTCCATAGACACAAGAACGAGATCCCCTCCCCCAAACACGTAAGAACAAGACATCAAACTGGACCTGCAGATGGATAAACTGGTGAATTGGTACCGATGACACCCAACGAATGAAAATGCAGTGTATGCAGTCGTGGTGAGGGACAAAATTCTGAATTACCAGACTTGACCTTCGTACACAAAACTGACTCCATTCGGCCCAAATTTTAACACAATTAAGCAACCTTCCAAGCCAGAGGAATCCCAGACTGGCTATGATGTAATTAAAAGAACCCAGATCCAGTTAGGACAAATTCTGTATATATAGAAAAATCAGAAAACACTGTCCCTTATCCTTGACTAGACCAGTGATGACTAGGCAAAATGACTCCATGTCCATATTATTCCTTTCATCGATGAACTCCATTTCTGAGACAACATAGTAGGAAAAGAGTTGAATATAAAACGATTGACTAAGTAATTTTTGTCTCAAACAGTATCAAAGCAGCCATGGGTTCCAGACAAAATAATTCCAAAATATACAACAGAATTAGTATTAAATCATGAAGTGTAAATTTTTTGGAAGTTGTCAGAAAAGGATAAATATATGAGTTGAAGATAAGAGCCGAGACCCTATAAAAGATGATCTGCCAGCACCTCATAATCCTTAAAGTCTGGATTCTGCCATTCCTCCACTGTATCCTACTTGAAAAGAGCAGAAAATTATTGATCAGGAACAGAAGCAGGACTAATGTCAAAGGAGACCAACATGGTTTGATAGAAAAAAGGGGGATTCAATGACTACATTGATTGTACCTTATATGTAGGAAATCTGCTACCTAAGACATGCATGAGGCTAGCTATACCCATCCCACCCCTGATAGAGTAGAGATTATATAGAAGCGCTTAAGCATGACAGCTAGGACCAGAATAAACCTGCAGAATCTTATTTTACAAATCTAATTTTAAAACAAAGCTAGTATGATATGAGCCCAATTGTTAATATCTTTATCAGATGATTAAACAGGAAAGAAGTCCATCAAACCTGTGACCAGATCAATGATGGATAAGGACAAAGGACTGAAACTACACAGAAGGGTGAAAGGAAAAAACCATATTCCACAATCCATGCAAAGGCAATAATCCAATCATCTTGGTTAGGCCCCCTTGAGGAATTTATTTAATAATGCCTGGGAAATTTAGAATTTAGAAGAATAAAAAATAGGCTTGAATAGATAAGGCTGAGAAGACCTCTCCATATGACAATAATAGAAATAGATATATCCCTAGACAAATAAAAAGATCAAAATTTCTACTGAACTCGAGAAAGGAGCGGTGTAAATCTTGATAAGACAAAAAAGATTTTGTTATTGTGACAAGCTTACATTCACCCATAGATATGCTTCATCATGGCGAGTGATCCTACTGACAGAAAAGAAAGACTGAAAAACTATGTTAAAAATAAATCAGGCCAGATATGATACTAAAAGATAGCAAACCACTATTCACAATTAAAATAATAAAGTCTGACGCACTTATTTGCAGATTGATATTAGTCGAAAGATGGAGGCTGATAGTTAGAGTGTAATACATGAGAAGATTCAGGAGCAAAACGAAATCTAGTGAAATCAAAACGACAAAAGCATTGCTAGGATCATAAGAAAAAATTAAATTATTCCTAGAAGATAAATGCGAAGAGTTGGGTGTACACAAGGTTTCGAAGGATGAGGATAATTGGATGGTTCAGCCATTGCACTAAGAGCAACTAATAAAGAATTAAAGAATCCAAAATAAGAGCCCCTGAAATAGTGCATTTAAACTGTCAAGTGATTTAGAAACAAACAATACCAGCAAAACACCAGAAGTGATTCGATTTGGCATACCTAAACCAGAAGTTTAATTATAATCAGTTGCTATGCCATAAAAATTGAGTTATAATCTATGTAATAATACTGAGCACAGGACAATTAGGCCTCATGGTCATCTCTTCTTCATTTATCTCCATGCCTGTGCCGTCACTTCTAGTCATGGGTTGCGTGTACGGTGTAGTCATACATTGGCTTGACTATGCCAAAGCCTACCTAAACCATTTTCGAATGTTTTAAGAGATGGTGTGGAAACAACATGTTCAGACCAACATTTCACAGTTTACACACCCCTTAGTGAGAAAATTTTTTCTAACTAGGATAGTTCTCCCCCTCTTCTAGACTTTCAGATGATTTCCACGAGTAATAGTCCATTTGCAAGCAGAATGTTATATTTGACTATAACAATTAATCGATTGAGAGCCGATAGAATGATCCCTCATAGCCTGGGTACGTGCTCTATATATCCAATTTCACCCAAGTTAAGTACCCGCAGAAAGAATTTACAAAATGATGAGAGATTAGATTATACATTAAGTAGGGAAAAAACCCATCTTAGGGCTAATAAAAGTGGCTGATAGTCAAGAACTTTCCTGATCCAAAGGCTATGCTTGCTACTAAAACACTGAGATCAACACACATCTCTGATATAGTAAAACTTGGTCATCAAAGTTTGTAGCGTTTACTATCAAAATATTAACCATTTAACTCTCGAAGTTATTAGTCATAAGTTGCAACTGAAATAAGTTGACTCTGAATGAGTACCAGCAAATATGGGAGTGGCGTATTTACTTAAAAATCCATAAATAGGTCGCACATTTATGCTCAATTTACATGTTCTAAAAAATGTGCGCGCACTATATACAAGGATAAAACTTATTTTCCTCTGAATTTTTAAACATCTTAACGTCTGAAGATACCACGAAAAAACCCTTCACAAATCTTGTCACCTCGCGGCTATGCTTAATGTATACCTCAAAACATCATTCGCAGAAGTGAAATTATTAAATTGAGCAGCCTAAATATTCCGTATCCTTTAATAAAGATTGTTTTTTCCATCAAAATTAATCCTAACTTGACATAAATGTCGTCTTTATAATATATAAATCAGAATCACGTGATAATCACCTGATATATAAATCACGTGATATTATCTGACCAGATTAGGTTAAAGCAAATTTTAATGAAGTAGCTTAAGCGAGTACTCGGATATAGATATCCTGGAATCGGAAATTCGGCAATGAGATCTACGCTTCTCGTCAGCGCCTCCAGACGGAGATTTACTTTTGCCACTGTCCGGCTCGCTAACAATAGACGCTGGCTACCCAGTTTAATTATCGGCCGTTCATGCAATTTTTCTAGAACATCGCATTACGTTTTAGATCATTTTAGGTTCACATTACAATATAACCAGTAATATATATAATAAGTTTTAACGCTAGATTTAGAAATCAAGTGAACGCAAGTTTCTCGCTAGATTTACAAATCAAGTGAACCTGATAATCTGGCACAGGCTTAATAGCCTATCTAACAAAAGCGGGTTATGTGATTACGAGGATTCAATTCAGTATCGTAATTTTGAACATCCGGGCATTCCGAGATCGTCCAACATTTGCCAATTTACGACACACTAAAGAGGATATCCCATAGCAACGCAATGTTTACATTTTTCATGAAACTACGGCCATAAAAAATACTTGCGTCGACTAACCCCGCCAGGTATTAGAAAACATAAAATCTCGAGTAATTTTTATAAGATATTAAATAAAAGGTAAAAAGGTTTCATGGCCCATTGCTAGTAATGTTAAATTAACCTGCAAAAACGCCGCCAATTGAAAACGAACACCGAATCGCGAATTAATACGATGGTCTCGTCTTTATTGTAATACGACTGACATGACTGACTGATCATCATGAAGTAATTGCGAGTTTCATGTTAGTTGGTTAGTAACGGTCCTTAGAAGGACCACTCGCTTTTCTTCAGGGGATGATCGTGGTGTATCCTTGTGGTGTTCATCCGGTCCACCACGCCTGTTTGCACCACTGTCACATTCTTAATAGATCCAATAACTTCCCAACCGGTATATTACATAGTTATGTAGGATACCTTATGTAGGATTCGATCCAAACCGGTATGTAGTATACCTTATGTAGGAAAGAATGACGCTCGGAAATACGTACCTAGTCAAAACTCTTAATTGATCCACTAACTTCCCAACCGGTATGTTACATATGTTATGTAGGATACCTTTCGTAGGAGATGTTCCAAACCGGTATATAGTATACCTTTCGTAGGAACGGAGCCTCGTGGCTAAAATAGGATCAGAGTTATTGACTTCACCTGGCTTGTAATGTGAAGCTGGCGCCATTTTCTTTCAACTTGGTCACAACGAACTTTCTGCTCATATTCACGTAAATTATAACCATTTTACATAAGTACTATGACTTATTCAACAAAGACCACTTGTACTGTGGTATTCATGAAAAGCAAATGTGGATGTAGCTCCACAAGATTATGGAATGAATAGGATTTGTTGAGATAAAAGTTAGGTGTTTCCCGTAATACAGAAAATTAATTAATGACGGCTTGGACTCGGTCGCATGCATAGTAGCATAAGTGCGCATGCTCACAGACTCGTTTATATGTTCTCTATAGGAATAGAGGAACCGGTTCCCTAGAGCAATGACTGCTTTAGAGTTAAAGAGATACTATCAAGACTACCCAATGGAGGGATGTATCTCTGCTAAACTTGTTTCAAGGGAACCTACACCATGGGAATGAATAGGTTAAAATTTTCTGAGATATCTAAGTCAGGTGACTTTTAGCAAACAGTGAATTGAGTGGCTTAGTATTTTTGTTGTGTTACAAAACTTATGTTCTCAATCCAGAAACAGTGGTGTCTCAGAATGGATGAATCCAGTTTATCGATAAATCATTTGATGTCATAATCAACTACTTGACATATAGGCTGACATCATAATAAATTACGGCATGAATGATGTAATTAAGTCTGTCATAAACGCTTAATAGTCTATAAAGTTGTATATCTTTTTTATTTAATAAACATTTGTTTGAATATTGAATATTTTGAAACTAATTTGACTGACAGTAACAGCAAATAGTCAAATTAGTTTTAAAACATTTGACGGCTTACATGTATAGTGTTCTAGAATTTGAGGTTCCTTATCAGTTTGATTAATCACAACGGGCAAAGCGTGGGCGGAGCTTAACTAGAGATCGGGACTGGGGCATCAGCTAAATCTGGATGTGTCCATTGGGTTGATGGATTGATGTCTTTGGAAACAATCACATGGATGCTGTATTGGGACTTGTTCAAGAATTTCATGATAAATTGTCTATTAGGATATCTAACCCGATAATGTCGAGCAACTATTGTACCTCGAGGGAAAATTAATGTTCTGTCGTAATGCCGCAATATGGCAATGTTTTTACAAGAGTATTTTGCATGTGAGTGTTTTGTTGAAGGGTTTCGCTCGGTGCAATGAGGCAAATGGTGATTGCGCCACGATTATGGCACTAAAATCTAAGATCAGAAAGATGATCGCCATGGCAATATATTAAAGAATTCAATTATTGTTTAGTTTTCATGGTCAGGCCCGCAATCGATTATTCTTAATCCTTTGACCCTCATATTTGTTCAAGAAAATTTCAATTTTCCCATAGAAAATGTCTATTGACATCAAGAGAACACTATTTTTTAAGATTTACCACTGGAATGGCTGGCTCGTGGCTCAGGCTCGTTTTTCGAGGCAGTCATTCCAGTGATAAATTGTTTTAAATTCTTCTCTTGTTCTACAAATGGATATTTTTCAGGACCACTGCAGAAGCCATTTTTGGCTGATATGAGTGTTAAAGGGTTAACCCTTTCACTGATAAATTCCCAGTATCTCAATTTCAGGACGAACGAACCTGAAAGCTGTTGAATATTTTGAAATTAATATGACTGGAAGCCAATCCTGTCTTTAAGGTAGCAATGGCTTCCAGTCATATTAATTTGAAAATATTCAACAGAATATGGCATAAATCGTCTACTTTTCCTGGGATTTGTCATTGAAATGGTTAATGCTTGAGCTGGGCAGAAACTACTTCTGTAGCTCTGTTGAAGAATGTCGATTTGCAGGCCAAGAGAAAGCTTTTTTGAAAATTATCACTGGAATGACTGGATCATAACCGAGCCAGATAAAATTATTCGTGGTGAACTTAAATGGAGGAATCCAGTTTTAGCTATGTCCCGCCCAGTTTTAGCTAAGCTCCACCTATGCGTTGCCTATGTTGGGATCAATCGATCCATGCACTCTCTGAATCTCAATTTCCAGAAAACTATACAGGTAAGCTGTTGAAACTAATTTTCCTGGATGCTCGTGCTGCCTATTAAATAGTAAAGACATACAATTCATACAACCTGACAGACTATTAAGCGTTTTAGATGGAATAAATTGAGTCATTCATGACAAGACGTGCGATTATTGCATTGAGCGATCACGATCAATTATTAAAAAATAATTATGATTACTCGATTAATCAGCTTGGATACAAATTACCAAGACATAACAACAAAAGAATATAAATGACAAAAATTGCAATGGTGTTTAGAAGAGTCCATTTGCAGGGCAAGAGAAGACTATTTTTGAAAATGTATCATTGGAATGCCTGGCTCAATTCTCGAGCCAGGCATTCCAATAATATATTTTCAAAAATAGTCTTCTGTTGCTCTGCAAATGGACATACATTCACTAAGCAAAATGTAATTTTTCATGACCGATCGCATTAAAAAGTAATTAACAGTTAGGTTTTGAAATATTTTATGCAATAGAAAATATTCAAGATTATTCGATTATTTAATCTTTAATCATATAAATTCATGATTGAAAACATAATCGCGATTTTTTATTTAATCACGTAATCGGGCAAGCCTATTCATGACATAATTGATTATGACATCACATAGTTGATTATGACATCATATGATTGACAGAGAAACTGGATTCATGAATTTCAAAGTGAATTTCTTTTTGGCCTGCAGTGGACAGTTTGACCCACATGTATAGCCAGTGTTTCTCATGCCATCTACATTTTGAAGGTCTCAGAGACCCCGCACATAGAAATCTAGGGGTCTCAGACAACCTGAAATCTGGGGGTTATAAATTGACATTTGGGATTCCCATGCAGTTTTTCTCATCCATTCTAAAATTAGAGAGTACCATAGGCTCGCTCAATGAGCGATGAATTATAGGGGTCCAATACTAGAGTTTGTTGGTAGTTTTGTGCAAAAACATAATTATAAAAACTAATTATCATTTAAAAATCATACAAGATTTTCCGGAATTCCATGGGGCATATCACTGACACAACTTTTGGGGCCCCTCAAAAGGACCCTTATGAGAAACTCAGCCTAGAGCACAAATGTAGATTTTTTTTGATGATTGACGGGTTTATGATGCGGGCAGTGAACATCCTGGAGATTTTAAACATTAACACCTTAACCATTTAGTGGTCATACCGGCCAAAACCGGCGTCTGTTATGGTCTTGTGGAATGTACAGTTACAGGACAAGAGAATACAATTACTGAAAATTTATCACTGGAATGACTTGCTCAATAACCGAATCAGTCATTGTGATAAATCTTCAAAAATTGTATACTCTTGGCCTGTAAATGGACATTAAATAGGCAGATATTTAAATTATCTTAACCAAATTTGACCATTAACGGGTTAAGTAGTGGTCAAAATTAGTCAGGAAAATCAAAATTTCTGCTTATTGAATGTCCATTTGTAGGCTAATAGAAAATTCTTTTTTTTTAATTTTCACTGGAATGACTGGCTCTCTGATTAGCCAGTTGTAGGCCAAAGGAAGATTATTTATGAAGATTTACCACTAAAATGACTGCATTGGCTCAATTATTGAGCCGGTCATTCCAGAGGGAGATATTTTCAAAAATACTCTTCTCTAAGCCTGCAAATGGACATTTCTCAGGACCACTGCAGAGATTGTGTGGCCGGCTTGAGGGTTAAAGAGTTTAAGTTTGACATGAAGTCACATCAGCGTAATCTGTATGAAGGTTAACGAAATATTCAACATGATTAATCGTGTGGCACTCTGACATGTCTGATTGCCAGCTTGCGTTCATACAACTTAATCCAGAAAGTTACAGCGTGTTCATCTAAGTCACCAAAATCGTGACACGAACGATTAACAAATTGTTGGATGTGTTTCGCTGAGATGGACTAGGCGCCCATGCGGTGCCGTGTCTAGTCTGTGCAAGCATTTTAGCCTTTAACACTCATATCAGCCAAAAACAGCTTCTGCAGTGGTCTTGAGAAATGTCGATTTGCAGACCAAGAGAAGAGTATTTTTGAAAATTTACCACTGGAATGACTGGCTCGATAACTGAGCCAGTCATACCAATGGTAAATTTAAAAAAATACTCTTCTCTTGGTCTGCAAATCGACATTTTCTATGAGAAAGTTTTAATTTTCTTTAACAATTTTGAGAGTTAAAGTGTAAATCATGACACGCTGAAAATCTGTGACATCTCTAGACATTGTGTGCCTACTTTCCATTATATTGGTAACTAGACTTTAACTGTCAGGCCCCTGCAAGTCAGGACAGAATAATTCCAATGGGCAATAACTCTGGACCTGCTAAATAGTTTGAAATTGATTTGACTGAAAGTTGTTGACGGCTAAGACATCAGAATTTAATATGCTGGATAACAACCGACTGAGTCCTAATGATAACCATCTTCAAACCCGATGTTTTCAATACAAAGGCAGCTTGACAAGTGTGCCAGAATTTCCAGCGATAAATGTTCATGACTGCTGCGATAAGCGGATGAGAATGCCATCAACCAATCGGATGGCTAACCATTTCCAATTGACCAATCACCAACCATATCTCTGCCTAACAAAAGTGTATTTAGAAGCCTAATTATAGCATATGTCAAAGGATCTTACACGTTATTAAACCTTACTTAGCAAAAAGCCTGCTAAGTCAGAAATACGTAAATATGTAACAGTAATGCAATTACTCTGTTTCTCTAATGATGGATTCCAATCAAATTAAGTCCAAATACTATTAAAAATTTAAACCTTAACACTCTGATGTTAACATTTTACATTTTCAAATTAAATTAAAAGATAAACTGGTGTTAATTTTTCAACATATTTCCGCGGAAGATGTTGCTGTCATAATCAGCAGCATCATCCATCAAAATTGTTGAAATATGTACACCAGTGTCCGTACTATTGACCCAGTAAAAGATATAATATTGACATCAAAGTGGTAAGGGTTAACAGAGACATATCTAAGGAGTCCCTTTTCAGTCCCCCATTATTGATAAATATTTCTTCAAGCCTCAGGGAGTCCCTTTTCAGTCGCCCGAAATCAGTTCCTTTTCAGTCGCCTTGCTGCAGGAGTCCCTTTTCAGTCCATTTTCATTCCGAAACTCCTTTTGAGTTTGGGACTCTTTATCCATAATGGCGGCGGACAAGCTCAGACTTTTAAAGTGCAGATTTCTAAAGGCTTAGCTTGTCTGTGCTTAAACTCTAAACAGCACAACACTGTTTAAAATTGATAAACGTCTGATTATCTGTGCGTTTCCATGTTTGATAAGCACGGATAATCACAGACCGTTCAGTTCCATGATTATCTGTGGTTTCACAGCTCGGACATGCATGGATGTCCAAGTATTTCAGTGCAACCATTTTTTCGGTATCTGTTACAGCACAAACAATCCATGAAAATCTGTAGATTTCCAAGATTAGGGGTAAAATTGTGTACAATTTTTTGCATGGGTGTGCGTATGTGTGTGAGTGTGTGTTTGTTTGTGCATGCATGCATGTGTGTGCATGTGTGTTTACATGGGTGTATGCCTGCATGTGCTAAAGCATGGTGTATGTGCGTGCATATGTGCAGAGGTCACTAACAGCGTCCAGGTCTGGAGTGGATGGCTGTTGAATAATGGTATAATGACACACCTATTATTTGAATAGAACTTTACTAAAAATCCATTGTTTCAGTCAGCAAATTAGTTCTCATAAAATTCAGCAAGAAATATATTGAATTCCATTCTGGAAGAAATGACAGTAAAACCACAAAGACGTCTTCGACGCCTATAAGTGAAAGTTAATATCGCATTATCCCTTCTCCGCGTCGCACAACCAGCTTTTTAGACAGGACCAAACTTCGTTTACATGAATATTTTCTCGCTCTCTCCCAATTCAAAAATGGATTGGCGTAATCACGGTATGAACATCTCGTTCTCGGGACTGTCGATGATTTCTGCACGTGATCAATATTACCGTTCGTGGAAGCAGTCAGAATATATGATGGGTCATTATAGCAATGAGCAAAGGTTAAATTGGGCCCGAGTAAGTTACTGTCGATAAGACGGCGAGGTTCTCAGACGATCACTGTGTGTCTGTATTCGGTAAATATCGCTTCTTTTTGCTCACCTCTTTATCGGCATTGAGTTACAGTACATGTCAGCGATAAAGTTTCCAAAACAAATAAACTGTATTGTTGAATATTTTGGACTTAATTTTACTGGAAGTCATTGCTGCCCGACAATGGATTCCAATCAAATTAAGTCCAAAATATTTAACAGAATGTTGCCTACATCGTGTTGAAAACGGTACTAACTAGGATATTTCTGTTTTTGTTTTGGAAACAATATACTTTATTTATGAGGTGTACTGTAGGTCTCTGTTTGATTTCATTTTGTATGGTAGGGATTAAATCTACGTTACTACTGTGTTCGGATTATTCCCAACCATATCTGGAGGCACTAACGATCACTGGTAAAATGGACGTGACCATTTTTTACAGATTCCACCTTTTGTGATATATTTTGTGATAAATTCTCAGGTGAAATTAATAATTTGTGAAATTGATGTAATGTTTCAAACTATATTTATAGTACAGTTAATAAATAAGTTAACATGTTTGCAAAACAAATATTTCAGTGTCTTAAACTTTTAAAACTCATGTTGGACAAACACATCTTCTGCAGTGGTCTTGAGAAATGTCCATTTGCAGGCCAAGAGAAGACTATTTTTGAAAATTTGCCACTGAAATGACTGGCTCGATAAGCGAACCAGTCATTCCAGTGATAAATCTTCAAAAATAGTCTTCTCTTGCTTTGCAAATGGATCTTTTTTCTGAGAAAATTTTCTTGAACAAATTTACAACAGGAATGACTGGCTTGGGAACCGAGCCAGCCATTTCAGTAATAAACTTTCAAAAATAGTCTTTTCTTGGCCTGCAAATTGGCATCCAATAAGGAAATGTTTTTATTTTCTTTACAAAATTTAGTCATTAAAGTGTTAAAGGGTTAATTTCAAGTCATTTATACAGGAATACGCTTGTATCTTTTGAAACTAATTTGACTGGAGCCTATTGCTTGCTACTCCCAGTTCAATTAGTTTCAAAATATTCAAAGAATATTCCTTACATAAGAAATAATTTATCCTTTCAGCTCTGTGATGATTAATAAGGCTTAACGCCTTCACCGATAAAGGCCCCATCTCTCATTTTCATGGCAACCAACCATACAGGAAAACTGATTAATGTTTTTGAATTAATTTGGCTGGAAGCTGTTAAATCCTTCCAGTCAAATTAATTTCAAAATATTCAAACAGAATTAGTTCAATATCGTAGTGAATTTATTTTTTCAGGGATTTGTTGGTGAAAGAGTTAATGCATTTTCAATCTTCTAATTCTGCTGAATATTTGGGGGAAAGGTTTTGCTGAAAGTGATTGTTACATTGGGCATTGTCCTGTAAGCAACAACTCTTAACCGTTTAATCCTCAAATTTGTTCAAGAAATTTTCTCATAGAAAATGTCCATTTGTAGAGCATGAGAAGACAATTTTTTTTAATTTACCAGTGAGATGACTGGCTCGGTTATGGAGCCAGTCATTCTTGTTAAAAATTTTAAAAACAGTCTTCTCTTGGTCTGCAAACGGACCTTTTTCAAGACTACTGCATAATCTGTTTTTGGCTGATATGAGTGTAAGCCATTATCTAGACAGTAGCGATAACATTTGTAAATATTGGCAGAATAAACCTGTCAGAATAAAATGTATTAAGGAGTGAAAGAACCGAAGAGGATTATATCATTTCTCGGTATTTGAACAATAGGAGTATCAGATCTGTTGCTCAAGGATCTGACGTCATAATCAATTACATTAGCCGTTAGCTTACCTTGCAATCAAAATGACAGCTTCATCACGAAAATGAAATAGTCTGTCACGAAAGTCTACGAACTGTATGTCTTTGATGAATTTACAATTTAATAAACATTCCGATGAATATTTTGAAAATAATTTGACTGGAAGCTGTTGAGTTCCCCTACCCCTCAAATAAAATTGGTTTCAAAATATTCTACAACTTACCTAGTATATAGTTGCAATTTAGATTCAAAACTTATAATCGATTCCAACATGCGGAAAAGTGGGTGGAGCTTAGTTAGAAATGGGCGGGGCATGGCTAGAAAAGGATCCCTCTCTTGATACTGAGTTTAATCCTTTAACCGTCTGATTGCTGAGATTTTGTAGACGATATATTCCAAGGATTATATTTCTGGACATGCTAAATATTTTGAAAACAATTTGACTGAAAGTTGTTGGTGGCTAAGCCACCAAGAACGTTCAGTCAAATTGTTTTCAAAATATTCACCAAGTCACGAGTTTTTGCTCATTGAAATTATTGTCCGGTGGCTTGTAGCAGTGAGACAGTTATAATGGTCCAGCCGGTCAAAATCTGCTTTTACTTTATGCCAAAAGAAGACATTTTTTTTTTAATCTTACCACTGTTTTGACTGGCTGAAATAACCGAATCAGCCATAGTAATATAGTCAATTTTCAAAAAATTCTTATCTTGGCCTGCAAATGGACATTCACTAAGCAAAGATGTAAATTTTTGTGACAAACCATACTCATTAAATGGTTAATTACATCCCCCTATTGCTCCGCTGATGTGACGATCATCATTAGCCTAATCGTTCATTAACAGTTGTATGTACGTCACATTTAAATGTTTTGTAATTATATATTATTGTTTTAGTCAGAGCGTAAAAGGAGGTAATTATTGTCATATGAGGGAAATGTAGCTATTTTATATTCATTGATTTATGTAATTTTCGGTCATTGGTAATTAAAAGTGGATGTGGTAAGGTGCTGAGACACTAAACAGCAAAATGGGTGCAGAGTATGTTGATGAGTGTTCGTGAATTTCTCCAGACGACATTTTCCATAGGGATTAACAGTATATATGCTGAATATGGTGAAAGCAATTTGACTGAAAGTTGTTGGTGGTTAAGTCACCAACAACTTTCAGTCAAATTATTTTCAAAATATTCGGCTGGTCCAGAGTTATTGCATATTGAAATTATTGTCTGGTGGCTTTCATCAATCTGAGACAGTTCACTACTATGAATACTGGATCTCAAGAAAGTTAAATTAGAGGGTGATAGTGATTTCAGTATGCATTGACCGTTTAATTGTCGAGGCAGACAAAACCAGCCTCTGCAGTAGTTTTAAACAATGTCCATTTGCAGGGCAAGTGAAGACTATTTTTGAAAATTTAATATTGTAATTATTGGCTCAAGATAATCGAGCCAGTCATTCCAGTGATAAATTTTCAAAAATAGCTATCTCTTAACCCGCAAATGGACATTGAGTAAGAACAAATCTTGATTTTCCTGACTATCTTGAACAGTAAATGCTGAAAGCAGCAGCTCTCTTGTTTCCACTTAGCCCTTTAACTCTTAAATTTGTTCAAGAAAATTTCAATTTTCTCAGAAAATGTCCATTTGATGACCAAGAGAAGACTATTTTTTTTAAACTTACCACTTGAATTACTGGCTCGGTTATCGAGCCAGTCATTCCAGTGGTAAGTTTTCAAAAATGGTCTTCTCTTGGTCTGCAAATGGACATTTCTCAAGACCAATTCAGAAGCCGTTTTTGGCTGATATGAGTGCTAAAGGGTTTAACACTCAAGACAACCAAAAATTGTTTTTGGACTTCTCTTGAGAAATACCCATGAAGGCGATTCCGCAGGTATGGTACGGGACATTCAGAGATTATTTTTGTCAAGTCCTATGCGAAACATAGGATGGCTTGACATAGCGATCCAAATGGTGTACGGTTTGCAGATAAATGTTACAGTTTTTCTATGTACATTTAATTGATCAACGGCTCATATCTGATCTTATTAAAACTATACAGATTTGTTCTATACCATCATTGTATCCAGTCTACATCATAATTAAAATAATTTTACGAGATTTGGACTGGGCTTATTTTGCATTAAGAATTAGCTAAATTTTTAAGTTTTTCAATGACCATGTAGTTTATTAACCCTTTCGTGATGAAACCGACCAAAACCGGACTCTGTAGTGGTTTTGAGTAAGTCATTACAGTGGTAAAATTTCAAAAATAGTCTTCTCTTGGCATGCAAATGGACATTAAATATGTAAATATTTTAATTTTTCAAAGAAATTTAGTCATTAAAGGATTAAGCACCTTTTTAAAGAAATTTTTCATTTTGCTATAAGTTCATACGTGTTATTTATTTGTCATGTAACATGTATTACCAGTTTTTGTGATTTCCTTTTGCAAGAATACCATGCCTCTTGGTATGCCTTATAAGTAAGGCTTTTAGTGTTTCCTAAATCTCAAGTCTCCAGTCTCTCAGGTCCAATTTTCTTCCAGAACTCAAGGATTTCTTAAGTGTTTCTGAAGAGAGACAGCTTACTGACCATGTTAATATTGACACCAGATTTGCATTGGTTAGGTAATGTCAGCTAATACTGTTAGAAGCTACAGGTATACTTTAGCTTTATCTTTCTTACCTTGTCTTCTTAATGCCGACTCTAAAGATTAAAGATCCTGAATGATTTTATCCATGGCTTGAGTAATATTTGTCCATTTGTTGCCTTCCTGGAATCTAGCACTAGTCCAAGTTTTGACTGGAAAACATTTTGAACCTTTTTGGCTCAGTCTGTCTGAAACTATTGCCCCTTAAGAGTGTCTTCTTCGGTGCTGTAGATTCGGCTAGGAGACGCTGCGAGATACACACTCTTTCCGCAGGGGATGTTAGGTTTCAGGTGGTTGGTGATGGCTTGGATCTCTATCTGAGAAGATATTTTGTATCTAAAACACAATTATGTCTTCATCCAGCACAACCTATTGTCCTCAAAAGTCCTATGTCTTTTTCTCCGTCCGTCTCTGGTGTCCAGTTAGATCATTAAGACTCTACAAAACTTGTACCGCTTTTAAAAGAATGGATCCTTCTCATCTTTGGATTGCTTATGCGGAAGAGTTAGCTAAATCTGGCTCTAAAAAAACAATCGGCCGATGAATTTGTGATACAATCAAAATTTGCCACGAACTAGCATCATCAGGTGACAAACAAATTGCTAATGTCAAAGCTCACAATGTTCATGGCATGGCTACCTCTTTCGCCCTTTTCACCAGATCATCCATCGATGAGGTCATCCATGTCGCTGGATGGAAAACTGAGACTACTTTTAACTCCTTTTATTTGAAAGATCAGAGTCCAACGGTCTCCTTCTTTAGAAGCATTACGATTTTAACTAAACAAGCTGAGTCTCATTTGCTGAGCACATCTCACCATCATCATTAAGAATGATTGTCTGTATGACGTTGGTGAGATTATCTTTGTTTTATTATAGTTCAGTTTGTTTATTTGCTAATCACAGTGTGATATTCAAGTGAATTAATGCACTATTTTGTCTACTGATAATTATCTTTGGTTACTGTGTTATTTTAACTTTTTAAGGGTTCTCAAATCTCCACCTTCCAGTTGGGTTTAAAGCGAGGCACTGACCAAATCTACGGGTTTAGCAAGAACTTTTTAGTAATTGAACGGCACTAATGCTTATGGTGTAAATACACTGACCACACACACCCGCCTAGGGTTGATCTATTGGTTTCTTAACCACATAAACATACTTACCATTCAATCACTATGACCTGGCCTCTGTCACACCACGTGGGAATGATTTGAGAATTTTTGTAATGATTTTGAACGAAAATTGAAAGTATTATTCACTTTGCAGTTTGCAAGTGTAAGTTCTTGTGCATGTGCAGTGACACAGGTCAGTCACAGAGCTGTTTAGACTGGTGCCAGTCTCAATAAGATTGACAATAAGGGAGTTAATTCATTCTAGAAGCCTAGAATAGAATTAAGGAGTTGATGTTCTTGCGCTATGAGGCTTAAAAGATAAGATTACAATTTTTTCTGGAGCTAAATGTGGATGCATTGATTTAAGAAAGTAGTGATTGAAGGGTAGGTATGTTTATGTGGTTAATAAAACCACAGACCAACCCCCGCCCGGGTGGGGTGGGAGGTGTGTTGGTGCATCTGGGGTGCGGTGGCGGGAGGTGTCGTGTTTGTGTTGCTGCGGTCAATTTGTTCCAAGACATTGTTGCCCATCACAATGAAAATGATTTTCAAATATCTTCCATATTTTTATGTGGTTTGCACATAGTTTATTGTGGACCAAGAATTAGAAGAAGGTTACAGTTTTTTAATGTTCTTTTACTTTATCAAGTGCTTATCCAATCCCAACAAAACTACAGTTGTTATTATACCACAAAAACATATATACTGTTCAATCACTTGACTTGCTAAATCAACTACTCTGCATTTAGCCACCAGAATAAGATTTTTATGCTTGCTTACAAACCCCCGTATGCCTATTCCATTTTTACGTATACCCTCAACCAGGCTACTGGTAGGGTACACCCCCAGCATATCCCCTGATAGAGACTGGCACCAATCTGTACTCACTCCTTGGTGACACCTGTCACTAAGTACGCTCGCGCATGCGCATAGGAGCCCAAATAGGAAACAGATTCACTTTTCAAATATTCTGCAAGCAGTACAGTCTGCAAATATTCCACAAATATTTTGACGTCAAAGCTTGTTCTTTCCTTACATCTCTGCGTCAGTTCTCTTGGGCAGTAAAATTTAAATTTTGTTGTTTCCTACTTCCGGTATCTCTCGATGGTCGTCTCTGCGGGTAATTCAACCCAGAAGTGTGTATTTCGCTTTCATTATAAATGTGTATTTATGACTTCCTCATTTGTTGTTAATCAAAAATCAGTGTTGTTATTACACCACAAAAACATCCATTACCGTTCAATCACTACTTGATAAATCAACTAAACTGCATTTAGCCACCAGAATAAGATTTTTTATGCTTGCTTACATTCCTCCATATGCCTATTCCATATTAATAATTACCCTCAACCAGGCTACTGGTAGGGTACTACACCCCCAGCATATAGCCTGATAAAGACTGGCACCAGTCTGTACTCACTCCCTGGTGACGCCTGTCACTAAGCACGCTCATGCATGCGCTTTGGAGCCCAAATAGGAAACAGATTCACTTTTCAATTATTCAAAATATTCCAGCTAAGTTTTTATAGCTTTGCGCTGTGTCAGCTTACTGTTTTGAGAGTTCTTTAATCCTAGGAATGTCTCAATCCTCCTTAATTTATGTTGATGGAGTATTTCGTGGTTTTATTTGCTTTTTATACTCTGTTTCATTTGTTGTTAATCAAAAATCAGTGTTTTGTGTACTTAACATTCGAACTGATCCCGGCGATTCATTATCAATCAATCAATCAATCAATCCTTCATTGGCACTTATTAGGCCATATCATGCATTCAATTCATAGAATCGCGATGACATCATCAAAATTTAAATTTCCCTTAGTAATGGCTAAGAATAAGGATATAGCCCAGGATTTTATGGTTGGAGCATCAAAAATATAGGTTCTAAGACAATAAATATAATAAATAAATAAATAAATAAATAAATAAATTAAAAAAAATGTACAGCATGGTAATCTCATGAATTGTGTCATTGCATAGGATTTAAAGTACAAGACAGAGCAGCTAGGCAAACGTTGATGTAAGCAATAACAATTTTTATTTGATCACTATCTCCATTATTTCTGACACACAAACAAATTTTAATTGGCTACACCTATCAAGCAAGACAAAATTAGTAAACTCATTAGGCTTTTTAAAGAACGATTGTCTTTCCTGATCATAATGTGGACTTTCCATTATAAAGTGTTTTTCATCCTCGATTAGGTTCTGGTTGCAAAGCTTACAGAATCATAGATGCGCAGGTATTAGTGGTATTTTGTACCTATCTTCCTCAATGTGTAAGGTGTGTGTACTTATCCTGAGTTTTGTAAAGTTTCTGCATTTTGTGAAATTCCTTTTCTAGGCCAAAGCTTTGTTTATATTTTGAATCCTGGTTATGCCAGTCTCCAAGTCAGTCAAAGTATTGCCATAGTTCACTATGTGTTTCTATGAGCAGTTCTCTTTAGCATATAGTAACTTATTTTATCTAGGACCCTTCTCTGCAGTCTCTTCTCCCAAATGGTCTGCTGTTCCATCCAATCAGAAGCCATTAGCATTAGAGGAGTTGTTGGTTTTCTATGATTGTCAATGAGTCTATAGAAGAGGCTCTACCTTGGAAAGTAGACCCAGGCTTCTGTTCAATGATCTTCATAGTTTTAAATTTTTATAAGGCTGGCATCCTTCTATCTTCCTGAAGAAGTTATATCTTCTTTCTTTATCTCCTAAATTCAGGATGGAGTCCTCCCCTATCGCAAGTCTATTTTTCAGGCATGTGATCCTTTTCTAACGATCGTTAGGATTCCTATTTCATGTGCCTGTTTTACCTTTCCGAAGGTATATGAGTTTTGCTTTCAAGGATATGGTATGGCAGTTTGAGCCATGCCCTTCGATCTGACATTGGCATCTTTCTTTTCACACATCTGGTTTCAGCCGTGGCAGGTGTCTTGCGCCGTCGTTTTATTCTTCTTCAGTCTTTATATATGTTCGGTTAATAAAAGCTAGGTCTTTCTCAATTCTTTCAAGATTTATTCCAAAGGTTTGCAGTTCGCCTTGCGGCCTAGGTTGAATTCTTTCAATAAGTCAAGCCTAGTTCCTTCTCAAGTTTCTCCCATCTAGGAAATTGTTTAATACGTGACTCCTCATTAACTGCTTGGACGATGGTGCTAGGCTTCAGAAATTGTATACAGAGGTTTGGTTGGTTAATTCCTCCAGTGGCCATTTTGGACTTTCCAAATTTTTTTAGAAATCAGTGAAAAGCTACTCCTCATTAACCGCTTCGCTGATTTCGAACAAATGCAGGACTCTAGGCTGGTACTCTTCAGAATTTGTATATAATAGAATTTGACAGCTTGATTTATTTTTGGTAGCCATCTTGGATTTTCCGAAAAATTTGGAATTTGTTTAAAACACTACTCCTCATTAAATTTCCTGGCCAATTTCAACCAACTTTGGCTGCAGGAAGGACCCTATAGTAGAAGCCGCAAGAAATTCTATTCAAAATTTGATAAGTCTATGTTTTGACAGCCATCTTTGATTTTCTGAAAATTTTTCTGAACCATTTAAAAAACGGTTCTCGTTAATCAATGGTCCCATTTCAACAAAACGTGGGTGAACTGATCCTATGATGGTAGGCTTCAACATATCAAACGAGAATCTTGATTGGTCAATTCTTTTGGGTGGTCAAAATTATCCATGTCTATTTAAATGCAAATTCTTAAAATGCTAATGATCCATGTGAGCGGCACTGCTGAGGCTACTGGGCCTCTTGTTTGTTATTCTGGTCAATAGCGTATCTTAGGAAATGCTCACAATTTTTTTTTTATCACTCAGGAGCGCAATCCTACACCCCAACCCTAAAGCGTCCACCACAACTCATCTCTCAGTCAAATTAGTTTCAAAATATTCAGCAGGGTTCGGTCGGTCCCAACACGAGCAAAGCATGGACAGAGCTTTGCTAAGAATGGGCGGTGCATAATAAAACTGGATTCATCCATTATCTTGAGTTCCTGAAGGACAAATGTCAAGAAATAAATTTTCACCATCAGGTTAACATTACTCAAAATTACAGTGTTTTAATTTCGAGACAGCCTTACGGGAAAGCTGTTCAATATGCATATAGCCAGCAATGATTTCCAATCAAATTAATTCTGAATTATTCAATAGAACAGGTCTTACATAATGTTAAAAACCATACTAACTCACATGTTTCTGTCTTTGTTGTGGAAACATGATGCTAACTTATTTCTAAAGCTATACAAATATAATTTAGCAAGCCATTATTGGCAAACAAAATTTTGTTGAAATATCTGTGAATAGGATATTGGGAATAGACTCGTTTATCAAAGAAAATCGCCTTGTAGATCCTGAGATGAAGACAATAAATAAAAACTCAGAAGCTAATAAACCCTTCGGTATGTCAACTCGATTGATTCTTGTCTGGGTTCTATTTCATTCTTCTTTTGCAAGTAACTGTATTAATTTCGATAAGATGTACTCCTCTGTCTGACTGCTGATTTGTGATTAACTATCTGGCTGCTGCAATCCAGCAGATAATTTCATTGATAACTTTGGGTATGCTGAATATTTTGAAAACAATTTGACAGAAAGTTGTTGGTGGCTTAGCCACCAACAACTTTCAGTCAAATTGTTTTCCAAAATATTCAGCATATTCAGAGTTAAGCCCAATGGAAAATGGAGTTTGTAGACATTCAGCCGACAGACAGTTAAATGTATCGAAGTGAGCGTGCCAGAGATGGAAGCCGCCGGCATGTCTATTATTCATCAAGAAATGAGGGCCCTAACTCTTTCGTGCACGAAGTTAAGTATATAGCATTGGCATTTCTCTTATAATTAAGCAAGCGTGTATACCAAATTGTCACACATCGATCAAGCAATCAAGAATACCAAATTTTCACCACAGTCCTTTTCGAGAAAGCATTAGTTGCCACATTGTCACCAAACAAGCATTTTATTATACCATATTGTAACCTCCATTTATATCATGCAAACAAGTATACCAAATTGTAACCTCCATTTATATCATGCAAACAAGTATACCAAATTGTAACCTCCATTTATATCATGCAAACAAGTATACAAATTGTAACTTCCATTTATATCATGCAAACAAGTATACTAAATTGTAACCTCCATTTATATCATGCAAACAAGTATACCAAATTGTAACCTCCATTTATATCATGCAAACAAGTATACCAAATTGTAGCCTCCATTTATATCATGCAAACAAGTATACCAAATTGTAACCTCCATTTATATCATGCAAACAAGTATACCAAATCGGAACTTTGATCCCTAGCAACCAAGCAAGTATACCAAATTGTAACCTCCATTTCTTTCAAGCAAGCAAGTATATCAAATTGTAGCCTCCATTTCTTTCAAGCAAGCAAGTATATCAAATTGTAACCTACATTTCTTTCAAGCAAGCAAGTATATCAAATTGTAACCTCCATTTCTTTCAAGCAAGCAAGTATATCAAATTGTAACCTACATTTCTATCAAGCAAGCAAGTATACCGAATTGTAACTGCCATTTCTATAAAGCTAGCAAGTATACCAAATTGTAACTGCCACTTCTATCAAACAAACAGATACCATTATACCAAATTGTCACCTAGTAGATCTTTATCAAACAAGCAGGAATTGGCACACATTGATTAAGCAAGCAAGTATTTACAATTGTAACCTCTATCTCTATCATGCAAACAGGCATACCAAATTGTCACCTGACTTTTTACCCCTTGAATTTCTTCTGAAATATTTAAATTTTGTCATAGAAAATGTCCATTTTCAGACCAAGAGAAGACTATTTTTGAAAATTTACCACTGGAATGACTGGCTCGGTTATCGAGCCAATCATTCCAGTGGTAAATTTTCAAAGATATTGTTCTCTTGGTCTGCAAATGGACATTTCTCAAGACCACTGCAGAAGTCGTTTTTGGCTGATATCAGGGCTAAAGGGTTAAGGCTTCACCCACTTTTTACACATGTTGGCATGGTTAGAATCGATTTGAAACTTTGAAACCTGGATTATCGAAATCTAAATTTCACGGTAACTATACAGGTAAGCTGGTATGGTAAGACATTTTGAAACTAAGTGGACTTTGTGCTGTTATTGGTTATGGCGGCAATGATACTTAGCTCCCGGTAAACCGTTTCACAATATTCAACAGAATGTTTTAAGGAAATTGTAAATTCATCAGACTTTCAATTTGGCCGCATGCGTGATTGTCTTTTTGATTGTCATGATAGAGCTGCGTGGATTTGATAACCCTGGACCTTTCCAGTCTATCCATCCATCATATGGCATCCTAATCAACTACATGAAGTGTAGAATGACATCATAATCAATTCAGGCATGAATGACTCGATTTAGTCCGTCTTAAATGTTTAATAGTCCTACACATAGGGAACAACAGCGCCCAGTCAAATTGGTTTCAAAATATTCAACAGCTAACCTGAATAGTTTTCTGGAAATTGATAGTCAGGGAGGTCAGGGAGCGCTCTTATACGTACCTGTCACTTGTCACCTCGATCGTTATCAAACAATCATATATATTTTTGTCACCTCTTTCAAGGAAACAAATATATACCAAATTGTCAGTTCTGTTCAACTGAATACTGATTCCATCATACAGAATAAAGGCGACTCATATTCCTCGGAAACATTACGTTTCTTGGACGTTGAGTTGAAAGTGTTCCTAATAAATATTCGCTTCTCATTCAGATTCTTTTATTGCTTGTAACAGATTATATTACAGAATGTGAATATCTGCAAGCTATTTGACTAATGTCGCTCGCATTCAATTACTCTAACAAGCAGAAATATATAATCTATCTACAGGGGCTAGAATTAACCAAGTGGATCAGCCACTTAGCCGCGGGAGGGGGGGGGGGGACCAATAAGTTCTGCTAGACTTTGATCACTGTAGTAATTAACCAGTCATGCATCAACAGCTCCTCAAAACATGCAATGGTTACTTATGTCCATTAACTCTTACTACTCTGTTGTCAATAATCTATCTTTTATCTTGTCAATGGCAAAGAATCTGGTGTACATTTTTCAACAATTTTTGTGGACGATGTTGCTGTCTTCGACAGCACCATCGTCCACCAACTTTGTTGAAAAGTGTACACCAGTTCGTTCATCTTTTGATTTAATTTGAAAATTAAAAAATGTGACATCAATGTGGATTTTAAAGGGTTAAATGTACAGATTTTTCATTAAAAAATTTAATTTTTTTTGTTCAGTTGATGTCCATATATAGGCCAAGAGAAGATTATTCCTGTAAATTCACCACAGGATTTAGAAAAAAATAGCTTTTTGGTCGTTCTGCAAATTGATGTTTTTTGTGACCATAACACCTGTCATTGTTTGACCTCAACTTTGCTTCAACATTAACTGGTTAAAGGTCATGAAAGTCCAAATGTTTGATTAAGTTGGAGGCCAAAATGAGACTTCTAACCGTTAGCTATCTGATGTCAAAATAAAAAAATTTCAAATCAAATTAAATGATGAACTGCTGTTCATTCTTCAACAAATTTGGTAGAACCCATCCACTAAAATTGTTGAAAAATATACACAGGGTTATAGAAAACAAACTGGTGTATATTTTTCAATAATTTTTGTAAAATAGTAAAAGATAGAATGTTGACATCAGTGTAGTGAGGGTTCAACTTACTGGTGGAAAAACTAGATTGGTCAGGAGCCATGCATTCAGTCCAGTGATAAACATTTTGAAATGTCTTCTCTTGGCCTGCAAATGGTCATTTCTAAGGCTGGTCTTGACAGGTAATTGACCATTAACCAGTTTAGGTCAGTTCCCTCATGTCTGCCACATACCCTTAGGTCAGTTCTCTCAGGTCTGCCACATGCCCGTTCGCCAGTTTCATTACAATGTCAGATGACCATAGTTCAGTTCTCGAAGGGCTGTGCAACATCTGCAGAACAATTTTGAAAACAACATGACTAAAAGTAATTGCAGTTTGCTAATAAAGATGGTGAGTTTCAGTTAAATGGCCTATGATTTTATATGTGATGAAAACAGGATGAAATATGCGGTAGTCTGGCATATTCAATAGTAATCCTATTATGTCCTTTGGAGCAAGGCAAATAAGGAAAGCGATCACTCTTAGTGCCATCAACTGTCTTATGTGCTGCTTAATACTTGAATCAATAAAGTACACTAATCATTGGACTGACTCTGTTAGACTAATTCAAATATGGCTAAATTAGCATGACAATTATTTTCATCTGTGGGTGTTTGTCTTCTCTCACAGCTCTCCACCTAACCCCTGTCAGTCTTTCTCCCCCCCCCCCATGCTTGCTCCATTTTACTTTTCACCCACCCAATCCCCCTCTCTTTCTCCCCACCTCGCTCACTCCCTTTTTCTTTCCACCCACCATAGCTTCTCTCTCTCTCTCTCTCTCTCTCTCTCTTTCTCTCTCTCTCTCTCTCTCTCTCTCTCTCTCTCTCTCTCTCTCTCTCTCTCTCTCTCTCTCTCTCTCTCTCTCTCTCTCTCTCTCTCTCTCTCTCTCTCTCTCTCTCTATCTCTCTCTCTCTCTCTCTTCTTTCTCCCCACCTCGCTCACTCCCTTTTTCTTTCCACCCACCGTAGCCTCTCTCTCTCTCTCTCTCTCTCTCTCTCTCTCTTTCTCTCTCTCTCTCTCTGTATATATTTCTCTCTCTGTCTCTCTCTCTCTCTCTCTCTCTCTCCTCCAGTAATTCCAGTGCTGAATTGTAAAAAAAAATAGTTCTCTTGGTCAGCAAATGGACATTCCTCCAGACCATCACTGAGGCATGTTTCGGCCAGCTTGACCATTAAAGTGGTCACCTGTTTTAACCCTTTAGCGCTCGTATCAGCCAAAAACGGCTTCTGCAGTCGTCTTGAGAAATGTCCATTTGCAGACCAAGAGAAGAATTATTAGAAAATTTAACACTGGAATGACTGGCTCGATAACCGAGCCAGTCATTCCAGTGTTAAATTTTCAAAAATGTCTTCTCTTGGTCTGCAAATAAACATTTCCTATAAGAAAATTTAAATTTTCTTCAATAAATTCAAGTGTTAAAGGATTAAGAAACCACATGAAAGCGTTTTCTGTTTTTCTGGTAACGAGGTTCTCTTACTACTCGGGCTTGACTGTTTGGCATTATTTTCCATTATCAATAAGTACACTTCTGTGTCGCGTCGGTGAGATCGCCGTGTTGGAATAATTAGCAAATCATTGTCACTCACTACGTCTTTACGATATTGACTTTATTTCTGCCCTTTTGTGTGTGGAGAAGATGACTTATTGGGCGTATGGATGGAAATCTCGTTAGCAAATAATACACTGTCCGTCATTGACCCTAGTAAGACTGAAATAAAATAATTAGCTGCGCGGTCACTCGTGAACAAATACGGACCAACCCTAAACGGTTACTTATATTTCGCTAGATAATTTCAGGTTCCCGTTCTCAATGATTTTGTCCGGAAGATCGTCTAGCGCATTAACAATAGTCTGTGTGCCTGGAGAAATTCACGCATCCATGTTCCCTGCTTTTGTGAGCGGAGCAGAAATACATAGTGAAAGCAGATGGATATTTTATTCAGTTGTTAGAGAAACATTAGTTTCAGGAAATTGGTTTTGCCCTTGAATTACTAGTTTCTGGGATACTCGGTGTTTGTGAATGAAGCTCTGTTTTCTTCTGTCACTGCATGATGATGTATGGACTGAAAGAGTAACGCGAAGAAAAAACATTTATACAGTCTGATATAATGCACACGTAAGCTGTTGGATATTTTGAAACTAATTTTACTGCAGGCTGTTGCTGTCTATGGCAAATTAGTTGCAAAATCTTCGAAAGAATATTCATTAAGTCCTAAATCTGTCATTGAAGACATAAAATGTGTACACTTTGTGACAGGCTTTTCCATTTTCATGACGAATCTATGCATCATTTTGATTGTGACATCAGCTAACATGTGACATATTTGATTATAGCGTCGGATACCTGAGTGACAGAAAAGATCCCTCCATTATTAGCTTGTGATAAAAATTAATTTCATGTCCAAGTATATTCTGATTAAAGTCGGCATACGTCATTGCAATACAGATAAAGATTGACGAAAAATGTTTCCAAAACAAAATACTACGTACTGTTGAATATTTCAAACATAATTGGAATGGGAGCCATTGTTGCCGTAACCATTTATCACTCATATCAGCCAAAAACGTCTTCTGCAGTAGTCTTGAGAAATGTCCATTTGCAGACCAAGAGTAGACTATTTTGTGAAAATTTACCACTGGAATGACTGGCTCGGTAACCGAGCCTGTCCTTCCAGTGCTAAATTTTCAAGAATAGTCTTCTTGGTCTACAAATGGACATATTCCACATGAGAAAATTGAAATCTTTTAAAACAAATTTGAGGGTTAACGGGTGAATGCCCAAGCAGATACAGATATGAGACATGAATTGTGTACACAATCTTGTTGGAATGGCATGCAGACATATGTTTATTTCGGAAATGTGTTGTTGTTGTTGCTGCTGTCTTTAAAATCAGCAGTTTGCTTGAACAGCATTTGCAAAATAAAATATGTTATCAGGCTAAATATACGTCAACACCACTGCGCTTAGCATGAAAATTGGCTGTTGGGTAGGGTGTGTGCGTGGAAGTGTCTATGCAGCAATTTCTTCCAATCCAATTATGTTCAAAAATATTCAACAAAGTATTTCATGCTAACTAACATGTTTCTGTTTTTGTTTTGAAAAATGTTATCTTATTTATGAGCTTATGGTAGTACAGAGTCGCAGGATGATAATAATGTATATCTCGAGAAAACACAAATCTCATCTAGTAAATCTCAAGGCAAGATATATTAACTGAATCAAATTCTGAATACTTTGAGCCTGTGTGGGATCCTCCATTTATAATTTTGGCGGGGGGGGTCACCTGATGTGACCAAGGTGCCCCGCAGGGTCCATGCTCGGGCACATGGTCACTGCGGGTACCCTGTCACCTATTACAGAAGACTTCTGGTGCCTGAGCCACGCCCACAGGTGCTCGGTTAAACCTGTGCGCTGACAAGCAGCACATGAGATGTATGATGCAATATTGGAGTGAGGTACCTTGTGCATGTATTAAAATTTCCCAAGCGTGTTCGTGGTGATGTCTGCCATTGTGAGTGGTACCTGGCTCTTTTTCGCAGGCAGCAACAGGTTGCGGTTAAATTTGTTTCTAAGTTATTCAACACCTTTCCTGTATTACTCTTGAAATTGAGACACCGCTTGCCGGTTTAACCCATTAAAGCTCAAGCTGGAAAACCCCCAACTTCTGCACTGGTCTTGAAAAATGTCCATTTTAAGACGAAGAGAAGACTATTTTTTGAAGATTTACTACTGGAATGACTGGCTCAGTAACCGAGAATAATAATATTCTCTTGGTCTGCAAATGGCAATTTTTGTTGAGAAAGTGTTAATTATCTTGAATGAGTTTGAGAGTTACGCGTTAAGAATTTACGGGTTAATGGGCACTCAGGGTTTCAGTTTTTGTTGTATGATTGTCTTACGTCTACTAAATAATGCAATTCCGTGACTTTTTGTGGTATTGTGACAGCGACGGTGTCATATTGGCGTCATAAATATCTGATGATCTATCGACTACTGTGGTCATGCAACATTATAGCAATATAGGTCTGCCATGATGAGGGTGATATTGATCGCTAAGTTGCGCTATGTTTGTTTTTCTACAATCTAACAGACCAATTGTTTGTCTTCACATCTCATGAAGAACTATGACTAAGACACTTCATCCTGTATAAATGAAGTGGATGCGTAAATTACTGCAAACGCTTGCATGAGAATTATACGGAAGATTTTGATGACAATTTTACCAACGGTTGTTACTGTCTTTGACCTCTGGCAGGCACCAAAACAATTATTATCATAATGGGTTGATTCAGTATGTGTTTATTTCTCGCTCAATAATTTATAGGTTTCTAGGAAGAAATGCTGTGATAGGGTATTGTATCACAGAGTTGATTGGTCCGACGAGTGTGTCAATCAGGAGATGAAAGCTCGGCCATTCCAGTTGAACGTTTTGGAAGTAATTAGTCTTGACACATTGAGCATGCGTGGGTGTATACCTGTGTGTGCATGCAATTGCATGTGCATGCTGCACGTGCGTTCATGTTGCGTACGTGACCTCATACATGTACATCAAAGATCTGATCAATGAAATGTGTATTATGTAGTATGTCTGACAAAAAGACTAGAAACCATAAAGTCATAGTACCATATAATGCTATAGAGATAATTTGAAAGCTTGGTACATTAGCTTCTTTTCTCCATGAGCTGATAATCTGTCATCTCCACAAAGAGCAGTATTTAATAAGATGTGACATACGAGATGCTCTAATGGCTTCATACCTCATCAGTATCTTAACCGGCCTCTGTTATGGTCTTGTGGAATGTCCATTTACAGGCCAAGAGAATACAATTTTTTTAATTTACCACTGGAATGACTGGCTCGATAACTGAGCCAGTCATTCCAGTGATACATTTTCAAAAATTGTTTTCTCTTGTCCTGTAAATGGACATAAAATAGACAGATATTTAAATTTTCATAACCAGATTTGACCGTTAAAGGGTTAACATAGTTCCTTAATGGTCAAGCCAACCAAATCCAGCCTTTGTTGTGGTCTTGGTAAATATCCGTTTGAAAGCCAAGAGATTATTTTTAGGTCCGGAACGGATCTCTAAAGTTTTGTTGTGTTCTTCTTGTTGCTGTCAAAATCCTGTTTCTCTTTATTACTCTTCATTCAGTTCTCATCCAATCACGCTGAAACTTCACAGACCTGTTCTAGGGATATTTGTACCAACATCCGTACGAGCATGATTTTTGATTCACTACCCTGCTGGCTGTTGGTAGGATGCCCCCACCCTTAAATTTTAAAATCTACTCCGTTAATGATGAATGTAGCTTGATAAAACTTGAGAGGGACTTGTAGTGGTAACTATCAGCATCATTATGGAGCCCAATTTTCGATCCATCACACTGGTGGTTTTTATAAGGGTGCTTCGTCCCACACTTACCGGTAAGTTTGAAAATCATTATTCCCCCATTATGATGAATAGATCTCGATAAAACTTGAGAGGCATATTTTATAGGAAACTTTTGAACTCAGTATTGAGCCTGATTTTCAATTCACTGTCCTGCTGCATTTTTGAAGGGTAGCCCATCCATAATTATTGGTGAATAAATTTCACCAATATAGCGATTAGTCTTGTTCTGTTCTTAGTCTGTGTGTTTGCCTATTTTGTCAGCATGCAATCTTGGTTAAGTTTTGGTTTAGCTCAACATATCGTTGGATTGGATATCCTGGCATGGGTTCACCGTAGTAAAACTCGACTAAACTTGGACACGTCATGCTTCCTTATGACAAGCGGATTGAGCACAATTATATTGAGGTCAAAGTTCCAGGTCGCTGCGACCTTGGTATAAAACTTTATAGTTAACGCTTTGGTTTAGATCAACATATATTAATTAGTCTTGTCTCGTGATTGGTTCACTCTATTGAGACAAAACTTGGACAAATGCTTCTCTATATCAAATGGATGGATGACAATGATATTGCCATCAAAGGTCAAGGTCATTGGAACATTTGTATAAAATGCAGGTTTTAACAGTAAGGTTCTTCTGCTTAGCTCATCTTGCCTTTATTTCAGAATTATAATAGCCAAGTTATTGGAACTAAGCATTTATACAGTTAACTAGTAGGAGGAGCACAAAGATATTCAGACTTTTGAAGTCAAGGTCATTGTAACATTGATTAAAATCTAAATTTGTATTTGGAAATGAAAAATGCCAAACATTTTCGCCGATGTCAAGTTACTGTTAAAATCTTTGCCAATATATCAATTACTTCAGTTACTCTGTTTGTCTGCCTGCCTGTCTGCCTGCTGCCTGCCTGTCTGCCTGCCTGCCTGCCTGCCTGGCTGTTTGTTTGTGCGTTCAATCTTGGTTAGGATTTTGGTTTAGCTTAACATATCGTCTTATATCTCAGGATTGGTTCACCCTATTGGGACTAAGCCTGGACATATGCTTTCTTATATCAAGCGAATTGAATTTAATGATATTAAGATCTATTTTTTACAGTTAACTTTTTGGTTTAGATCAAAAGATTGTCTTATATCTCATATATCGAGGGGATTAAACATAATGAAAGTGAGGTCATGAGCTCAAAGTTCAAGATCACTATGATGTTGGTATAAAACTATTTTTACAATTAAGTTTTTGCTTTAGCTCTACATATCGGCTTATATCTCGGCATGGCTTCAGCCTATTAGGATTACGCTTGGACATGTGCTTTTTGATATCAATGAAATTGGGCACAATAATATTGAGGTTATGAGGTCAAAGTTCACGGTCACTGTGACCTTGGTATAAAACTTTTTTGTCTGATATCTCGGCATGGCTTCAAACTCTTTTGATTAAACATAGCTACATATGCTTCCGTATATTAAGGGGATCGAGCACAATAATATTGATGTCATGAGGCCAAGGTCATTGTACCATTTGACTTGTATAATATGCAAACTTTAACAGTTAGGGTCTTCAGCTAAGCTGATTTTTCCGTTATTTAAGAATTGGCCAAATTATTGGAAATATAGGCATAGTCATATAGTTTCCTCAACCAGTAGGAGCAGCACAAAGATTTTCAGACCTCTGAGGTCAAAGTCATTGTAATCTTGATACAAATCCAGATTTGTATTTGGAAATCCAAAATGCAAAAATTTCTGCCAATATCCATCCGTCAGTGTAACACCGATGTGCCCTTTTAAAATCATTCCTCCTCTGCGGTTGATGAATGGATCTTGATAAAAGTTGGTATTCTATGGGTCACACTCGATATCATTGCACGTGGGCAGGTGAGCAAGCGGGCGGGCATACGAGCAGGTGGGCGGGTGTGTGTATCTGGAGCTGTGTCTCAAATACAACTGAACGGATTTGATCAAATGTTAACTCTTAATCCCTCGAGTCCATTTGCAGTCCAATAGAAGCCTATTTTTTCAAATTTACCACTGGAATGACTGGCTTGATAACCGAGCCAGTCATTCCATTGGTAAATTTTTTTAAATAGTCTTCTCTTGGTCTGCAAATGGACATTTTTCAGGACCAGTGCTGAAGCCGTTTTGGGCCAATATGAGTGTTAACGGGTTAGCACAATGAAGGAACTTCATTCAAGAGGATTTCGGGACTTTGGCTGTGATCTGGATAAATGAATTAATCTGGATGCATAAATTTATTTGGATCAAATTCTGGATGTGTGGATATCTCAGAAACTATACTTCTCTGATTTGACTCAAATCTTAACACAGGAAAGGGTCTGTATCCGGATAGGCTACATGTAGGATTTCATAACTTTGGGGATGATTTTAAAGAATCTGGAAATTTGAAGAAAAAAATCGGAACAAATCCAAAAACGTTTTACAATGTAACAAAAACAGGAGGGTGAGGGTTTGCAATCTCTGATTGCTCTTGTTGTTGTTGTTGCCAGGACAACACCAGGCAATGCTGTTACAGTATGTGTGTGTGTGCGTGCGTGCGTGCGTGCGTGCGTGCGTGTGTGTGTGTGTGCGTGCGTGCGTGTGTGTGCATATCTCTGTGTGTGCGTGTGTGCATGCGTATGTGTGTGTGTACATGTGGATATGTATGAGTGTGCGCATGAGTGTGTCCACGTGTGTGTGTGTGTGTGTGTGTGTGTGTGTGTGTGTGTGTGTGTGAGTGTGTGTGAGTGTGTGTGTGTGTGTGTGTGTGTGTGAGTGTGAGTGTGAGTGTGAGTGTGAGTGTGAGTGAGTGTGAGTGAGTGAGTGAGTGAGTGAGTGAGTGAGTGAGTGAGTGAGTGAGTGAGTGTGTGTGTGTGTGTGTGTGTGTGTGTGTGTGTGTGTGTGTGTGTGTGTGTGTGTGTGTGTGTGTGTGTGTGTGTGTGTGTACATGCGTGTGTGTGTGTGTGTGTGTGTGTGTGTGTGTGTGTGTGTGTGTGTGTGTGTGTGTGTGTGTGTGTGTGTGTGTGTGTGTGTGTGTGTGTGTGTGTGTGTGTGTGTGTGTGTGTGTGTGTGTGTGTGTGTGTGTGTGTGTGTGTGTGTGTGTGTGTGTGTGTGTGTGTGTGTGTGTACATGCGTGTGTCGCAGTGTGTATGTGTGTGTGTGTGTGTGCATTCATGTGTGTGTGCATGCGTGGGTGCAATCGTGTGTGGGTGTGTGCTTGTGCGTTTGTGTAGTCGATAGAATCGAGGAATTTCAATATAGACAAGAACATTAGGGCATTTCCAGAAGCATGGCACATTGAGCTGATGCAGTTTGTAGTAATATTATTCCACCACCATTATGGTGTAAAAGAAAATAATTGCAAATAAAATTGTGTGTGACAAGGCAACACTTAGATGCACTCAATTATAAGGCCTACTAGTACCCAACCTTAGCCTGATGTCCTAGGAAACTAATTTCACAGCAAAGTATTTTGAAAATGATTTCACTGAAAACTCTTGCTACCTCAGACATCAACCACTTTCAGTCAAACTGTTTTCAAAATAATTAGTGTGATATAATGTTTGCGCGTAATACAGATTATCAATAAAATGCAGTTTTAAATGGATAAAATATGAGACGCAATTACATCTTAAAAGCTTGGAGAAAATTGTATTTTACGCTCTGACAACAATAACGAGTATGTATCGCACTAGAATTAATTCAGTTTGAGAATGTCCTGAAAAAAGCGCATCTGAGAAACAAGTTTAATATCAATAAAATGCAGGCATCTCGGTGATCTCGCTATGATGAAAACTGTCCTTTTACAAACTGTCTGGAAATGATCCATCCGTCTCTTGAGGACTGTGTATCGTGTGCAGCAGTGATCACGTAGATGTAGCAGCGCTAGGATTATAATTATCGTACAAGATTTCTGTAGGTTGTTGGTGATTGCTGTTTGTTTTGGATTGAACTATTGCGTGTTTCGATCTATTGTTTATAAGAAATTTTATATTCATATAGCATGCTCAAGTTAAAATTCATGCTAATTATTTTGAAAATGATTTGACTGATTGTTGTTGATACTTAAAGGAGAAACAAGATTTAGTCAAGTTGTTTTCAACGTATTAAGCAGTTTATTTTCTTTGAAAATTAAAGTTAGCTTTTCCGGGAATGGTAAAATTTGATGTATCATTTGGAACATTAAAGATTATACTGAGAATTAAGCACATGTAATTTTAAAATAAAATTAATTATTTTAAATTACTTATAAAACTGATATTATACTATTAATGGTCAAGCCAGCCAAAATGGCCTCTTCAGTTGCCGTGAGAAATGCACATTTTCATGCTAAGAGAAAACTATTTTTGAGAATTTAATATTAGAATGCCTGCCATTCCACTGATAAACATTCAGGAATAGTTTTCTCTTATTCTGTAAATAGATATATAAAAAGTAAATATTTTGACATACTTGATCAATTCTGCCCATTAAAGCCACCAGACAATAATTTCAATTAGCAAAATCTTGACTTGCTGAATATTTTGGAAATAATTTGACTGAAAGTTGTGGCTAGCTTAGCCACCAACAATTTTCAGTCAAATTGTTTTCAAAATATTTAATAGGTGCAGATATATAACGCATGGAATAAGTCGTCTGCAAAAACTCAGCAATTAGACGGTTTAAGCACATTTTGTTTTGAACTCTCTAACGAAAACTAATTTGTCAAGTATCAGGATATACATAATGTTGTAAAGAAAATGTTATATGTTTTGCATTTCCTTATTGATAGAATGTAGCAGACAACCCGGTGTAAACATGATAGTTATAAAGTCACTATTGCATTGTCTACGATGTGCCCCCAAAAAAGTATCATGGCTAAATGGTTTGCGCATGACATGACATCATATTATTAATCACTGTTTTGATTTGCTAGTTATATCCTTTCCTTATTGCTTGTCAGTGCCTATTTAATATTGCGTTCATCTAAATTTATCCACAGGATTGATTCCTTGATTTAATGACAACTTTTGTCAATCTATTCATTTGTTAGAGCGCTCCAGAACTGAAACGAGACGTAATCTTGAGACTGTATTCATGTCATATTAAATGACTTGCGATCCTATGTAGAGTATCACTCGAGTAAACTAAAGCGGTCTGAATGTCTGCTGTTGGATTTCTGTTTTTCCAATTATATTAGAAGCGCAATTTCTGAAACGCAATAGCAGATTATTGTTTAAGAAGACGGTAGCGACGGCGGTATGGTTATACTCCTGTGTGTATCCATATTCTCTGAACCCTTACCACTCTGGTGTCAAAATTTTAAATTTTCAAATTAAATGGTGTTCAATTTTCAACAAATTTGGTGGGAGATGGTGCTCGCGACAGATTTAGATTTATTATAAGTCTGTTTCGAAAAGGTGGACATTGTGAATATTCCGACCATTTTTTAACCCTTTAATGGTCAAGCTGCCTAAAATTTGTCTGTATAGTTGTCTTGAGAAATGTCCATTTACAGGCCAAGATAAGACTATTATTGAAAATTGAACACTGGAATGATGAGCTCGATACCTGAGCCAGTCATTCGAGTGGTAAATTAAAAAAGAAAATCTTCCATTGGTCGGTAAATGGACATACAATTCACTAAACAAAAATCTCAATTTTCTTGACCAATCTTGGCCATTAAAGAGAATTAAGACCTTTTATTCTAAATCTCAACAAACTTCATTTTGATTGACATAAAATTGACGGTTGATGGATCTCTTGAAGAGACTAATGCCTGAATGTTATCACTATTTAAATGGTAGCATTGACATATTCTGTGAAATTGTTTTCAAAATATTCAGCTGGATTTTTTTTGTAAAATAATAAAATGTGTTTACCATGATCATATTAATAGATACTAAGATGCATATACTGATTTATCATTTTCAGTCTATTTCAATAGTCATCGTTTTGTATAGAAAATGTTTAGTGATCTGCAATATATAAGTTATCCAACAAGGTTCTGTAAATTTGATGGTTATAAAATCATTAAAGCATTGTCTGCAGTGTGCCATGAGAACGTATCATGGCATTGTTTGCGCGGAGTGACTTGGTATCATTTTCCATGTTTTTGCTTTATATCTTTTCCTTAGTACCTGTCATTGTTTATTACTTCATTCATCTATAATCTGCGGGATTCACAGTCTCCTTTTATTGCCGCTTTTCCAATTGATTCATTTTTTATAGCATTCCAGACCTGAAATGCGACCTAATCTTGAGACTATATGCGTATCATACCAAATAACACGTGATCCTATATAGAGAGTCACTCGACTAAACTAAGACCATCTGAATGTCGGATCTTGGATTTCTTCTGCTTTTCCAATTAGATTAGGTTCACGATTTCTGTACGGCAATAGCAAATAGTTTCGGACGACGATGGTGACGGCAGTATGGTTATACTCCTGTGTGTATCCATATTCACTTCTCAAGGAAATGGATTAGTTCCGGGGAGATTTGATTTGTAATAAGTCTCTGTGTTTGGATACGGTGGACATTATGAATGTCCTCACTAGTTTTTCACCCATTAACCCGTAACACTCTGATGTTTTGAAATTAAATTGAAAGATGAACTGGTGTACATTTTTTCAACAAATTTGCTGGATGCTGTCGTAGACAGCGCCATCATCCACCAAAATTGTTAAAAAATGTACACCAGTTTCTCTGCTATTGACAGAGTACAAGATTAGAATATCGAGATCAGAGTTGTAAGAGTTAAGCGTCAACCAAAAGCGATCTCTGCAGTTGCTTTGAGGAATGTATGTTTACAGGAAACAGGGGAAGAAAGATATTGAAAATTCTACATTGGAATAACTAGCTTGATAACTCAGCCAATGGACCGTTCCATTTTTAGCCATGCCCCGCCTATCACTAGCTAAGCTCCACCCACACCTCGCCGTGTTGGGATTGATCGATCCCCCAATGCCCTAGCTATCAATTTCCTGAAAACTATGCAGGGAAGCTGTTGAATATTTTGTAACTAATTTGACTGGGTGCTGTTGCTGCCTATGGCACCAACAGCGCCCAGTCAAATTAGTTTCAAAATATTCAACAGAATATTTCTTAAATAGTAAAAGCAAACAATTTGTACAAAGAAGCATAGACCGTCTTCAAATATGCGTTCGTGACGTACTTATCGACGTCATTCGTGATGTCATTCATTATGATGTCATTGTACACATCACGCAGTTCATTATGACGTCATATAATGGGTGGGTACTCTGGAAAGGTGAATTGACATTCCAGTGGTAAAATTTTGGGAAAAAATTCCCGAGTTTCTACAAACTTCATTTTGATTGACATAAAAATGACAACTAATGGATCTCTTGAAGAAATTTACCTGAAAGTTGTCGCTACTTAAATATGGCTGCATTGATGTTGAGTGAAATTGTTTTAAAATTTCAAAATATTCAGCTAAATTGAATATGTCCATGATCAAATGTGTTCATGGTAATGACATTGGTGGAGAGAAGCCAAAGTTGTCTGTCAAAGTCAGTTTATGTCTTGTAGACTGTAATAAAATGCGGGCCTAATATATTAGGAGTGATGTCTAATGGCATTTTAAATCGTACAGAAATTTACATGTCTTCGTCTGTGAACAACAGACACATCACACAAAGCAGTTTGAAATGCATCTTTGAGATTGATCTTTTCCAGATTATTTTCAGTGCCGAATTGTCTCGCAGTAGAATGATATTAATTATCTCGGATTGTCAATCTATTTGAATAATGTCATCACGTTATATAGAAAATGTTAAATGGTGTGCAAATTATTATGACATTGTCTGTAGTGTTCTATGAGAAGGTATCATGGCGTTGTTTGCATGTCACGTGGTATCGTTTTCCATGTTTTTGTTTTTCCTAAGTTATCTCTTTTCCTTAATACTTGACGTTCTTTATTACTTCATTCATCTATAATCTGCAGGATTGTCTTCTCCATTTTATGGCCACTTTGCCAATTGATTCATTTTTTATAGCGCTTCAGAAATTAAATGAGACGTAATCTTGAAACTATATGCGTATCATAAAAAATATCTCGCGATCCTATGACAGAGATCACTCGACTAAGACCATCATAATGTTGGAATTCTTCAGCTTGTTTAGTTGAAGATAGGATCGCGATTTCTGGAACGCAATAGCTGATGTAATTGTTTAGGAAGATTATCGTGACGGCAGTATGGTTATATTCCTGTGTGTATCCATATTCTCTTCTCATAGAAATAGCAGATTTTGATTTGTAATAAGTCTGTGTCTGAATAAGTTTGATATTGTGAATGTTCTGACATAGTTTTTAACGCTTTAATCATCAAGCCGACAAAACCTGTCTCTATAGTGGTCTTGAGGTATGTAGATGTACAGGCCAAGAGAATACTAGTATTTTTTAATTTTACCAATGGAATGACTTGCTGGATATCCGAACCGGTCATTCCAGTGATAAATTTTCATAAACAATTTTATCTTGGCCTGTAAATCGACATTCCCTAAGGGAAAATCTAAATGTTCTTGACCAATCTTGACCATTAAAGATTTCATATGTGTTAGTCTGAATTTCTAGAATCGTCATTTTGATAGACCTTAAAATGGCACCTGATGGTAGGTATGCACGATTATGTGATTAAGTCGAAAATGGCAGTTATGTTTTAAATCGTGACTCTATATGATTAACAATCAAATGATCGTGAATAATTTCTATTGCATAAAATATATCAATTACACTATTTTAATTGCCTTTAATGAATGTTTGTCCATTTGCAGGTCAAGAGAAGACGTTTTGAAAATGTATCACTGGAATGGCTGGCTCGATTCTGACCCAGGCATTCCAGTGATGCGTTTTCAAAAGGTCTTCTCTTGGCCTGTAAATGTGTTTTTCTACACACCATTGCCGCTTTCGTCATTGATATGCGTTTGATATTATGTCTGGATAATTTGTACCCAGGCTGATTAATGGAGTAAATAAAATAAAATTAAATTAAATAATCGATTGTGATAACTCAAAGCAATGATCGCACAAGCCTACCTGATGGATATGTTGAAGAAATCTGCTTGAAAGTTGCAGCTTAACTTAAATGGCAGTTATTACATTCAGTGATCCTGCCCTGTAGGTGGGGCTTAGAATACACCGTCCGTATCCTCTGCGTGTCATAAGAGGCGACTAAAGGAGGTAAGGGTGAGGTAACCCTGACAGAAACCTCGAGTGCTGAAGACGGAGGTTCCAGGCCGCACGGCGCACTCTAATAAACCATGGATCCACGCACTTAACGCTTATGATCATGTCGATAGTCACTTACAGGACTGGCGGTATGATCAGCGAACGAAAAGAAGAAGAAGAAAGAAGAAGACATTCAGTGAAATTATTTTCAGAATATTCATCTAATTTTGTCTATGCTGCCCATGATGAAATGTGTTCAGCATGATGATATTGATGGAGAGAAGCCAATGTTATCTGTCAAAGTCAGTTTGTGTCATGTAGAGATTACTTTCTGGCCTATTATGTTAAGAGTGATGAGATAGTATCCTCTAATGGCATTTTAAATCTTTAAAAAATTGACCTTTCCTTTTCTGTGAACAGCGGAAATGTCAGACAAATGAGTTGGAAATACGATTTCTGGAATGCGAAAGCTGATGTAATTGTTTTGGAATCCGATGGTGACGTCAATATGGTTACTCTTCTGTCTGTATCCATATTCACTTCTTAGATTAGTTATCAGCAGATATTATTTGTAATAGGAAAGTTATAACCATTTTTTGCCATTTAATGGTCAAACTGCCTAAAACTAGGCTGACTGTAGTGATCTTGAGGAATGGAGGTGTCCAGTATTTTTTTTAATTTACCAATGGAATGGTTATCGAGCCAGTCATTCCAGTGGTAAATTTTCACAGTTATTCTTCTTGGCCTGTAAGTTGACATTCTTTAAGGGAAAATCTGAATTTTCTTGACAAATTTTGACCATTAAACAGTCAATACATTTTATTCTGAATTTGTACAAACTTCATTTTGATTGACATAACAATGACAACTAATGGATATCTTAAAGAAGTTTAAGTGAAAGTTGTAACTACTTAAATAGCAGCTATCACATTCAAAATATTCAGCTGGATTTTGTCTGTAAAAAGACCGCGAATGGTGAAATGCGAAATGTCAGGCACTGTGATGATATTGGTGGAAGGAAGCCAAAGTTATCCGTCAAAGTCAGTTTGTGTCGTGTAACGCTTAATTGCTGGTCTATTATATATTAAGAGTGATGATACAGGAACATCTAATGGCATTTTAAATCTTATTAAAATTGACGTTTCCTTGTGTGTGAACAACGGAAGCATTAGACAAAGAACTTTGAACTGAGTCTTTGGGGTGGATGTTTTTAGATTGTTCTCAGTGCTGGACTGCCTCAATAGAATCATATACTGATCTAGGATAGTCGCTCTATTTCAATAAGTCAGAGCTCTGGATTCAGCCATTTTTCATAGATTATCATTTTATCTTCATGGAACACTTAACCCTTAGCACTCTGGTGACAAAATTTTTAATGTTCAAATTAAATTAAAAGATGAACTGGTGTTAATTTTCAATAAATTTGGTGGGAGATGGTGCTGTCGTAGACAGCAACATCTTCCAGCAAAATTGTTGAAAAATGTACACCCGTTCCTTTGATATTGACACAATAAAAGATAGAATATTGACATCAGCGTGCTAAGGGTTAACCCTTTGCTGCCATTAACGGCCCAGGACACCCTGCTCACTCCAGACTGTACCGGCCCAGGACACCCCATACTTTACCAGTGCCAGTGGCAATGATACCAAAATCTTTCCTGTAAAGTGCTCTCCCTTTAACCACCAGCCATCTGCGTTTAATGCAGGCATATTTGTGTGATGAAATACGGTACCAGTATATGCGCTGAAGTTATTTTAAGAAGGTTGGCAACTTGCCCACCCGCCAGATGCGGTAATATCGCTAAAAACTTGTCACATAGCATTGGCAGATATGCCATTGGTAAAGTATGGGGTGGCCAGTGGGCCGTTACAGTCTGGAGTAAGCATAGATCATGTGATTTCATTTATTTCAAAAACAAACATTTTTCATGATTTTGAGAAATTTGTAAGATTCATGGAAAATTTTGAAAATTAATTTAGTCCACACAGAGCATTTTGTAAATATGGTTAGGCATGAAAGGGTTAACACTTTAACCACTCATATCTGCCAAAAATGGCTTCTGCAGTGGTCTTTAGAAATGTCGATTTGCAGTCCAAGAGAAGAGTATTTTTGACAATTTACCACTAGAATGACTGGCTCAATAACCGAGCCAGTCATTCCAGTGCTAAATTTTCAAAAATACTCTTCTCTTGGTCTACAAATCGACATTTTCTATCAGAAAATTGAAATTTTCTGGAAGAAATTCTAGGGTTAAAGGGTTAAATAACTGAAAGGATTAGATTCAGGGGATTCAGTAAATCAGTCTTTTGTATGATAACTACCTTTATTCTGTTTGGAACCAATGTGTTTGTAAGCTGCTGCTGCTGCTGCTGCTGTCCAATGCTATCAACAACTTTCAGCAATTTGTTTCCAAAATTTTCACCATATTTTCTCCAGCTGAATCTCGAGTAGACATCAATGTCAGATATTTACGGTTAATGAAATCAGGGAATGTTGATGAAATGACCGTTTTCAAGAGAAAATTTACTAAAACAATGCAATTTTGAAACAAAGATGGTTAAGCGAATGGAGAGAACATAGCCCTTTGATAGTCAATCTGGCCAAAACTGGTCTGTACGGTGGTCTTGGAAACTGCCTATTTGCAGGTCAAGAGAAGACTATTTTGGAAATATTACCGCTGGAATGGCTGGCTCCAAATTTCCATAATAGTTTTCACTCCACTTGCAAATGGACATTTTATAAGCAAATATTTAGATATTTTTTTACTAAATTTGACCATTGAATGGTTAATTAACCCTTTAACCGTCATATCAGCCAAAACAACTTCTGTAGTGGTCTTGAGAAATGTCCATTTGCATACCAAGAGAAGACTATTTTTGACAATTAACACCGGAATGTCTGGCTCAATAGCCGAGCCAGCCATTCTAGTGGTAAATTTTCAACAATTGCCTTCTCTTGGACTGCAAATGGACATTTTCTTTGAGAAAATTATAATTTTCTTGGAAAAATTAGACTTTTCTTGGAAAAATTAAACACTTAACGGGTTAAACTCCAAGAAATAATGGTGACAGAAAGATGATAGGAAATTAGTTGACTGAGACTATCTGATGTTTGCAAAGTCAGTTTTTCGTGTCGTGTGATTATTGTCATGTTACTACTATATCAGCATTCTTCCGTTAATTATTCAGCCATGAAAATACTCTCATGCATGCACGCACGCACGCACGCACGCACGCACGCACGTACTCACGCACGCACGCACGCAAAGCTGACTCACTCACTCCCACCCACTCCTGCTAGCTCGCTCTTGCAACAACTTTCGTCAACTATGTCTTCAAAGATAAAAGGCAAGTTTTATGAAACTATTAAGGATTTATCAGTTCTCAAGTCAGTCCTTCCAGTTGAACATTTTCAAAAATGGACTTCTCTTGTTCTGCAAATGGACAATACTCAAGACCACTGCAGAAGTTGACCAGCTCGACTATTGACGGTTTTAACCCTTTCACTGACAAATCCCTGAAAAAATATATTCTTTACTATAAAAAAACTTAATCTGTTGAATATTTTGAAATTAATTTGACCGTTGACGGAGACATTGCTGACTAAAGCAGCAATGGCTTCCAGTCAAATTAATTTCAAAATATTCAACAGTTTTACTGGTTGCCTTGAACTTGAGATATGGGGAATTCACCGCACAGTGGAAGGGTTAGGAAGATAATTTAATTACCATTGGATAAACATGGTGACCAATAATTGTGAATAGATTATATTTCATCTTACAATATAGCTCAGAAATAACTTCACATATTTTCAAAACAAAATATAATTCACTGGTAAATATTTTGAACATAAGGCAGCAATGTCTTCCAATCCAATTATGTTCAAAATATTCAATCAGAACATTTATTACATCATGTTCAAAATTGTGCTACCCTTTAATGGTCAAATTTGGTCTTTTGTTTTTATTGAATGTCCATTTACAGGCCAAGAGAATACAATTTTTGAAAATTTATAAGTGGAATGTCTGGCTCGGTTATTGAGCCAGTCATTCCAGTGCTAAATTTTCAAGAATTGTGTTCTCTTGGCTTGTAAATGGGCATTCTAAAAGACAATAGCAGAGGCTGGCTTCAGCCGGTATGGCCATTAAAGGGTTAAGCGCTACAATATGTATTAACAATTAAAGAGTAATTCCACTGGGGGATTTTATGCATCTGACGTAAAGTACTAATTTTCCGCATTAATTTGAGACCAAGAGCACAATTTTATGCCAACAAATAAAAAAGATATCCTCTATTTAAATTGCTAGAGTTAACCAGTAGATAGAGGCGCCATTTTGGACAAGCAGCTGATGTCACCGACACACATACTCTGTTTGCCCGATCGAGGATAGCCGTAACCAGGGGAGGTAAATCTTGCATCTCGTGGATAATTAGCGTACTGGCTAAACAACTGACACTTTGCCACAGTGTTTGGAGGAAATTAAAGTGCAATTAGTGTCCCGATGATCGCGCCAGTCATTGTAGTGCTAAATTGTCAAAAATTGTTTTCCTATGGCCAATTTCTATTTTTAAAAAACATTGAAGGGTTATGCCAGGAGCGTGTTTGCGATCAACCAGCTACGGTACAACAAATTCTTGAAAACTATGTTAGTTGAATAAATGTTGAATGTAATTTCTCTGAAAGCTGTTGCTATTGCAACTTCTGCTTCCAGTCAAATTCCAGTTTCAAAATATTCAACAGGCAGTAAATATGGGTCAACATTTAAAAATTTGGGATCAGTTAGTTAACCCTTTCAAGGACAGAAAAGCAGAAAGCTTAAAATTTACCCTGCATAGGTCTATTGTGTGAAACTAATTAGTTTGGAAGCTACTGCAACATAATTCCAGGAAAATTTAATTCAGAATATTCAACACTCTGCGTAGTTATTTTAAAATTGGGAGTAAACGTTGTAAATGATTAATAACGCTGGATTTCAATAGTGTGAAAGCACTAAACTACTAATTATGTCTAGTGTACACTTGTCATTATTTACTAGCTGTCACCTACTATCGTCTATGGAGTAAGCCGCTAAGCGGTTGCCTATAACTGACCGACCGGGCAATCAGCGACATCGTTTCATTTTGGTTTACAAATCCTGTTTTACAATTGATGCAAGCAAATACGACGTTAATTGTCGAGTTTGATTCTGTTATATTAAAATTAAGTACCGAGCCTTTTGTTTTGAAATGCATGACACATTATTTTAAAATTATACAGACTATATGTTCTAAGCTTGTGTCATCCAAATTTAAATGTGGAAGATATCCATCCAGTGCCGATGTTATGAAGCCATCTTTCAGTTAGCCCCTTTTCATGCGGATGCTTCTGTGGATCGGTATCTGAAAATGTGAATTTCCGTACCCTTTCCATGATCGTTTCTATTACTGCAAGCCCATGCTTGACATGCGGACATGATTCGATTTAACCATTTCACGCCAGCACTGGCCTCTGCAATCGTCAAGTTGAGGACGCAGGTCAAAAGAAGGCTATTTTGAGAATTTACGACTAAAACGACTGTCTCAGTAACCGAACCAGCCATTCCAGTAATCAATTTTCAAAAATAGTCCGCTTGGCCTGCAAATGGCCATTCAATAAGGAAATATTCTGACTTTCCTGACAGAATTTGGTCATTAAAGGGTTAATTAATATTCGGCCGTCATAACGCGAAGTAAACAGGTAAATCTAAAAGCGCTGGCGATATTTTGCTGGTGTGTCGTTGACGTCATAATCTCGCAGTTTCTCGCTCTCGTTGCGAGAAAATGGATGCACCCAGGAGTCACGTTATCGAGCGTTTTGAGCATATTCATTTTATTATTTCTCGGCAATGGAACAGTGTATTTTATATTTTTTTGCGGCAACTATTTCGGATTATAGTATATTTTTAGTTGACTTATTCCCGGTTTTCACTGGAATTTCCCTTTAATTCTGTATTATAAGGCAGTTTTATTGATCAACAGTCTTTATTCGAAATACTTACATCTGTCTTAATTTGAATGCATGCTTCAACTTTAATCTGACAAAGTTAGTGGGAGAAGACTGCATTGATTTTGCTTTCATTCTTACAATGAGGAATTGTATTGACTAATTTATTTATAAATCCACGCTTTAACCCCGCACAGTTATAGTTTACCATCTGACTGCTGAGTTCGTTCAGATGAAATTCCAAGGGGTATATCTATGGATCTGCTGAATATTTTGAAATCAATTTGACTGAAAGTTGTTGGTGACTAAGCCACCAACAACTTTCAGTCAAATTGATTTCAAAATATTCAGCATGGCCAGAGTAATTGCCCATTGAAATTATTGTCTGGTGGCTTGCAGCAGGGAGACGAGTTAAACAGTTTATGAAGTTGTAATATTTCTCTTGTGTTGAGATTCTACTTGAAACTTACATAACACTTAAGCCCTGCAAATATTCTCGGTTTTTGACAATAAAACAGGTTCACGGATTTATTTATATTCATTTGGTAGCATTCGTTTGCTCAAAAAAATTGTGCTGTTAAATTCAATCAGATCAACATGAATTAAAGATACTGTTTGTTCATATATTATTTAATGACCGTCAGTAATTTGTGATTTGTGACGAGAAAATCTGTTCTTCAGTCCGGATTGTCACGTGTGTTATTTTTTTTGTTGGATAAATTTTCGTATAATGATGTCTAAAATGGATCGTATATCGGTGCATTCACGTTTCTCATTCCGTCGTAAAGGAAGCTGGAGATCGAAGCATAAGGAGGAATGTCGGGATAGGATCGTGGAAAAGCCAGAACCGGGATTTGACTTTGAGAAAATCACCTATGTCAGGTTAGTGATGTTGATGCTATACACAGAGTTTAAACAGTCATCGTGGAGGTCCTCAAAAGTCATGGAATATGAACTTAGAATCATTTTAGGCCTGAAGATCCAAAAAACTTAGCACCTTTAACGATTTAATAGTCTTGTGTTTATTAAGAAAATTTAAATTAGTGAATGTCTATTTGCAAGCCAAGATTAAATACGGTGACTATTCTTGAAAATTTCTTAATGGAATGACTGGCTTGGTTGCCGAGCCAGCCATTCCAGTGAGAAGTTTTCAAAAATAGTATTCTCTTGGACTGCAAATGGACATTTCTAAAGAAAACTAAAGAGGCCGGTTCTAGTTGGCTTGATTAATTCTTATAAGTCATGGAAAAGCCATCAACGGCTACAAAATAGTTAATAGAATACTTATTAAATTGTAATTGATTGTCTCGTAATTAAAGTACTGTCAGTTTCAAAGGTGAGATTGTTTTATGAAGAATGTTATTGATAGAGGGATCCATTTCTAGCTATGCCTCGCCCATTTCTAACTATGCCCCGCCCATTTCTAACCATGCCCCATCCATTTCTAACTATGCCCCACCCATTTCTAGCTATTCCCGCCAATTTCTAGCTATACCCCACCCATTTCTAGCTATGCCCCACCCATTTCTAACTATACCCCACTCACATTTTGCACGCATTGTGATAGATTTATATACTTTGAAATATGAATTCCCAGAATCCCAATTTCAAGGTAATTTAATACAAGCAAGCTGTTAAATATTTTGAAACTAATTTGACTGGGTGCTGTTGCTGCCGATGCCAACGAAAAAATAACACAGTCAAATTAGTTTCAAACTATTCAACAGAATGTTTATTAAATTGTAATTTCATCAAAGACATGTGAGTCTGATGTAATTGATTATGATGTCATATGCTTGAATGACAGATCAGTTGTGTCTATTGTAGAGATCATAAAGAATTAAATTTAACCCTTAGATGCTCAAACCGGCCAAAACTGGCCTTTGAAGTGGTCTCGAGGAATGTCCATCTGCCGGTAAAGAGAAGAGTATTTTTGAAAATTTACCACTGGAATGGCTGGCTCAATAATTGATCCAGTCATTCCAGTGGTAAGTTTACAAAAATAGTCTTGTCTTTACCTGCAGATGGATATTCAATGAGGAAATATTTAGATTTTCTTGACCAAATTTGACCAGTAAAGGGTTAATGATCCTCAAAGGAATTGTGTTATTTTATTCATTGGACAGTCATGGAATAAAGTCAGTGAATTTCACAATATGAAATGAGCGCAAAATGTATGCCATATATACCTATTTTAAATACACACAGGTGACTGTGCAGTTGGACATACATGCATGTATGTATGTACTGTGTGGGTGTGTCACTTAATGATGGTAATAATATACTCGGTGTGTGGGTGTGTCAAGTTATTGATGGTTATGTGTACCCTGGTTATGTGTGTCTAATTAGTGATACTGATAGTGTACTCGGTGTGGGTATGTCAAGTTAGTGATAGTGTTGCTACCCGGTGTGTGGCTGTGTCAAGTTAGTGATGGTGATGGTGTATCTCAGTGTGTGGGTGTGTCAGATTAGTAATGGTGATAGTGTACCTCAGTGTGTGGGTGTGTCAGGTTAGCGATGGTGATAGTGTACCCGGTGTGTAGGTGTGTCAGGTTAGTGATGGTGATAGTGTACCTGGTGTGGGTGTGTCAGGTTAGTGATGCCGATGGTGTACCCGGAGTTTGGGTGTGTCAGGTTAGTGATGGTGATAGTGTACCCGGTGTGTGTGTCAGGTTAGTGATGGTGATAGTGTACCTGGTGTGGATGTGTCAGGTTAGTGATGGTGATAGTGTACCCAGAGTTTGGGTGTGTCAGGGTAGTGATGGTGATAGTGTACCTGGTGTGTGGTTGTGTCAGGTTAGTAATGGTGATAGTGTACCCGGTGTGTGGGTGTGTCAGGTTAGTGATGGTGATAGTGTACCCGATGTGTAGGTGTGTCAGGTTAGTGATGGTGATAGTGTACCTGGTGTGTGTGTGTGTGTGTGTGTGTGTGTGTGTGTGTGTGTGTGTGCGCGTGCATGCATGTGTGTGTCAGGTTAGTGATGGTGATAGTGTACCCGGTGTGTGGGTGTATCAGGTTAGTGATGGTGATAGTGTACCTGGTGTGGGTGTGTCAGGCTAGTGATGGTGATAGTGTACCCGGTGTGTGGATGTGTCAGGTTAGTAATGGTAATAGTGTACCTGGTGTGGATGTGTCAGGTTAGTGATGGTGATAGTGTACCTAGTGTGTGTGTGTCAGGTTAGTGATGGTGATAGTGTACCCGGTGTGTGGGTGTGTCAGGTTAGAGATGGCGATAGTGTACACGGTGTGTGTGTGTCAGGTTAGTGATGGTGATAGTGTACTTGGTGTGGATGTGTCAGGTTAGTGATGGTTATAGTGTATCCGGAGTTTGGGTGTGTCAGGGTAGTGATGCTGATAGTGTACCCGGTGTGTGGGGTGTCAGGTTAGTAATGGTGACAGTGTACCCGGTGTGTAGGTGTGTCAGGTTAGTGATGGTGATAGTGTACCTGGTGTGTGTGTGTATGTGTGTGTGTCCGGTTAGTGATGGTGATAGTGTACCCGGTGTGTGGGTGTATCAGGTTAGTGATGGTGATAGTGTACCTGGTGTGGGTGTGTCAGGTTAGTGATGGTGATAGTGTACCCGGTGTGTGGATGTGTCAGGTTAGTGATGGTAATAGTGTACCCGGTGTGGATGTGTCAGGTTAGTGATGGTGATAGTGTACCTGGTGTGTGTGTGTCAGGTTAGTGATGGTGATAGTGTACCCGGTGTGTGGGTGTGTCAGGTTAGAGATGGTGATGGTGTACACGGTGTGTGTGTCAGGTTAGTGATGGTGATAGTGTACTTGGTGTGGATGTGTCAGGTTAGTGATGGTTATAGTGTACCCGGAGTTTGGGTGTGTCAGGGTAGTGATGGTGATAGTGTACCTGGTGTGTGGGTGTGTTAGGTTAGTGATGGTGATAGTGTACCCGGTGTGTGGGTCTGTCAGGTTAGTAATGGTGACAGTGTACCCGGTGTGTAGGTGTGTCAGGTTAGTGATGGTGATAGTGTACCAAGTGTGTAGGTATGTCACGTTAGTGATGGTGATAGTGTACCCGGTGTGTAGGTGTGTCAGGTTAGTGATGATGATAGGGTACACAGTGTGTGGGTGTGTCAGGTTAGTGATGCTGATTGTGTACCCGATGTGTGGGTGTGTCAGGTTAGTGATGGTGATAGTGTGCCCAGTGTGTGGGTGCATGAGGTTAGTGATGGTGATAGTGTACCCGATGTGTGGGTGTGTCAGGTTAGTGATGGTGATAGTGTACCCGGTGTGTGGGTGTGTCAGGTTCGTTATGGTGATAGTGTACGCGGTGTGGATGTGACAGATTAGTGATGGTGATAGTGTACCTGGTGTGTGTGTGTGTGTGTGTGTGTGTGTGTGTGTGTATGGCGATAGTGTACCCGGTGTGTAGGTGTGTCAGGTTGGTGATGGTGATAGTGTACCTGGTGTGTAGGTGTGTCAGGTTGGTGATGGTGATAGTGTACCCGGTGTGTAGGTGTGTCAGGTTAGTGATGGTGATAGTGTACCCGGTGTGTGGGTGTGTCAGGTTAGTGATGCTGATTGTGTACTTGAGTTGTGGGTGTGTCAAGTTAGTGATGCTGATAATGTACCCGGTGTGTGGGTGTGTCAGGTTAGTGATGCTGATTGTGTATCCATGTTGTGGGTGTGTCAGGTTGGTGATGGTGTCTACCCGGTGTGTGGGTGCATGAGGTTAGTGATGGTGATAGTGTACCCGGTGTGTGTGTGTGTCAGGTTAGTGATGGTGATAGTGTACCCGGGTTGTGGGTGTGTCACATTAGTGATGGCGATAGTGTGCCCGATGTGTCGGTGTGTCAGGTTAGTGACGGTGATAGTGTACCCGGTGTAAGGTGTGTCAGGTTAGTAATGGTGACAGTGTACCCGGTGTGTAGGTGTGTCAGGTTAGTGATGGTGATAGTGTACCCAGTGTGTAGGTATGTCACATTAGTGATGGTGATAGTGTACCCGGTGTGTAGGTGTGTCAGGTTAGTGATGGTGATAGGGTACACAGTGTGTGGGTGTGTCAGGTTAGTGATGCTGATTGTGTACCCGATGTGTGGGTGTGTCAGGTTAGTGATGGTGATAGTGTGCCCGGTGTGTGGGTGCATGAGGTTAGTGATGGTGATAGTGTACCCGATGTGTGGGTGTGTCAGGTTAGTGATGGTGATAGTGTACCCGGTGTGTGGGTGTGTCAGGTTCGTTATGGTGATAGTGTACGCGGTGTGGATGTGACAGATTAGTGATGGTGATAGTGTACCTGGTGTGTGTGTGTGTGTGTGTGTGTGTGTGTGTGTGTGTGTGTGTGTATGGTGATAGTGTACCCGGTGTGTAGGTGTGTCAGGTTGGTGATGGTGATAGTGTACCTGGTGTGTAGGTGTGTCAGGTTGGTGATGGTGATAGTGTACCCGGTGTGTATGTGTGTCAGGTTAGTGATGGTGATAGTGTACCCGGTGTGTGGGTGTGTCAGGTTAGTGATGCTGATTGTGTACCTGAGTTGTGGGTGTGTCAAGTTAGTGATGCTGATAATGTACCCGGTGTGTGGGTGTGTCAGGTTAGTGATGCTGATTGTGTGCCCGATGTGTGGGTGTGTCATGTTAGTGATGGTGATAGTGTGCCCGGTGTGTGGGTGCATGAGGTTAGTGATGGTGATAGTGTACCCGGTGTGTGGGTGTGTCAGGTTAGTGATAGCTATGGTGTACCCGGTGTGTGTGTGTCAGGTTAGTGATGGTGATAGTGTACCCGGGTTGTGGGTGTGTCACGTTAGTGATGGCGATAGTGTGCCCGATGTGTCGGTGTGTCAGGTTAGTGACGGTGATAGTGTACCCGGTGTAAGGTGTGTCAGGTTAGTGATGGTGATAGTGTACACGGTGTGTGGGTGTGTCAGGTTAGTGATGCTGATTGTGTGCCCGATGTGTGGGTGTGTCATGTTAGTGATGGTGATAGTGTGCCCGGTGTGTGGGTGCATGAGGTTAGTGATGGTGATAGTGTACCCGATGTGTGTGTGTGTGTCAGGTTAGTGACGGTGATAGTGTACCCGGTGTAAGGTGTGTCAGGTTAGTGATGATTATGGTGTACCCGGGGTGTGGGTGTGTCAGGTTAGTGATGCTGATTGTGTACCTGAGTTGTGGGTGTTTCAAGTTAGTGATGCTGATAATGTACCCGGTGTGTGGGTGTGTCAGGTTAGTGATGGTGATGGTGTACCCGGGTTGTGGGTGTGTCAAGTTAGCGATGGTGATAGTGTACCTAGTGTGTGGGTGTGTCAGATTAGTGATGCTGATAGTGCACCCGGGTTGTGGGTGTGTCAGCTTGATGATGCTGATTGTGTACCCGGGTTGAGGATGTGTCAGGTTGGTGATGATTGTAGTGTACCCGGTGTGAGGGTGTGTCAAGTTAGTGATGAATATAGCATTACACCCAGAGAGTCATTCAAGTAGGTCTTAACATCGATAAAAAAACGCAGAGAAACCTAACAAAATTATATATACCGTATTTTCCCTATTTTAACCGCCCCTCCCAATTATACCCCCCCCCCCCTTGTTTTTGAGGACTGTGAAGAAAAAAAACTAAGCTCCAAATTCCCAAAAGTGCAGAACGAAGACAAAAAAAAAAAAAAATTAGCATGAATTTTGAACACATTTCCATGCTAAATATTTCATACCATACATATTTCATGCTTAATGTATAGCACATATATATCCACCATCGCGGGAGTGAAATTATTAATTGGGACCGCCTAAATAGTGCTTATAATTTATTAAACATCGTTTATTTCATCAAATGTAATCCAGATTTTGATAAAATGGCGATGCGAGAAAAGAGAAATAATGTTATTACTGCATCACAACCTACCTCCTTGCATTACTATAGCTCTTTCCTTCTCTGAAGGGAAGCGTAGTAGGATGAATTTATTACAGCCAATGTCTGAGGGGTATTGTGGTTACAGAGTGACTGAAGGCGTTGTCAGGAATCTCCATACTCTCTCTAATGATGAGATCCATAGTAATTTGCTTGAATGCTATATCTCAGATAGAGGCAATAAGAGGGTTAATCCAATACCCACAGCCACTGAGTAGGTCATTAAGCACAATGACAACCTCATTGGCTGATAGCTATCACGTGACCTTGTTGTGGCAACCAAGATTTCATTCCTTTTCCTACTCTGATAGGAAGAGGCATAGAAATTTTTGCAGATAATTTATCAGTTTTATTACTTATTTAAATCAGCCTGTTGATTTTGAAAGTTGGGAATAAAGATCACCGAGGAAGTTTGACAAGAGGAAGAAACCTTCCAAGATAAGTGGTTGTAGGTTATGTTGTAGTAAGAATGAGTTTATGATCATTTCTATTTTCGTGGTAGACGTGTTACCAGTTTTGGTTATTTGTGTCCAGAGTGTTTAGATATATGAGTTGTCTATTTGTGCTTCTTTATTAACAGCGGCTTGTAAAGCTATTGTATTGACATGCTTGTATGGTATTGAGTATGAATCCTGATATAATCTCGCTAACATACTCTCTCTCTCAAAAAGAAACTTATCGGATTTTACTGTTTTTACGATTCAGATCCGGGAAAGCCTACGAAGAGGTCAAAGGAGAAGGTTAAAGAGAAGAATGTGAATTATTCTTTCTGATGTTCTAATGGCAGTTGCCAGAGATTTATAAAATCAGACCACATTGGACATGTTTGTTCCAAGTGCACGTCGTGTACTCTTGAGTCTTCCTGCCTAATTTGTGGGTCATGGTCACTAGCCAATAGAATGTTCTTTTTCAAACCTATTTCTCCGGCGACCTCTAAAACCACGGGAAATCCTTCTCCACTAGAGTCAGCGGTTAAAATAAAGGCCAAAACTGAGGTCAAGACGGATTCTGCCATATTACTCGAAGAAAATTGTTTTGTCAATGGAGTGTCTCCAGAAACAGGTCAGCAACATAGATTTGTCTATTGACAGCAGGATTAACAAAATTATCCTGGACCAGTCAGTTTCCAATTCTTCATCTGATGTAATTGGGGGTGAAGCATTGGAACTGGCTGTTTCTAGAAAATGCTGGTTTACAAAATCTAATAAATTTAACAGTTTGCACTGTTTCAGGGGTACCACAAAGAAGAATGCAAAGAACAAGAATATGAAGTCTCGGTTTATGCCTCGTTCACCGCTCGTTCATAAGCCAGTCACCATCACAGATTTCTTCAGTATCAACAGTCAACATTCTGCAGCCGGCACCCTTGCAGACCGATGAAGGTCTCGGGCCTAATCAGGTCATAAGTCGGTCCAGTCTGTCACCTGTCACTACTACGTCTTCACTTGATGGTCTGAAGGATTTTCCCACCAGAATGGTCCAGGTCGTCACACATCCGCTGTCATCTACAAAGCCAGTTGCTTCTTATATTGTTTCTCTGGCTAGACGTCCGGGTCCGGGTTTTTCCCGGTCCCGGGTCTGGACATTGACTGGCTTAGGTTCCCGTTTTCATCCAGGGGCCGGACCAGGATCTTTGTCTGGGTCTGGCCTCCGGTGTGGTGTCAGGCTCAGAGGTTGTGCAGGCTCCGGCCCCGCCCTCATGGTTCCTCGCATGTCCAGGTCCTCTCCTTTCAGGTTTTTCTCCCTGCTTTCCCACCACGGATCGGGCCAAGGCCCGAATCAGGGCCGGTCATTCCGGAGTGTCAGAATCTGTTTTGAATTTGTCTCCCGGTTTCCCACCCTGGCTCGGGCTCTGGCCTGAGCGGGGACTGGTCATTCTGGCGTGTCAAAATCAAATTTAAATAATTTTTCTTCCATTAGGTTTGATATTTTTCTCATGTTTCCCCGGTCCCAAACGGTCTAAGATTCGGGACTGGGATTAGTGGAACCACGCCCTGGTCCCTTTTGTGGACCCAGGTTCGACTCATTTTTTGGGATAGGAGTTCGGGCCTCCTATCATCTTTTTGTTTCAAATTTTATTTTCTTTGGCTAGATAAGTTTTTTCATTTTTTCAATGGGATCTTTTTTCACCTTATTACATATGTGCATATCATTATGTTATCTAGCAGTACTCTCTTGCAATATCTTGGTGGTTCAGGCTTCTTTCTCCCCACTTTCTGTGTGTTATCTCTCCTTGCATTCTCTCAATCTAAGTTATGGTAATTTTTATTCGTTCTCAACCTTTTCTTCTCGCACTCTTTCCTATCTGTCAGATTACTGCACAATTCTAGTTAGCTATGTTTTGGTAATTTAGTTAGAGGTGCTTCTTTATGCATGATATCATATCATGGAAAGGTCCCTCTTGGCTGTGTTTTTACCCACCTGGAGGTCTCTTTCGACCTCTCTCAGGGGAGGTTATTTCCCTACATGTACCTCTCAATGTGCAGATAATGGTATCCACAATTCAACCTCTCAAGATAGGCCAGTTAGTTTTGGCCAGATCTTTCCTCAGATTCATAGGTCTCATGGTTTAGGTATAGAAAGTGATTCCTGGGGCTCCTCTGATGAAAAGATCCTTCCAGTTTAATCTTATGACCCACTGGAATCGGTCTAGATTTTTTAATCATTGGATTTTCATCAATTTCAGCTCATGAACCATTGCCAGTTTTGGAAAGTCAGTCAATCCCTGTTATTTGGGGTCCCTCTTCATCCACCATCTCCTCAAGTCATCTTTTTCACGGATACATCCCTGCTAGGATGGGGTGTCTCTGGGACTCCTAGAAGATTTCTGGATCCTGGTCCCTCACAGAATCTTCCTTTCATGTCAACCTTTTAGAACTGTGGGTGTTTTTTTCCGTTCCCTAGTTCATTGGGAACCCCTGATTCTCTGTCTTTCAATTTTTATCCGATCAGACATTTCACAGTAGGCTCATTCTTCTTTCATCAGGGGGTGGGTGGTGAGGTGTGTGTGTGTGTGTGTGTGTCTGTCCAGTTTGGTCTATATCTGTCGAGGAGCGATGATCATTATTCATTGGTACATGTCCCTCAGCTTTCTCTCTCAGGGAAAGTTATTCCCCTCCCTTCCCAATGTCCAGACGTTGTTGTCCACAATTCAGGCTCTCAAGGTAGGCCAAATAGTTACGGCCAGATCCTTTCTCAGAATTTTAGGCCTCATGTTTTCAGTCGAAAAAGTGATTCCTTGGGCTCCTTTGATGAGAAGACCCTTCCAGTTTTATCTTATGGCCCATTGGAATTAGTCTCTAGTTTCTCTGGATCTTCCAATTCTCATCAAGTTCTCTCTCATCACTCATTTCCAGTTTTGGTAAGACCGTCAGTCCCTTTTATTAGGCGTTCCTCTACATCTTCAAACCCCTCAGGCAATTATCATCAGAGATGCATCCCTGTTGTGGTGGGGATCCATTTGGGATTCCAGGAAGATTTTGGGAACCTGGTCCCTCACAGAATCTTACTCCCATGTCAAACTTTTAGAACTGTGGGCTGTTTTCCATGCCCTAGTGCATTGGGATCCCTTGATACTCGGTACAAATGTATGGCAATTCTTATCAGATCAGACATTTCACAGTGGTCTCATTCATCAATCATCGAGGGGGGACCAGGTCGGTCTCTCTGTCGAGAGTCCATGATCGTGCTTCAGTGGTGCAAGTCCCACAACATTTCTCCTCAAGCATCCCATGTCCCTGGCAAACTGAATTTCTGATTGACCAGTTATCTTGCCCTTCCAGGATCCCAGAAACAGAATGGGAGCTGAAAAATGTAGTAGCCCAGTCGATTTTTCTTCAGTTCGGTCGTCCCCACATAGACTTGTTTGCCACCCCCAAGAACAGAAAGATATCCACCTTCATATCGCCCTGTCCGGAACCCATGGCTTTTTCAGTGGATGCTCTAGCTCAGTCTTGGGACAATATGTTCGCTTTCGCCTTTCCCCCGATTCTCATTCGTCTAGTCCTCAGAAAGATCAGACAACATCCTTATGTAGTCCTATTGATAGCTCCATTTTATCCAACAAAATCATGATTTCCGGATCTCCTGGACCTTCTTGTGGATCTTCCTCTGCTACTTCCTGTCTCTCACAATATATTGTCCCAGAACAGAGGCAGGATTCTCCATCAGAATCCAGAAATTTTTCGCCTGTCAGTCTGGAAGCTGTCAAGCTACCACCTTCTTCGTCAGTCTTTTCAGTCAGTTCTCAAGAACTTTCGGAGAAATCACGTGGATCTTCCACTAGAAACATTTTTAAAGCTCGATTTGAGTTTTTCAAAGATGGTGCTCAGACCATTCTATCTTGCCCTCTGAGGCCTCTGTAACTCAATTCACTGATTTTCTGGTCTTCCTCTTTGATCAGAAAAAACTCAGTTGACACCATCAGATCCTATCGTTTTGGTCTGAACTCCTTTGTTCAGTGTGTTACTGATCCTTCAGTGCAAGTTCAGAAACACTTTCACAACCTTATTAGAAGTATGGGTAATTCTAGACACCCCCCCCCCCTTTAAAGAACCTCTCCCTACTTGAAACCTTTCGCTAGTTCTACAAGTTCTAGCAGGGAAACACTTCGAACCTTTGGGTTCTGTTTGTTTGAAACACCTTACACTTAAAGCAGTATTCCTGTTAGCAGTAGCTTCAGCCAGCTGTCGTTCTGAAATTCATGCCCTTTCTGATGAACTAGATAGGTTTCAGGTAACTGGGAATAGCATTATTCTCTATCCTAGGGCAGAATTCCTGTCCAAACTCAGTCAGTTAAATTCTTAGGTAAACCTATTGTAATTCACAAACTTTCCTCTTTTTCTCCAGATGATTCTCTGGTGTCCAGTTAGGGCCCTTAATATGTATAAACTATGCACTGAGTCCAAATGATCCGACAATAGACATCTTTGGGTCACATTTGTTGAAGGTGTGGATTGTCCTTCTTCATTAACAACTATTTCTCATTGGATAGTTGATACCATCAAAATTTGCCATGAATTGGCCTCTCCTGGGGACAATGCTATTGTGGTTGTTAAGGCCCATGATGTTAGGAGCCTTGCCACTTCTTGTGCCCTTTTTAACGGATCTTCTCTAGATGCTGTTGCTAATTGGAAATCAGCAAATACATTTATTAACTTCTATCTTAAAGATTCTGGACCTTCTTCATTTTTCTATAAGAACATTCATAAGGTAGCTTCAGGGACCATGACTCGTGTTTTCCTTCGTCATCATCTTCATCTTCTAAACGTTCTTCATCATCTTCATTCATATAAGCCTTATTCTAGTGGTGAGTGTGAATTCATTACTTCTTTCATGAATGTACTTCACTTCTTTCATATCATTTCTTTCATCACCCTTATTTATTTATCTCCTCTTGAATGATCTTTATGTTTAATATCTTCTTGGGATCAACTATGATCCCTCTTCATTTCTTCTCCTGTTTCTTCTATTACTTCTATTAAGATGTTTTGAGAGTAATTCTGAGGAATTACTATCTTTATAGTATTTTACTCGTCTTGTTATTACTGACTTCGTACTCGTCTCTCTTTTTACAACTATGTTGAGCAAAATTTGCCTCCCTCCGGGCTTTGTTCAATGTTGAAATCTGTATTTGAGCTATAGTAGTGCAATGTGGTAGGTTGTAATGTAGTAATAACGACCAGACGACCCAGAGGGTCTGGTCTTATGTTTTACTAATTACATATACCTACCTCCTTGCATTATGGCCCACCTCAAGCCTCCCCTCTGTCAAATTTTGGGGAGGTGAGGTGGGTGGGCTTGAGGCTTGTAGTGGTCATATCTTGTTAGATTAGTTATATTCAACTAATGTATTCATTATATCATTCAGCCTTTGGGTATACCCGAATATGTCAGTTTTTTGTCATATTTTGGTATTTCAGAATGAGAATTTCAGTCATATAATGTGGACTATTTAGGTTAGTTTTTAATTTCAGCTTTAGTCAGATATTCAGAGCCGAGTAGTGACAGGATCATCTACCTCTTCATGGATCAACGTTTAACGAGCCAGTCATTCAACTGGTAAATTTTCAAAAATACTCTTCTCAAAATGACCTGCAAATGCACATCTCTTGAGAGGATTACAGACACAGTTTGACCTTTAACACCTTAACACTCATATCAGCCAAAAACAGCTTCTATAGTAGTCTTGAGAAATGTCCTTGTGTAGGTCAAGAGAAGACTATTTTTGATAATTTAGCGCTGGACCAACTGTCATTCCAGTGGTAAATTTTCAACGGTAGTCTTCTCTTTGTCTGCAAATGGACATCTTCTATGAGAATATCGAAATCTGGTTGAATAAATTTGAGGGTTAAAGGGTCTTAAAGGGATACCGTAACTGTCCAATCTGTCACAATATTGTGTGATATTTTAACCTTGATATCGTGTTTGTCTTCAGATTTCTTACAGGACTCAATTTATTGTTGCAATGTTATGCGCCAAACGTGAAACAGTAGGGGTTTGACACAATAAGGGAGATAACTCTTCCACTGACCCTCCATTGTAATGAGTTCATATGCCTCCTGTAGCATACAATATTACAACAATATTCAGTCCTGTAAGAATTCTGTGAGTGAAACTATGACATGTTACTTATGGAAGCATAAAATGATAATTTTAATAAGTAATTGTTTAAATTAATGAACATTGTGTAATGGATTATAATCTTACTTATATAATTAATGTGGATCCATGAACTGGCCCTTAAATCCTCCCTCTCCACCCAGCCTTTCTCTCATTCACACCCTCCTCGGCCCACCCACTCATTCACATCTTCACTCTCTGCCTACCCTCTCATTCGCACCCTCAGCCTACCATTTCATTCACATCCTCCGTCTCCACCCACCCACTCCCATACACACCCCTCCCTCAATTCCCACCCTCTCATTCATATCCCTCTGCACCCACCTCATTTACACCCTCCCTCTCTTATTCATGCCATCTCTTCACCCAGCCTCTCATTCACCCCCTCCTCAACCCATCCTCTCTCATTCATAACCTCCCTCTCCGCCCACACTCTTCATGCCCTCCCTCCCCTCTCATTCACATCCTCCCACTCCACCCTCCCTCTCTCCCTTTCTCACTTTGGTCACTAACCTTTAAACCCTTGAAATTCAAGTGTCTCAATTTCAAGACAACTGTACAGGAAAGCTGTTGAATATTTTGAAAATAAATTTACTGGAAACTATAGGCAGCAACAGCTCTCAGTCAAATTAGATTCAAAATATTCAACAGAATATTGCTTACATCATAATGAATTTGTTGTGTCTGCTCTGCGAGGGTTAAACATGTAATGGTTAACCCTCAAATTCTTTTTTTCTTTAAATTTTCTCATAGAAAATTTTCATTTCTTGAAAACGAGACTTCTTGACCATAAAAAGCACATCTACTAAGGAAAATTAAATTTTTCTTAACAAATTTTAAGCATTAAAGGGTTAAATGATTGTAAATATAGAGCAAGAACTTTCAATCAAATTCTTTTCAAAACAATCACCATGACCAATAGATGTACAAATGTATAGCATAGCATCCACAATGTGCAGCGTGAACTGACTGTAAGGAGTTAGCTCCCTTGCGCTATATAGCTGATGGTTTGGTTTCATTTTATGTCTGTATATATCTATCTCCCTCTCTCCCTCATTCTCCCCCTCTCTCTGCCTCCATCCTCCATTCTGCATCCATCACTCCATCTGTGTCTGCCCCCCCCCCCCACCCCCTGTCTCCCCCCCCTCCCGCTCTCCCTCCCGCTCCCTTTCTTCAAGTTAACCATATGGGGAAGCTGTTGAATATTTTGAATTTAATTTGACTGGGTGCTGTTGCTGCCTTTAACCCTCAAATTTATTCAAGAAAATTTCAGTTTTCTCAGAGAAAATGTATATTTGCAGACCAAGAGATAATTTTTGAAATTTACCAATGGAATGACTGGCTAGGTTATTGAGCCAGTCTTTCCAGTGGTAAATTTCCAAAAATAGTCCCCTCTTGGTCTGCAACTGGACATTTGTCAGGACCACAGCAGAGGCCGTTTTTGGCTAATATGAGTGTTAAAAGGTTAATGGCAGCAGAATATGGATTAAATTTTGTACACTTGACAGAGTTTTTGATGTTGATCACAGAGCTTAGATACATCAGATGCTTGAGTAACAGATTGGATCCATCTATATATATATACAGAGAGAGAGAGGGGTGTGTGGGGGGGGTGAGGGGGTGAGAGAGAGAGAGACTTTCCAGGCTTGCGTTCCATAGGGAAAATATTTCAAAACGTTTTGCTAATCTGCAAACTATTGACAATCTGCTGTTTTCGCATTAATTACATCATATGAATATAGAAAATGAGAGAAGCCGATTTTTCACGCGCAGAGCGCTCTGGAGCGTTTTCTCTATGGAAAGCAAGGTAGGTTGTCCATACATCATATGATGTCATAATTAACTACATGACGTGTAGGATGACATAATGAATGACCAGATTTTGTCCTTAAGCGCTTAATAATCTGACATGTTGTACGAATTGTATGGCTTTACTATTAATAACCATTCTGTCAAATATTTTGAAACTGATTTGACTGATCTTACCTGTATAATCTTCTGGAAATTGATGGTCAGGGTGTTCAGGGATCGATTGATCCCAACACGAGTGAGGTGTGGGTGGAGCCTGGCTAGAGATAGGTGGCGTACCATGGGCGGCTGTGAGTTATCCGGTAACCGTGGTAAACATTTCCGTTCTTTGATGCCATGGGTCATAGCAATCCTTGGAAGTCCTTAAAGTTTGTGAATTAAAATTGTGCTTTTCAAGGCCCTTGACCACTCTTGCGCCAACTTAACCTTTTAGTCTTCAAGTTAGCCACAAATGGCCTCTGCAGTGGTCCTTAGGAATGTCCGTTTGCAGGCTGAGAGGAGACTATCCTTTGAAAATTTACCACTGGATTGACTGGCTCGATATAAACAAGGTAGTCATTCCAGTGTAAAATTTCAAAAATACTTCCCTTTGGTGTATGAAAATCAAAATTTTCTTGAGAGAATTTGAGAATTAATGGATTACATGGTTTTAAACATCTGTAAAATGTCTGCAAAGATTATATTGTAAAAAACATCCTTGAAAATGATTTTTAAAATTCCTTGACCCTTTCACAAACAAATCCCTGGAAAACAAAATTCTTAATATAACTGGAAACAATAAATTCTGCCAAACAACAGCTTCCAGTCATGTTAATTTCAAAATATTTGAGTCAGCTTTCCTGTATTGTCTTGAAATTGAAATATGGGGAATTCATCAATGAAAGGATAGGAAGTGTTTGGGACTATGAGCTCTGGTCCACATTCCCGCTTCAGAGCACTCCCAGATGAAAACAGCTTGCTGGGCCGATGCTGTGCCGATAATTATCGGGCCAAGCATCAGCCCAGTAAGCTGCATTATCAGGGCTGATATCCATTCTGCCATCAGTATATCCATCACCAGTTATTTAAACATGTGTACATGGTACTAGATTGGGTGGTCAATGGCATGCCATCACAAATCCCCATGTCCACTGCTTTGTCCCTCCTCTTCCCCCCCCCCCTCCCCCTATTGGTAACTCACATACCAAATTTGGTTAAATTCCATCCATCAGTGTTGTATGAGTTGCCTTACAATCAATTTTTACATGTTCACCTCTGTGACCTTTTGACCTCCTCTGTCCCCCTGAGTGTGGAGTCAAGTGTAAATGTCCTCGCTTGCACTTGGAGGATTCACTGCATTACAATCAATTCCTGTACGCACGCATGCACAAGGGCAGAATGGCATAACCCACACCTTCTTTGAAAAACCTGGGAATAATAAATATCCCCATGTATGCTTATATTAGGTGTTGAAAATCATCACTCCAGCTATTAGTGTGCAGTTAGACGATCGATCAGTTGTAGATGAACAGAAGATGTGTGAGTGTGTGAGACTAATGGACCTTTCCACTTTATCCATCCATCATATGACATCATAATCAACTACATGATGCGTGGGATAATGTCATTACCAATTACAGCATGAATTACTTGATTTTGAGTCCATCTTAAACGCTTAATAGTCCGACATGTTCGAATTGTATGTCTACTATTTAATAAACATGCTGGTGAATATTTTGAAAGTAATTTGACGGCGCTGTTGCAACACAAAATATTCAACAGCTTACCTGTATAGTTTTCTGGAAATTAATAATCAGGGCGTTCGGGGGTCGATCGATTCCAACATGAGTGAAGTGTGGGTGGAGCTTAACTAGGGATGGGCAGGGCTTATAGCTAACACTGGAAAGGTCCATTGAATCATGAGATATGAAACACTGTCATTATTAAGTGTGTAGAGTAATTTTTAATCTAACAATGGAATCCATTTTCTATCCATGCCCCCACCTATTTGTCGCTTAGCTGCGCCCACTTTATGTGAGTTTAAATCATTTTAAAACCTTGAAACCTGATTTCACAGAATCTAAATTTCAAGGCAGTTATACAGATAAGCTGTTGAATATATTAAAACTAATTAGGGCCTAGCACCGGAAGGTGCGGAAGCCCTATAGTCTATACTGCCCTACATTGACAAAAGAAAGTATGTCCAAGAAATCATTTTTTGAGAAAATAAATAAAATGCATTTATGGCTAGCCCTATGTCAATTTCCAGCACATTTCTGTCAAAATTATATCAGAGCGACACATGTGTTAAAGATTACCATTATTTAAAAGAAAATCAGAATTGGTTCCTTTCAAACAAATTATAGTGACATACTTCTTTTTGCCATTGTATATCTGTGTTTCTAGTGTTCAAAGTAATCACACTTTACATCCTTTTGTCAGTGTAAATTCACATTTACTCCGGTTTGTGATTAAAGAAACGTAATGGGATAGATGAAAAGAGGGTTCTGTATCCAGTTTCTTCTTACAATAAACATATATACCATTGTTTTAGGTTTGAAAATACTAAAAATCGTTCGAGTCCAAAAATGTATTTTCAAGTAAACACAAAACAATATGTAAATGTGTTCCTACAACAAAACCAAATGATCAATTTTTCCAAAAAATTTGCAGTTTTATTAAATTATTTTCACATAAAAAATACATGACGTAAAGGTGTTTTTAGAAACAAAATGTCACATTCTCAACTAATTTTACAGTTTCAAGGAACAACTCAGATTTTCGGAATCACCAATCTGTATGATTAATCCCTATGGGGTCCAACGTGTGTAGTTGGTGTATCCAGTACTTCTCTTGTTCTTTCCTGATATAAGTTTTATCGATGTCCTCAGGATCGTGAAGGAGAACATGTATAATTTTATAGGACACGTTTTGTCCAGTATAGTTGGGTAAATTAAAATGTTTTGCAACGGGGGTATCTTTGTGTTTTTTGATATCCCTTAAATGTTCTTTCACTCGTACGTGGAACTCACGTTTTGTTTCCCCCACATACTGTTTGTGACAGTGTGTGCATGTGAGTAGGTAAATAACATTGCGTGTAGCGCAGTAAGTTTTGACCTTACATCTGTATTTTAGACCCGTGTGTGTGCTAGTGAATTCACGTTTGTTGTCCATATTCTTGCAGAAAAAACAATTTTTTCTTGTGCATGGATAAATTGGGTTTTGGAAAGTTTTTCCTTGGAGGCCTGATTTGGCGGGAAACTCAAATTTGGCAGTGACAATTGTGTCTCTGAAAGTTGGATTCTTTCTGTAGCCAAACATCGGTGGAGTTGGGAATGTGCTTCCACATTTGGGACTACTATCTAGTAGTTCCCAGTTCTTTTTGATGATTTTGCTGGCTTTATGGCTTTGAGTGTGAAAGTCCATTATGCATGGGATACGAGTGTTTATCTCTGTGTTTTTGACTTTGGGTATTAGTAGATCAAGCCTTGAACGTGTGCATGCTTTCTGATAGCTGTTTAGAAGAAGATCCGGGGGATAGTCTCTCCTTTGATAATAGCCAATGAGTTCATGGGCGTGTTTGTGGAAATCTAACTCCTTGCTGCAGATTCTGCGTAATCTAAGGAATTGTCCATATGGGCTGGAGTTTTTAGTGGACTGCAGGGTGTGCTGATTGGTAATGTAGGTAGCTGTGTGTGTCTGTAGGTTTACAGTACAAATCGAAGCATAGTGAGCGATCAGTATCAATATAAACGTATGTGTCCAGGAAGCTAACCTTAGTTGTGGACTGTTCCGCTGTAAATTTGATAGAATGGTGAGATATATTCATATAGTGGATGAATTCATCGAGTTTTTGTTGGCCAGATGTCCAGATCATGAATATATCGTCGATGTATCGGAGGTAAAGGGCCGGTCTATGGGGAGAATGTAGCAGAAGCTTTTTCTCCAATTGGGCCATGAAGATGATAGCATAAGTTGGTGCTACTTTAGTGCCCATGGCTGTTCCACCCGTTTGTAGGTATTGTTTGTCATTAAATTCAAAGTTATTACATCTTAATACAATGGATAGTAGTTCCAGAAGCGATCTTGGTGTAAGGTCGCCGGGCATACCAAATTCTCTGATATGTTGTGCGGCGGCTTTTAGTCCCTCATTGTGTGGGATGTTTGTATATAGCGATGTAACGTCCATGGTGACTAGAATAGCGTGTTGTGGTATTTTACCGAACGTTTCTAGTTTATTGATGAAATCAGTTGTATCCCTGACATATGATGGAATGTCTTGGAGATGAACTTTGAGGTGCTCATCTATAAAGCTACTGATGTATTCAGTAGGACAACCATTGCCGCTAATAATCGGTCTGCCCGGTGTGGGTGTAATATTTTTGTGTATTTTTGGTAAGAGATAGAATCGCGCTGTGCGTGGGTTATCTACTCTAAGGCCATTAGCGGTGTCACGAGTTAGCTCCCCTCTCAAAACCAGTCCAGTCTTGAGACAGCCATCACTGAAATGCTTATATAAAACTTTATTTTTCCGGTTACATCACTAGTTTTTTACGGTTACACGTAACCTAGAAAACAACTATTACAATTTTCCGGTTACACAACAAATGACTTTAACGGTTACACAATCTAGAAGTCAAAAATTTCCGGTTACCAACAAACAGACAATTGGTAAATTCTGGTTACAAGATGTTAAATCCGGTTACAAAATCAACATTTCCGGTTACAAGCATGAAATTCCGGTTACATGTACCCAGATTTTTACTCGTCCCGGTTACACCAAGGAGCAACTGTAACCGGCCCGAGAGTATAAAAGCAGGCGCAAAACACTGCACTGACATTTGGATTTCGATCCAACTGATCAGCATTAGAAAATCATTAGAAGTTTTCATGACCAGTCAAAACCTAATATTACAGTTTCGTTACATAATGTTAACAGAAAAAAATACAAATATGATTATTTAAAGTAGGCTAAACTTAAACATCATGGCGCGAATTCAATAAGGAGGTTTAGCTAGACTCAGACTAGTCACCATTATCGTGGCGAGAATGGTTGACCATAAAAATTAGGCCTTATACACCATATAATAATTGATTCGACATGCGCTCATGGCAAAATCTACTTCAAACCATTTACGGAATCGATGCTATTGACAATTCTGAGTCCCACGTGGCCCAATCAGACCATGCATAAAAATGTGGCTGTATGGTCAGGTGAGCTAAAAATTTCAGCCAGTTTATTTTGTTTACATACTTTTATATATTAACTCTATATTTAAAAGAGCATAGCATCGGATATACTATTTATACTATTGCAAAGATATTTATTTATATTTTGCATTCTACGCTATAATAATAATAATAATAGTAATAGTGACTTTGCTTATTATCTTATTTTGAATGGTAAACTGAAGCTGTAGCCTTATAGTCTAGCTCTAGGAAAACTGACCAATTTTTTAATTTAATAGCGGATCTGGTTTGTAGACCTGACTTGTAAATTATTAAATCATGTACTTTGAACGAACCATATTATATGTTTACAAGTAGACTCAATAGTGCAAATCCATACCTTTTTATGCACTTGTTACATGCAGTGACAGTACCATGCATGACACATGAGCTAGACATATGCCCTTTTGATATGCAACTTAGATATCTTTGACTGAAGGTATTTCATTGACAAAAGGAAGTATGTTCAGCATTTACAATGGCAAAAGGGAGTATGTGTAATATACTTCCTTCTGTCAAAGGAAATGCGGTTACTTCCTTTTGTCATTGTAATTGTCTGTGATGGGGAAGACATACATCATTTTGTTATTTTATAACTAAAAATCTAAAAAGAATTTTACATTGGCAATAGTTCCATTGAAAAGAGCAGGTCCAAATTAGGCAAGATGTGTCAAAATCTCAATTTAGAATTTTTTTTACATACCCCCCTTTTGTCAGTGGAGGGCATTATAGTAATCACCATGTCCGTCCATCTGTCTGTCTGTCCATCCACAATATCTCATGAACAGCATATCATACAAAACTGCTTGAGGTACTTTAATGAAATGTTGTTTTTTTTGTTTTTTTAAGAAGTCACCTTTATATATGTAGGTCCAAGATTTTGGGTGAAAAATACTTTTTTAATGCAAAAACGCACAAGTTTTGTCAATTTTCTAGTAAACACCCTATCATACAGAATTGCTTAAAATAATTTAATGAGAATTGGTATATGCCTCAGTTATGATACGCAGATGTGCTTTTGGAAGAAGTCACCTTTATATACGTCCAAGATTTTGGGTGAAAATGGCCTTTTTAATGCAAAATCTCACGAGTTTATATCACCATATCATACAGAATTACTTTAAAAGATTTAATGAGAATTGCTATGTGCCTCAGTGATGATGTAAAGATGTGCCTTTTTAAGGATTCACTTTGATTTTAGAGCTCCAAGATTTTAGCTGAAAATAGGCTTTTTAATGCAAAAACTTATGATTTTTGTACATTTTCTTGTAATTGTCTTTTCTTTTCCTTCAAATTTTGTATTTTTTTAATAATATGAATGCTGTGAATAAAATTGCTACCAACTACATAGAGAAAGGTGTTTTCAGTGATTGCGTGGCCCCATTGGTTATAATACCAATATTGAATTCGATAACGTTGCACCAATTGGTCACCGGTGCAAGGGACCAATATCAAATTTGATATCAGCAGTTGGTCAGTGGCGGAGGAGATATATTGAACTCAATATCACTGCTCCCATTGACTACCAGTTAAAGAGACCAAAATCGACGCAGGGAACCAGTATCAAGTGTTACGTTTGCGCCGATAATGAAACAATATGAAATTAAACACATTTTCACATTCTTGGCAAAAATCATTGAGTACAGAATTTATCTTTCTGCCCAATGATGTCTTTCTGCCCAATGATGTTTGTATTATGAATATAATGGCCCTTTGCAGTTTATCCGTCAATCATATGGCCTCATAATCAACTATGTGACTTGTAGGACGATGTCATAATCAATTACGGCATGAATAACATAGATAAATTCATCACAAACGCTTAATTGATGCTGGACTAAGAATTGTAGTTGTACAAATTGTATGTCTACTATTTAATAAACATTCTGTTGTATATTTTGAAACTATTAGGCAGGAACAGCACTCAGTTAAATTAGTTTCAAACAATTCAACAGCTTACTTGTATAGTTTTCTGGAAATTGATAGTCATTGAGTTCAGGAATCGATTGAGCCCAACACGGGCGATATGTGGGTGAAGCTTGGCTAAAGGTAAGTAAGTAAGTGTACATTTTACATTTTACAGTCTAGCTTTCACTGAAGAGCTCAGAGCTCTGTGACTACATCTCTTACCCCTGAGCATTGGGTCTGTTCTGTCTTAGCCCTTACCAACCTGATGTCAGATTTTTAAATTTCCAAACAAAGTTAAAAGATGAACTGGTGTACTTTTTTCAACAATTTTGCTGGAAGATTGTGTTGTCGAAGACAGCAACATCGTCCACCAAAATTGTTGGAAAATGTACACCTGATTCTTTGCCACTGACATGGTAAAAGATAGAATATTGACATCGGACTGGTAAGGGTTAAAGAGCTTTCAGCTGTGCACTGTAAGCTATGCATTCACATTACCCACACTGCCCTCACAGATACCTATTTACAGCTAGGTGGACTGGAGAATGCGGAGTGAAGTGCCACGCTCGATGACGCAATGCAGCTGCCTGGCGGGGAGGAGAACTGTCAAACTTTGGGTTACCAGCGCTTGTTCCTAACCACTCGACCACTACGCCTCTAAAGATGGGCAAGCATAGCTAAAACTGGATTCCTCCATTCTCCACATTTCTTTTTCAAATTCCGATGTTTCATTTGGCCGATCGATGCCTTCCCCTAATGGCTTTGCAGAATATGTGACCATTTAATCCATGCATTCCTCCTGCATAGCATCCATGACCGTATACCATATTTTACCATTAAACTCTAGTTAATTATTTTGAAAACGAGTTGCCTGAATAGAATTGTTGCCTTCAGGGCAGCAATGCTATTCAGGAAAATTGCTTTCAAAATATTCAACATCTTTTATAATTTACTTCCTGTGAAGAAAACGATTTCTTGAGATCCAGTATTAATATTGTTTAAGTGGCCCCCTTAAGGAAGCCATTCACAAAATGCTTGCTCTGGTAATTAGTATCGAGGAAATTGCTTTGCCACTAACAAGATCGGTTCCGATCTTCAATAATCCTGACTCAGTATGAACCAGAGGGAATGGTATCTGTTGTTATGACCACATGGTACAGAGCCGTGCAAACAATACAAATTGCTGTAGGGAAAAATGTGCCACTCATAAACAGATGAGCTTTTTAGTAACTAGATATAGCTTACGGAAGAATTAGTGTCTTTAGAAGGTAATTAGAAAGTAAGAAAGCTGTTTATTGGAGACGGTGTCATATTGTCCCAAGCTTGCCATTTATTCACATTTGGATTTGTCGGTCACATCGGGTGCCATCTCTGCTTCTGTTCCTTAGATTAATTCAAATGTTAACCCTTAGCACACTGATGTCAATATTGTATCTTTTACTGTGTCAATATCAAAGAAACTGGTGTACATTTTTCAACAATTTTGCTGGAAGATGTTGCTGTCTACGACAGCACCATCTCCCACCAAATTTATTGAAAATTAACACCAGTTCATCTTTTAATTTAATTTGAACATTAAAAATTTTGACACCAGAGTGTTAAGTGTTAGCGAAAGAAAGCTCATTGGAATAACCTTTTAATTTTCAAGCGGGTGTAAAACTGGCATTTGCAGTCTTCCTTGTAATGAGAGGACATCACACAATGACCTTGTGGTCAAAGGGCAAGGTGACTTGGTAAAACTGGGTTTTTTCAGCCATAACATTTTCCATTTAGTTCAATTTATCCGCTCATATCTCATCATTATACTGGACCCAAACATGGACACATGCATCCTTATAGCAACAGGGCATCACAATGAATTTGCGTTCAAAGGTCAAAAGGCAAGGTCACTGTGACCTGGGTAAAGATTTATCTTTTAACATTAACATTTTCCATTTAGTTAAATTTAACAGTCCATACTCTCATCTTTAGTTAAACATACTGGACCCAAACCCCAAATCCTTCTTTGTCCCCTTATCACAGTTTCTTGTTCTTAGCGTGAGTCGTCATTTTAGCACTCTCAGGTACTTCTTGGTCATTGCTGTACGCAGTCACGATTCTGTTATTTTGATACGTAGGACCGTAACTAGTAGGTTTACACAGTAGCTTCCTCTATGAGCTTTGTAGATGTTGTCACAGACATTGAGGTCAAAATGTCAAGGTCACTATAACCTTGATAATAGATCTGTCTCGGAAGTGGCATTTGAATTGAAGTTAACATTTTCAACCAGTTTTTCCTAGCATCCCAATTTCAAGGTAACTAGAAAGATAAACTATTGAATATATTTTAACTAATTTGACTTGGAACTGTTGCTGCCATAGGGCTTTGAGATCTACCATAGGCAGCTACCTCCCTCATCAAATTAGTTTCAAAATAATCAGTAGTTTGTCTTTAAAATGATCTTGAAATTGGGATTCTAGGAATAACAGGTTCAAAGTTTAGGATCAATTCAAATGCACGTACGAAGTTGTTTGAGAGCTTAGATGGAAATTGGCGGGGCATGGCTAGAAATGGATACAACCCATGGTTCTTTTTGTCTTGGCACAATGTCAGTTTTTTTCAATTACTTTCAAGATATCGTTACGCTTCAGCTATCGATTGATGTACGTATAATTGTTGTTTTGCAATATTTAGTCCGCTTGTAATTATCTAGGTTCATAAATTATTACTGTGATCATTAGTGGGACACGAAAGTGTGATATATTCGCACATGGAACAGATGCCAGAATTCTCGCATATGTCTACCTACTCGTACTGAGATATATAGTAAACGTGTTGAATAATATAAAATATGCAGCAGCTTTTCTGTCAAGAAAATTTGTTTACATTTTTTTAGCTCAGATGTCACTTATCAGTCACCTGAGCTATATAGCAATCACTCCCCACCCAGCATCTGTCTGTCTGTGTCTGTCTGTCTGTCTGACTGACTGTCTGTCTGTCGTCAACAGTGGTGGCATGTTTTGTTATTTCTGGACAGATTTAGATCAAACTTGACCAGAATACCTTTCTGCAGTAGGGGTCCCAATGAGGAAAGATATTTACTCCAGTGGCACGTTTCATAGTTCTTAGAGCTTAATTGGTTTCTAACTTGGTGAGTGGGTACCTATAGGCATAAGCTACCTGCCATATAAGAACTAGGTCAGTCTGAATCTCGTTTATTGATAATATAGGTCAAAGGTAAATTTTCTCATTGGAACCAATAATAAAATGCTTGGGCTGTAGTTTCAAGAGATTTTCCTATGCTGTAATAAAATTGGTGAATGGATGCTTTGTAAGCTAATGGCTAGGCAAGTGAGTTAATATGCCATGTGGCCCATCCATTGTTTAACTCTTACCACTCTGATGTCAATATTCAATTTTTTACTGTGTCAATAGCAAAGTAACTGGTGTACATTTTTCAACAATTTTGGTGGATGATGTTGTCTATGCACATCTTCCACCAAATCTGTTGAAAATGAAACCCATGCAGCTCATCTTTTAATTTATTTTGAAAATTAAAAAATTTGACACCAGGGAGGTCAGTGTTAATAGTCCGTCATCAGTCCATCAACTCTTCTTTAAGCCATGTGTTCTCAAGAACCACAGGTCTGATTTCAAATATATTTGGTAGGAAACTTCCTTACAGCAAAGTTATCCAGATTTATTCAGAAGAAGTCGATTGACTAATTTGGCCAGTGGCCATCTTGAATTTTGCGCTGGGTTTAGAAATGGCTTTAAAAATCTCAGAAACTGCATGGAAGTGTGATGAAAAACTCAAAAAACTTTGATGAATTAAATCTGTTCAAGAGAACCTAATTGGTCGATTTGCTTATCAGCCATCTTGGATGACCTAGCTCTCACAAAAAACTATAATTTTGAACTTTTGCAGACGGGATTGGGAAGCAATTTGGTGAATCTGATTAGGGTCATTCAAATTTGAAGTTGATATGATAAAAACATGGCCGCCAGTGACAAATCAGAATTCAGCATTTTGGCGACCATATTTGAATTTTTTATTTGATGGATTTTAAAGTCAAAATTGGTTTTATATTTATGGCAATGTCAAATTTGGCACTTCCTTTTGTCAAGTAAATGGGTTTGCGGCCATCTTGGATCATTTTGCCACTAAAATACCTGTGGAAAAAGAATGACAAAATTAAAATGTCTTAATCTTCTTTAGAACCACTGGCCCAATATCAAATATATTTGGCAGAAAGCTTCCTTAGAGCTTAGAGATCCAAGTTCGTTCAAAAGAAACCAATTTGGCCAGCAGCAGCCATCTTGGCTTTTGTGCTATTTTTAGAAACACATTTCAAAAATTCTCCGAAACGATTTTCCAGATTGATGTGAAAGTCAAGAAACTTCATCATACCCCCCCCCCCCCCACCCAGCACCTACCCCATCCCCTTCCCCACCCCCATTAGGCCCTCGCCATCCCCCACACCCAAGCATGCGGAGCAACAGAACAGCCATGGACAAGAACAGCGCATGCCATCTTCAACATGAGACAAAATCGAGAGACAACGACCCACACGCACGCACGCACGCACGCACGCACGCACACACACACACACGTCACAAGAATTCAACAGAAACCACAAAGGCCAGGCGTGAGTCTAGACCCTTAGCATTGGGAACTAGCAAATAAACGCCTTAAAGATTACAACACACACGCACGCACGCACGCACACACCATAGGGCAACAGCTGAACCAAGTTTGTTCAAGAAAACCTGACTGGTCGATTTGCTATTTACTATTTTACAAGCACGTTTAACGATCTCTAAAACCTCTTGTTTAGCTGATAGGTCAAAAGTTCATCCTTTGAGAACCAATAGTAAACGATTCAGCTTGCAGTTATTATGGATTATTAAGTCAATTCGAGAAAAAAATCCTCTTAAGCCATTAACCCTCAAATCTGTTTTAAAAAATTTAAATTTTCTCATAGAAAATGTCCATTTGCAGACCAGAAGACAATTTTTGAAAATTTACTACTGGAATGACTGGCTCGGTTATCGAGCCAGTCATTCCAGTGGTAATTTTACAAAAATAGTCTTCTCTTTGTCTGCAAATGGGCATTTCTCAAAATTACTGCAGAAGGCGTTTTTGGCTGATTATGAGTGGTAAAGAGCTTAGCAACCTATAGAGCATGCAGTCTCAGTATTAGGCAGCTGAGCATCAAGGCCTATTGTTTTAAACTTGACCACTTGATTTTACCAAACCAGTCATTCCAGTGGTAAATCTTTAAAAAAACTAGCCTTCTTGGTCTGTAAATGAACATTGTTTAAGAACACTGTAGAGACGGAATTGATGCTTGAAATTAATATAATATATTGTCCTCATTTGCAAAGAATTATGTTGAGATTTAAAAAAAACCCTGAAAAAAACTTGAATTTATAGATAATCAGGCGATTGATAATATTAATTTTAGTTGGATATTATAAGCAGGTTACGAGCAGGACTTAAGAGTGATCCATTTCTACCTATATGCCACCCATTTTTACCTATATGCCACCCATTTCTACCTATACCCCACCCATTTCTACCTATATGCCACCCATTTCTACCTATACCCCACCCATTTCTACCTATATGCCACCCATTTCTACCTATATGCCACCCATTTCTACCTATACCCCACCCATTTCTACCTATACCCCACCCATTTCTACCTATACCCCACCCATTTCTACCTATACCCCACCCATTTCTACCTATATGCCACCCATTTCTACCTATATGCCACCCATTTCTACCTATATGCCACCCATTTCTACCTATATGCCACCCATTTCTACCTATACCCCACCCATTTCTACCTATATGCCACCCATTTCTACCTATACCCCACCCATTTCTACCTATACCCCACCCATTTCTACCTATATGCCACCCATTTTTACCTATACCCCACCCATTTCTACCTATATGCCACCCATTTCTACCTATATGCCACCCATTTCTACCTATACCCCACCCATTTCTACCTATACCCCACCCATTTCTACCTATACCCCACCCATTTCTACCTATACCCCACCCATTTCTACCTATATGCCACCCATTTTTACCTATATGCCACCCATTTCTACCTATATGCCACCCATTTTTACCTATACCCCACCAATTTCTACCTATACCCCACCCATTTCTACCTATACCCCACCCATTTCTACCTATACCCCACCCATTTCTACCTATACCCCACCAATTTCTACCTATACCCCACCCATTTCTACCTATACCCCACCCATTTCTACCTATACCCCACCCATTTCTACCTATACCCCACCCATTTCTACCTATACCCCACCCATTTCTACCTATACCCCACCCATTTCTACCTATACCCCACCCATTTTTACCTATACCCCACCCATTTCTACCTATACCCCACCCATTTCTACCTATATGCCACCCATTTCTACCTATACCCCACCCATTTCTACCTATACCCCACCAATTTCTACCTATACCCCACCCATTTCTACCTATACCCCACCCATTTCTACCTATACCCCACCCATTTCTACCTATACCCCACCCACTTTGTATGTGTGTTTGAATCAATTTTAATGCTTTGAAAACTGAATTCTGAGTCTCGATTTCAAGGTAACTTAATACAGGTAAGCTGTTGAATATTTTGAAACTGATTGTTAAAGGGGAATGCAAGAAGGGTCACCATTGTTTCCATAAAACACGCAGTTCTATCGTAGAGCACATTTAAGCTACTGTGTAAAACTTTCTTGCGACATTTATATATAAATCTGATTAAAATGGTGTTAAAACCCGCTATGTTACTATAAATTTCTGTGAGCTAATTAAGCCTATGATGTCATAGGTTGAATCCCATTCGACAAGAACCATGATAACGGCACTCTGAAAACAGGAGTGCATGCATTTGTATGATGATATCTCTATCGGTGATAATGCTATCGACATCATTTATATTTGTACAGATTGAAAAGATTAAGACACTTATCACACTATCGCAAATTTATGGAATATATTTGTTATTTTCATACATTCGTTGCCGAAGCTTAAGATGGCCATTTTCTATGAAGATACATGCTAATTGTATGATTATTACAATATCTCAGGAATTTCTTAGGATAGTATGAAAACATAGGTACCTAAAGATGGACTGGATGTATGTAATAACTATTTAAACTCTCATCTTAATAGATGAAACTTTAATAACATTGTCTGCAGTAGCGCCAGTGAGATTGTTGATTCAAAAATTGCAGTTATATTGATATGTCTATACTATCACGTCATTCATTTATCTCAAGATCAGAACTTGATGTCAAATTTTTTGAAAACATTACGGTCTGTAGATTAACTTAATACAAAGTAGTATAGAGGGTCTGGTGTTTCCCTTTAATATTGTTAGGGTGTTTTTCTGACTGATTATGAGAATTATTTAAACTGCTTACAGATATTTCATAAGGGGTTGTCAAGCTATTGACAAGCCTTGGATGCTGCTATAACTGGGTGTGAGTGTGTAAGTATTAACTGAATGGAGAGTAGCGGAAGCGGCATACCAGAGCATTAGATTTAGGTCACAAACTGGCCAAGGCTATAGGGAAGGTTATGTGTACTTTAAATACCTAAATATCACTGATAATCTCCGCCGTGTCCACTGACACGTTGTGCCCACTAACACGCCGTGCCGGTGACACGCAGAGCGAATCACAGGAACATGCCGGCCCAGGACAATATGATGGGGGGTGGACACAATTCACTGAACACTGACCGGCCATGATGCTTTGAACCACTAAGGTTTAAATATTGTTGTATATAAAGTAAACTGCACTACCAAATAATGACTTTAGTAAAGCATACAATTAGTTGGATTCTGTTGTTTTGTTTTAAAATGTTTGTATTCTTTAAGTTAGACAGAGGACCCAACAATATTAAATTACAAATTTACTACAGACACATTATGCAGAGGGTTACTGTCAGATATCTGCCCCTTTCTCATCGGGCCTTGATGTCATTTAATTGTAATGTCAGCTGAGTGATGAGTTTTTGCAGACAACATATTCCAAGGGTTATATCACTGGATTTGCTAAATATTTTGAAAACTATTTGACTGAAAGTTGTTGGTGGCTAAGCCACCAACAATGTTCAGTCAAATTGTTTTCAAAATATTCAGCAGGTTCAGAGTTATTGCCCATTGAAATTATTGTCTGGTGTCTTGCAGCCGTGAGACAGTTAACAAATTAGTGACATATTTTGATTATGGCGTCAGGTACTTGAGTGACAGATATGACCCGCTCCCTCTCATTGATGATAATTCTAATTCATTGTTTCATCAAATTTCTTGAATTTTGTTGCAAATAAAAATATTTTGACAGCTCCTGCCATGTCATGGAAATAAAAAAACGCCAATGTTTGCCACAAAATGATAATCAAATGCAATGCGCGTTATAAGAAAATGGTAAAATTATCTCTTCTGCAGATTAAATTCCAGTACACCACATCAACTCATTTGAGATCCATTATTGAATCTGACAATTTTAATCGTTTTGTCGTAACCACGGAGATATGCATGGTTGATGCACATCGGTGACGATCAATGTCAGAAACTCCAATTTCACGTTGCGATTACTTGTCAAGTTTTGGAAACCTCTTCAAACTACAGATCATGCTGCTGCATGGATTTGGGAGAATTAAATGCCACTGCGTCTGTCACTTTGTAATGCTGACGTATCCCTTTTCAAAAGTGACACGCTCAAGAGAAAAGCACATGGCTACACTGCTGTCATGGAGATGATTATACTACTGTGATGGCTATTTAGTGTGGACTCGTTATTATTTCTGAATGATCAAGAGACGGAGAGAATTATGAAACTTTGTTGATGTTTTGAAAACAATTTGACAGAATGTCATAGCAGTGATGATTCTTTAGTCATATTTGTTTTCAGAATATTTAATCACAGATGTTAACACTTTCACTGATTAATTCCCCATATCTCATATTCAAAGCACCCATACAAGAAATTTTTTTAATATTTTGATATTAATTTAACTGGAAGTCGTTGCTGCCTTATGCAGCAACAGCTTGCGGTCAAATTAATTTCAATATTTTCAACAAAATAAGTTTTAAATCATATAGGATATGTTTTATGGGATGTGTCAGTCAGTGGATGAGTTAAAGGGGAACACAAGCAGGGTCAACATCGTTTGCATAAAACGCATACATGTAGTTCTATCGCAGACCTCGTATTTAAGCTACTGCGTGAAGATTTCCTGCACCATTTATATATAAATACGATTAAAATGGTGTTAAAAAATGCTATGTTGCTATAATCTTCTGCTAATTAAACCTATGACATCATAGGTTGAATCCCATCTGACAAAAACCACGATAACAGCACTCTGAAGGCAGAAGTGCATGCATTTGGATGGTGATCTCTCTATCAGTGATAGTGCTATCGACATAATTTATATATGTACAGATTGATAGATTAACACATTTAAAACACTATCGCAAATTTATAGAATATACTTGTTATTTTCATGCATTAGTTGGCGAACCTTAGGCTGGCAGTTCTCTATGAAGCTGCCTGCCAATTACATGAATATTACAATATCTCAGGAACTTTTGAGGCTATTATGAAAACATAAATACCTAAATATATATATCCAACTAAAATTGGGATGTATGTAAGACCTATTTAAACTCTCATATTAATAGATGAAACTTTAATAACATTATCTGCCGTAGCGCCAGTAAGTGTGTTGATTCAAAAGTGGCAATTGTACTGATATACCTATACTATCGCGCCATTCATTCATCTCAAGATCAAAACTTGATTTCAAAATCGTCACCACCAGAGAAAGGAGACAAAGGACGCTTATTATATATTCTTCAATGTTCCCGCAAATATAATTTATATATTTCTAACACCGCTGAAGAGAAGCGCCTTATAAAATGCAATTCGCAAATGGATGACAGCGAGAAAAACGTTCAACTTACGACATCATACGCCTCATCCGGAATAGAAATGTAACTAATGTATCACATATTTAAATAACGTAGATATATATTTCTAATTTGAGCACAGAGCTTACAATTATATTTTTGAAAATGTTACAGTCTGTAGATTCATTTTGTATAAAGTAGTATAGAGGGTCTGGTGTTTCCCTTTAATGGTCAAGAATGTTCAAGCGAATTTAAGTTTTGTAACACAACAAAAATACTAAGCCACTCAATTCACTGTTTGCTATAAGTCACCTGACTTAGATATCTCAGAAAATGTTTACCTATTCATTCCCATGGTGTGTGGGTTCCCTAGTAAACAAGGTTAGCCGAGATACATCCCTCCATTGGGTAGTCTTGATAGTATCTCTTTAACTCTAAAGCAGTCATTGCTCTAGGGAACCGGTTCCTCTATTCCTATAGAGTACATATAAATGAGTCTGTGAGCATGCAAACTTATGCTACTATGCATGCGACCGAGTCCAAGCCGTCATTAATTAATTTTCTGTATTACAGGAAACACCTAACTTTTATCTCAACAAATCCTATTCATTTCATAATCTTGTGGAGCTACAACCACATTTGATTTTTCATGAATGTCACAGAACTTGCAGTCTTTGTTGAACAAGTCATGTACTTTATGTAAAATGGTTATAATTTATGTGGATATGAAACAAGGAAAGTTTGTGACTACAAAGAAAATGGTGTCAGCAATCAGCTTTGCGGTACAATTAATCAAGGTGAAGTCAAAATCGCTGATCCTATTTTAGCCACAGAGGCTCGTTCCTACATAAGGTATACTATATACCGGTTTGGAACATCTCCTATGTAAGGTATCCTACATGACATATCTAACATACCAGTTGAGAAGTTCTTGGATCAATTAAGATTTTTGACTAGGTACGTATTTCCGAGCGTCATTCTTTCCTACATAAGGTATACTACATACCGGTTTGGATCGAATCCTACATAAGGTATCCTACATAACTATGTAATATACTGGTTGGGAAGTTATTGGATCTATTAAGAATGTGACAGTGGTGCAAACAGGCGTGGTGGACCGGATGAACACCACAAGGATACACCACGATCATCCCCTGAAGAAAAGCGAGTGGTCTTTCTAAGGACTGTTACTAACCAACTAACATGAAACTCGCAAGTACTTCATGATGATCAGTCATGTCAGTCATATTACAATAAAGACAAGACCATCATATTAATTCGCGATTCGGTCTTCGTATTAAAATTTCACATATCGGATACCCTGGTATTGGCGCCGTTTTTGCAGGCTAATTTAACATTACTAGCAATAGGCTGTGAAACCTTTTTACCTTTTATTTAATATCTTGCAAAAATCACTCGAGATTTTATGTTTTCTAATACCGGGCGGGGTTATTCGATACAAGTTTTTTTTATGGCCTTAGTTTCATGAAAAATATAAACATTGCATTGCTATGGGCTATCCTCTTTAGTGTGTCATAAATTGGAAAATGTCGGACGATCTCGGAATGCCCGGATGTTCAAAATTACGATACTTATTTGAATCCTCGTAATCACATAACCCTCTTTTGTTAGATAGGCTATTAAGCCTGTGTCAGATTATCGGGTTGACTTGATTTATAAATCTAGCGAGAAACTTGCGTTCACTTGATTTCTAAATTTAGCGAGAAAGTTTATCATATCTATGACTGGTTATATTGTAATGTAAGTGACCAACATATAATGATCCAAAACGTAATGCGATGTTCGAGAAAAATTGCTTGAACGCCCGAGAATTAAACTGGGTCACCCACTTCTAATGTTAGCGAGCCAGCCAATGGTAAAGTAAATCTCTGTTTGGAGGCGCTGATGCATTGCCGAATTTCCGATTCCAGCATAACTATATCCAAGTACTCGCTCAAGATACTTCATTAAAATTTGCTTTAACCTGATCTGATCAGATAATATCAGGTGATTTATATATCACGTGATTTTGATTTAGATATTTTAAAGACGACATTTATGTCAAGTTAAGATTAATTTTGATGTAATAAACAATCCTTATTAAAGGATACGCAATATTTAGGCTGTTCAATTTAATAATTTCACTTCTGCGAATGATGTTTTGAGGTACACATTAAGCATAGCCGCGAGGTGACAAGATTTGTGCAGGGGAGTTTTCGTATGATCTTCAGATGTTAAGATATGTTTAAAAATTCAGAGGAAAACAAGGTGACTAAGTTTTATCCTTGTATATAGTGCGCAAAAATTTGTTAGAACGTGTAAATTGAGCATAAATGTGCGGCCTATTTATGGGTTTATAAGTAAGTACGCCACTCCCATCTTTGCTGGTACTCATTCAGATTCAACTTATTTCAGGTGCAACTTATGACTAATAACTTTGAGAGTTAAATGCTTAATATTTTGATAGTAAACACTACAAACTTTGATGACCAAGTTTTACTATATCAGAGATATGTGTCGATCTCAGTGTTTTAGTAGCAAGCATAGCCTTTGTATCAGGAAAGTTCTTGACTATCAGCCCCTTTCATTAGCCCTAAGATGGGTTTTTTCCTACTTAATGTATAATCTAATCTCTCATCATTTTGGAAATTCTTTCTGCGGGTACTTAACTCGGGCAAAATTGGATATATAGAGCACGTACCCAGGCTATGATGGATCATTCTATCGGCTCTCAATCGATTAATTGTTATAGTCAAATATAACATTCTGCTTGCAAATGGACTAGTACTCGTGGAAATCATCTGAAAGTCTTCCAGAAGAGGGGGAGAACTAACCTAGTTAGAAAAAAATTACTCTAAGGGGTGTGCAAACTGTGAAATGTTTTGTCTGAACATGTTGTTTCCACACCAACTCTTAAAACATTTGAAAAATGATTTAGAGAGGCTTTGGCATAGTCAAGAGGCAATGCATGACTACACCGTACACTCAACCCGTGACCAGAAGTGACGGCACCGGCATGGAGAAAAATGAAGAAGAGATGAACATAAGGCCTAATTGTCCTGTGCTCAGTATTATTACCTAGATTATAACTCTCAATTAGGGATGGGCGGTATACCGGTTTCACACCATCTCGCGTTTTTTTATGGCAACGGTTTAAAAACCATTACGAAAATTTAGAAAACGAAAAACCGTCGGTAAGATCGCCATTGCGCAAAATCTGGTGACTGTCCTAAACTAGTTTGTTCTTGACTTGCAGGTTAATATTATCATCTAGTGTAACCATTTGCTACTAAACACATAAAATACAGTCATCTATAACTATTAGCCATGGGAAAGCAAGGGTGTTGGTGAAATCCCAACAAATCAGCCGAGGACGACCCTCAGCAAATATGATTTGATTTGCCAGCAATGAATTTTAAATGACATAAGCTCTGTGGGTTCAATGTAAGATTGAATAATTTGAAAATCTAAATTTCCTCTTTGCAACAAATAATCCTTTTTTCAATTCGAGTGTGTACTATGTTTAATTAGGATTCCAAATGTGACATGATACAAAAAAAAAAAATCAAGAAACGCGCTGCGAAAACAACGACGCTATACAATGAGCTCCCAATCCAAACAAATCATTATTTCCCTTAGATTTCAACAAGCATAAAATGATCCATCACGGACTAAGACATACGAGACAAATTGCTTGAGCGCCCGAGAAATGAAAACGATTAAGTCGCTTCTTATGTTGGCGGAGTAGTTACAAGTAAAATACACCTCTTAGCCTCTCAAATACGAGCAGGCGTAATGTGATTGATTGTTAACAAATTCTTCCGCCGGGATATTCACTACTATCGATTTTATGAATGAAATTTGTAATATTTTTTATCACGTGACTTTTCTGTTCGATAGGCGTTAGAATCACATCATTTTGTTTTACGGCCCGGTCCTTTTCGTCTTCGTATATCTTCAAGTACAGAGTGTTGATTTAAGTAGATTTAAGTTAGATTCACGAATCATTGCGTTTATGTTGTCAAATTATCATAATCGTTTTATTATATGACATATGAACCTCGAAAAATAGTCAAACACATTTTTTGTGAGAATTCTTGAGGCGCGATTTCTGGGAAATGACTACTCTTTAGTTACGTGCTGAATGACATTCACCCGCTTGAACGACAGTTTATTGAGGACAGATAGTTTATTGCAAAAATCCAACATAAGGATACCGCAATACAAGTACAATCGTATAAATAAACAAGATATATGAAACAACTATAGGCCCTATATAAATTAATAAACACTACGTAATTAAATATATACATATTGTACAAAGCAATAGGCAAATCGCGTCCACATCAAGTTATGCGCCAGACATTTGCAGCCCCGCCCACGTTCTGAGCGTGTTTGGATCGATTTATGTACTTTGAACCTTGAGGTCACAGGATCCCCTTTTTTCAAAGTGACTACAGATAGGTTGCTGAATATTTTGAAACTAACCAGACCGGGCGCCATTGCAGTCTACGCATGCAACAACACCCAACCGAACAAGCCTCAAAATGCCAACAGAATGTTCATTAGATAGTAATTAACCATTCAAAGGATCTGCAAACTTGATGGACTTTTAAATGATCATGGTTGAGTTAAATTCGTCATTCGTTAGGTAGTTTGATTGTGACATCAGCCTACATATGGCGTAATTGCTTATGATGTCAAAAACTTGAGTAACTGATCGGATCTCACCATTCGAGTTATTTATGGGCAACTGCTATATTAGTATACAGTGTTTATAAATCTTACGATGAAGTGGGGAACATTACCTCAAGGCATTTATTTCTCCATAATGACGTTGACAAATTTTAGAATCATTTTAGATATGTCTGTAGGGCCACGATTGCATGACATTAAAAAGACAAATTTATCTTGCTCATTTAAAGAATCAAAGTTAGAACAGCTAAACAACTCAGAAAATAAAGAATCTCTAGCTTCCTGGGATGTAGGACATTCTAAGACAAAGTGTCTCTCATCTGTCTGTCATTGAGGAGTATTACTAAATACTGAGTACTTGAATGCAAACACATGACTTACTAGACTAGATCATACTGTAGGTGGTTATACAAACTCTAACCGTATGTGTGGTACTCAACTAGGAGCCTAAGCTCGCTCTCATATCCTGGTTCCTACTTACACGCATTAGATTTTTCTACGCTTTCAAAAATAGTTACCTAATAACAGTGTTGAAAATCACATTTTAGTGGTTAGAGTGTTATTTTCACGACATCGCATGAAGCAGATTTTATTTATTTTAACTACTATTTTGAGATAGATAGCGTCGAAGTGAGCAGTCGTACGTAATTACCATTCTAATTTCGTGGCAATTTACGTCAGTTGTCAAATCGCAAAATACATGTACTGTAGCTAATGAAAACGGCATATTTTCATATTTCAAATTATTTTCGATCATTCTAACCCCTTAAACCGGTATTTTGTTAATACCGGTTTAATTGGTGATACCGTCACCGGTTTTCTTTTAGGCCAAACCGCCCAGCCCTACTCTCAATATTTATGGTATAGCAACTGATTATAATTAAACTTCTGGTTTAGGTATGCCAAATCAATTCACTTCTGTTGTTTCGCTGGTATTGTTTATGTTTTTAAATCATGTTTGACAATTTAAATACTCTATTTCAGGGGCTCTTATTTTTAAATCTTTAATTCTTTATTAGTTGTTCTTAGTGCAATGGCTGAACCATTCAATTATCCTCATGCTTCGAAACCTTGTGTACACCCAACTCTTCACATTTATCTTCTTAGAATTTTTTTTTTTCTTATGATCCTAGCAGTTCTTTTGTCGTTTTGATTTCACTAGATTTCGTTTTGCACCTGAATCTTCTCATGTATTACTCTCTTCCTATCAGCCTCCATCTTTCGACCTGTTTTCTCAAAAATTGGAATCAATCATCTTTCGATTCTCCTAATATCAATCTGCAATCAGTACATCAGTCTTTATTATTTTAATTGTGAATAGTGGTTTGCTATCTTTTAGTATCATATCTGGCCTGATTTATTTTTCACATAGTTTTTCAGTCTTTCTTTTCTATCAGTAGGATCCCTCACCATGATGAAGCATATTTAGGTGCGAATGTAAGCTTGTCACAATAATAAAGTTAGTCTACATAAGGTGCCTCCTCTACTCTTTTTTGTCTTATCAAGACTTATACCGCTCCTTTCTCGAGGTCAGTAGAAATTTTGATCTTTTTCTTTGTCTAGTGATATGTGTATTTCTGTTATTTTCATATGGAGCTGTTTTCTCTGCCTTATCTATTCAAGTCTATTTTTATTCTTCTAAATTCTAATTTTCCCTGGCATTATTAAGTAAATTCCTCAAGGGGTGGGGGGTGGGGTGGGGCCCTAACCAAGATGATTGGGTCATTGCCTTCTCATGGATTGTGGAATATGGTTTTTTCCTTTCACCCTTCTGTGTAGTTTCAGTCCTTTGTCCTTATCCATCATTGATCTGGTCACAGGTTTGATGGACTTCTTTCCTGTTTAATCATCTGATAAATATAATAACAATTGGGCTCATATCATACTAGCTTTGTTTTAAAATTAGATTTGTAAAGTAAGATTCTGCAGGTTTATTCTGGTCATAGCTGTCATGCCTAGGCGCTTCTATATAATCTCTACTCTATCAGTAGTGGGGATGGGTATAGCTATCCTCATGCATGTCTTAGGTAGCAGATTTCCTACATATAAGGTACAATCAACGTAGTCAGTGAATCCCCCTTTTTTCTATCAAACCATGTTGGTCTCCTTTGACATTAGTCCTGCTTCTGTTCCTGATCAATAATTTTCTGCTCTTTTCAAGTAGGATACAGGAGTGGCAGAATCCAAAGATTTTAAGGATTATGAGGTGCTGGCAGATCATCTTTTATAGGGTCTCGGCTCTTATCTTCAACTCATATATTTATCCTTTTCTGACAACTTCTAAAAAATGTACACTTCATGTCCTTATGATTTAATTCTAATTCTGTTGTATATTTTGGAATTATTTTGACTGGAAGCCATGGCTGGTTTATTGCTGTTTGAGACAACGATGACTTACAGTCAAATCGTTTTATAAAATTCAACTCTTCCTGAAATGGTGTCTCAGAAATGGAGTTCATCGATGAAAGGAATAATATGGACATGGAGTCATTTTGGCCAGTCATCACTGGTCTCGTCAAGGATAAGGGACAGTGTTTTCTGATATTTCCATACATACAGAATTGATCCTAACTGGATCTGGGTTCTTTTAATCACATCATGGCCAGTCTGGGATTCCTTTGGCTTTGAAGGTTCCTTAATTGTGTTAAAATTTGGGCCGAATGGAGTCAGTTTTGTGTACGAAGGTCAAGTCTGGTAATTCAGAATTTTGTCCTTCACCCCGACTGCATACACTGCATTTTCATTCGCTGGGTGTTATCGGTACCAATTCACCAGTTTATCTATCTGCAAGTCCTTTTTGATGTCTTGTTCTTAAGTGTTTGGGGAGGGGATCGCTATAGAATTTCCTCTCGTTCTTGTGTCTATGGAATCAGATAAAGTAGTCTTATTTCCTCTTCAATACTCTGGATACTCATATTCAATACTCGTTTCTCAAGACCACTGCAGAAGCTATTTTGGCTGAGATAAGGGTTAAACTGTTAACCATTGGCAGCAACAGAACCCAGTCAAATTAGTTTCAAAATATTCAACAGCTTATCTGTATAGTTTTCTGGAAATTAATAGTCAGGGAGTTCAGAGATCAGTCGATCCTACCACGAGGTGTGGGTGGAGCGTAGCTAGCGATGGGAGGGACATAGCTAAAACTGGAAAGGGTCTATTACGGGTTAAAATATATTCCCCCCAAATGCATTATTGGGTTAAGAAATTCCGTCACGGTCAAGACTCGACCCTGATGGCTCATTTTTCATCAAAGTCCTCTCAGGATGTTTTTAGAATTCTGTATCCTCCATAAAAAGAATAGCGAGATTACAGAATCCTCACGACGACACCAGCGTTATCGTGACTCGAATACATAGATGATTGCTCAGGAAACCGTATATCTCCCGATGATATCATGAGGTTGTGGGCATTAATTCTTACAGAGAATTCCCGGAGAAAATACACTTTCATAGAATAGGAAATAATTTCTTTGTTCATTCATTGCATTTCATTGACCTCATTGACATTTCTGTCCAGTTGCAACATTCTTAAGTTTAAGAATAGGATAATAATTGAAATTCTTCGAGATAGAATTTGTATTATATTTATCTTGAAGAGAAGTAAATTTGAGAGCACTTACATTCAAATCACAAATATCAATCCTATTAACCATTTAACCCTTGAATTTATTCAAGAAAATTTCAATTTTTCATAGAAAATGATAATTTGCAGAGCAAGAGAAGACTATATTTTAAAATTTACCACTGGAATGACTGGCTCGCTTATCGAGCCAGTCATTCCAGTCGTAAATTTTCAAAAATAGTCTTCTCTAATAAACATTTCCCAAGACCACTGCAAAAGCCGTTTTTGGTTGATATGAGTGTTAAAGGGATAGCACTTTATTGCTCAAGGTTTATCAAGAAAATTTAATATTACTGTCCATTACAGGCCAAGAGAAGACTATTTTTGAAAATTTATCAGTTAAATGACTGGCTTGTTTATCGAGCCAGTCATTCCAGTGGTAACTTTTCAAAAAATAGTGTTCTGGCCGCTAAATGGACATTGCTCAAGATGACTGCAAAGGTAAGTTTTGAGTTGCTTAATCATTAAATGGGTTTATGAACTAGGTCCCTGAAGACCTCTAGATATAAAACGTTTTGTATGCCCGTACACGGATGTGTGCAAACGCACGCACACATGCAGTCATGCGTGTACACATGCAGGCATGCACACACGCATTCACCCAAACATGGCATGTAGCAACTTACTGATTATCCCCCCCCCTCCCCTCCCCCCCCCATACCATAAATGTACCTGATTTAATCCTTTAATGGGCATGCCGGCCAAAACCGGCCTCTGTTATAGTCTTGCGGAATGTCCATTTACAAGCCAATAAGAGAATACAATTTAAAAAAATCTACCACTTGAATGACTGGCTCTATAAACAAGCCAGTCATTTCATTGAAAAAATTTCAAAAATTGTATTCTCTTGGCCCGTAAATATTTAAATTTTCTTGACCAAATCTGACCATTAAAGGGTTAATAACTGCACTTTTAGGCCTTTTGTGGTTAAAATTTGTCACAAAAATCACTAGTTTTGTAACACAACAAAAATACTAAGCCACTCAAAATCAAATGTGGATGTTGCTCCACAAGATTATGGAATGAATAGGATTTGTTGAGATAAAGGTTCGGTGTTTCCTGTAATACAGAAAATTAATTAATGCCGGCTTGGACTCGGTCGCATGCATAGTAGCATAAGTGCGCATGCTCACAGACTCGTTTATATGTTCGCTATAGGAATAGAGGAACCGGTTCCCTAGAGCAATGACTGCTTTAGAGTTAAAGAGATACTATCAAGACTACCCAATGGAGGGATGTATCTCTGCTAACCTTGTTTACAAGGGAATCCACACCATGGGAATGAATAGGTTAAAATTTTCTGAGATATCTAAGTCAGGTGACTAATAGCAAACAGTGAATTGAGTGGTAAGTATTTTAGTAAGCTAACAAAACGCCAGACCAGTATATATGTCTGGGTCGTTTTGCTTTATGGATGTTGATTTATACACCTCAAGAGATGATCATTCTTGAAAATATATCACCGAAATCACTTACTTACTGATCCTGAGTCATCTCAGTGTCAATATTTCATAGTCTTCTCTTGGCCTATAAAGGGACATCATTCTTCAAAACCACTTCAAATTATGGACATTTCTAACCAGTTTGGCCATTACCCATTATCGCTCTGATGTCAATATTCTATATTTTACTGTGTCAATAGCAAAGCAACTGGTGTACATTTTTCAATAAATTTGGTGGACGATGTTGATGTCTACGACAGCACCATCTTCTACCAAATTTGTTGAAAAATTAACACCAGTTCATCTTTTAATTTAATTTGAAAATTTAAAATTTTGACATCAGTGGTAAGGGTTAAAAATGATGAAAATGTTTGTGAAAATGGTAAAATGTCTGAAAATATAGTAAAAAATCATTGAAAATGGTTGAAGAAAGCTTTTATCACTTTACAACTCAAGAGGCTCAAAATCATCTGTACGAAGAAGTGATCTTGAAAAATATGCATCTGTAGATTAAGACATTTTTTTTAAGAATTGGAACTGGAATTAAAATATATTTATATTTTCTCATAGGAAATGCTCATTTGAGAAGATATTTTTTCTTTTCCACTGAAATATCCGAGCCAGTCATTTTAGCTGAAAAGAAAAAAATTTTCTTATTCCTCATTGTATATGAGAAAACATAAATTTTCTTGAACAAATTTGAAACTTATAGGGTTAAAAGTGCCTAACCCTTAATCCGATGAATTCCCCAAATCTCATTTTCAACACTACCATACAGGATAACTGTTGAATATTTTGAAATTAATTTGACTGGAAGCCTCTGATGTCTACGGTAGCAGCAATATCTTCCAATAAAATTAATTTCAAAATATTCAACAGAATATGTTTTTTATCATAAAGAAATTACTTTTACAAGGAGTTGTCGGTGAAAGGGTTAAGTTTATGCGTTCCTTAAGAGGACAATCGACCTCTGACCTTTATCTCGACTCCTGAAATCATATTTCTCCGGGGAATTTATGGTGATCAATCAAACAATGCCTAATCAAATAATCTTTTATTATACCTTGTCAATATTTGAAATGCAGAATGATGAAAACATGGCCGCCACTTTGGGGAATTGAAGATGAATTTATTATACCATCTGTTACGTGTCAATAGCAGCATTCGTTGTAAGAGCTACATGTGGAATTTTGACATTCATATGTTTTACAATCTCAGAATATTCAAAGTAATCTGTTGGGAGAAATATTGCATAATTCTGTCAGGAAATGAATAATGTAAACCCTTACCACGCTGATGTCAAAATTTTTAATTTTCTAATTAAATTAAAAACCGATCTGGTGTTTATTTTTCAACAAATTTTGTGGAAGATGTCGCTGTCTACGACAGCGACATCGTCCACCAACATTGCTGAAAAATGTACACCAGTTTCTTTGTTATTGACCCAGTAAAAGACATAATATTGACATCAAAGTGGCGAGGGTTAAATACGCATATTCATAGTAAAATTACTGAAAATAAAGTTGTTTAAATTGTGTACTTTTAGATGCTTAAACAGTGGGCCTAGATATAAAGAAATTAAATAAATCTTAGCATTTGATGATTTCATTACGTATAAATTAATATACATTTTTAAGTTGTGAATTTGACATAGGGACTTGTGCCGCTATTTCAATTTTGCAACTTAAAAAATTGTATTAATTTATATGGAATGAAATCATCATATGTTAAAGGGATGCTAATCTCATCGGAAATGTTATACTGCACCGATAGATTATGGTTTATAGATTCCATTTCATTAATGTCCTGTCACACTGTCTTATCTGTATCACAACTATCTGCTTTGTAATATCGCATAAATGTTGAACAGTTAGCGCCACCATTTTATCTTCTCAAGCGATAGTGTGCGATGTCATGGCATTACATTCTTTATTATGTAACACTCATCTCGTTGAATATTTTGAGACAAATTTGACTGGAAGTTGTAGCTGCCTATGACACCAACATCTTTCAGTCAAATTAGTTTCAAAATATTCAACAGCTTACCTGTATGATTGCATTTATATCATATTGCCAAACTGTAGCTGGAAACTCTATGACTAAGCGCGTATCCCGAGGCAGACCCACTAGGCTTTTTCTGATTGGTTGAAAAGTAAATCATGACAGCCATGATGGCATAGGCTGTAGAAATGTACCAACGTTTAGCTACTAAAGCCTGAATATCTTTCCTTAGAGGAATGATAAAAAGCTTAAAACTACCTGCATCGTTTATTAGTGTCATATTCGATCACCTGAATAGCTATCAAGAGATGAGATTAATTATCCTTTAAGATTTATTTTGTTTCATTACATCTAAGCACCTAATTTAAGCCTATAAAAGTATATAATTTTAGAATGTTTATTTTCAAGCATTCTGGTGTGAATATTCGCCTTTAAGCAACATTTCTTAATTCGAGTACAATCAATAATGAAAAAAATTTATACAGTGGTCTTGAGAAATGTTCATTTGCGGACCAAGAGAAGGTGTTTTTAAATAAGCGAGCTGAGTCATTCCAGTGGTAAATTTTTAAAAATACTCTTCAGTAAATAGACATTTCCTATGAGAAAATTGAAATTTTGGTTAGCAAATTTGATAATTAAATTGTTAATAATTGCCTGGATTGGTCAAGAAAATAAATTAAAATCATTTGTTAATGACTATCCACTTGCAATTTAACTGGCAAGAGAAGACTATTTTTGAAAATTTACTACTGGCATAACTGGCCCTGTTATCGCGCCAGTTATCCTAGAGTTGTAAATTTTCAAAAAAACTGAGGAGAAGTGAATAGACCATTTCTGACCAGGGTGACGAGTAAATTGTTTAACTTTGTCTCCATGCTAATGGATTGTTCCAGTTTTAGCCATAATGCCCCACCCATCTTTAAATATAAGCTCCACCCACATCTCGCTCACGTTGTGATCGATGGATCCCTAAACTCCCTGACTCAATTTCCAGAAAATTATACAGGTAAGCTGTTGAAAATTTTGAAACTAATTTGACTGGGTGCTGTTGATGGATGGATAAACTGGAAAGGTCCATTGACACAGGTAATTTGTGTGACGTACACATGGATCATTTCTGTGGCTTGATAATTAATTTGTCTCTATAGCGTGGAGAGAGAAATTAAGACATCCCAATTACTTGCGCTTAATATGACGCATTTTCCAAAAATTGTTTCTTTTTTCCCCCTATGAATGAAGCCTCTTAGTGGTTCTCTGTTTTCGAAGAAACAATTGATCATGCATCATCAGTAACTCATTTATAGCAAGCAAAGTGGGCAGTAGTGGGGTGTGTCCATCAATGACGATTCAGGATAAGAAGTATGGTAGGGCGTAGTGAACAAACGCATGTTTATTTTTAGGTATGTTTTGCTCGCTTTGTATATAGTGCCGCATTTGGATCAATTTTATACAATGATAGTCGACATTTATACAATTATCGTCAAACAGTATAGCCCAGAAATAACTTGTGTTCAAAACAAAATAAAATAGACTGTTGAATATTTTGGACTTAATTTGATTGGAAGCCATTGCTGACTTAGGCAGCAATGGCTTCCATTCAAATTAATCCAAAATATTCAACAGAACATTTTTTACGCCATGTTTAAAATTGTAATAACTAATATGTTTCCGCTTCTGTTTTGGAAACAATTATGTTAACTTAGTTATGAGCCGTGCTGTACCTAGATTCAATGATTTATTAAAATAGGCTTTCATTCTCTACAACTTGCTTATGTTGTTGTTGTTCTTTTTACTTGTCGCTGTTGTTGGTGTTCTTTTTACTAATTGAATTCAGTTCTCATCCAATCTCGCTGAAACGTCACTCTCCTGTTCTATGGATAAGTCCTGACATTAGTACGGAGCCCGATTTTCTAGTCACTGCCCTGCTGGGTTGTAGTATATAGGACTCCCTACCCTTAATTTTTTAAATCATAAATGCTCCATTATTGTTGAACTGATTATGATGAAACTTGATATGGAAATTTTATGGATAACTTGACATATCATTACGCAGCCAGATTTTCAATTCGCTGCCCTAATGGGTTTTAGTATGGTTCCCCACCCTTAAAATTTTAAATCGCTGATCCATTATTGATGAATACATCTCGATAAAACTTGAGAGGGATATTCTATGGGTAACTCTTGACATCAGAGTAGAGAGCCCAATTTTTTATTCACTGCCCTGGTGGGATTTAGAAGGGTCATGTCCACCCTTAAATGATAAAATCGCTACTCCTCTGTTATTGCAGAGTGGATCTTGATAAAACTTGAGAATGGTATTCTATGGGTCACTCGCGACATCATTGCCGAGCCATTATTTTCAATTCACTGCCATGAGTGGTGCATTTTATACAGGGCCAGGTCCCACGATTGATCCCAACATGGAGGAAGTGTGGGTGGAGCTTAACTAAAGATGGGTGGGGCATAGCTAAAACTGGATTCCTCCATTATAAGGAAAAGATTGTTGTCTGAATGTGGAATTAATCCTTTAATACTGAAATTAATTCAAGACTTCAACTTTCTCATAGAAAATGTTTGTTTGCAGAGCAAGAGATGATTTTTGAAAATTTACAATTGGAATGACTGACTTTGCTTGACTTGCGCGAGTCATTCTAGTAGGAGATTTTTTTTAATAGTCTTCTTAGTCTGCAAATGGGCATTTCTCGAGGTGACTACATCACCAGCCTTTTTCGTTGCCTTGAGGCACAGTTAAATAGCAATCGGATCACTCCATTTTAAAATTTTTAAAAAGGTTGTTTTAACTGCTCGTAATAAAGCTGGGTGGTTGGTGGATTTCTCTCAACAAATCAAAATGCTCCATTTCAAACATTTTAAATTAAGTTCTCTGATTAATTAATTGTCTTGGGCGTCGGTGTGATATCCATAAGTATATGTGGAGGCAGCTTATATACAGACTAGTGTGTGGACAAATATGCAAATGAGATGACATCACAAAACCTTTCACCAACCAGAATGATTTTAGGGAAGCCCTATAGTAATCACCACGTCAGTCTGTCCATCTGTCCACAATGTCTCGTAAAGATATTTTAATGAAACATGGTGTATGCCTCAATTATGATACACAGATGTGCCTTTTGAAGAATTCACCTTTATAGGTCCAATATTTTTGGTGAAAATTGGCTTTTTAATGCAAAAAATCTCAATTTTTGTCAATTTGCTCATAAGCACCATATATATACATGTATCATACAGAATCGCTTTAAATAATTTAATGAAACTTGGCAGGTGGTTTCTTTATGATGGCTAGATGTGCCTTTTGAAGGATTCACCTTTATGTCCAAGATTTTGGGTAAAATAGGCTTTTTAAAGTCACGGACTCGTCAATGTTCTCGTAAACAGCATATCAGACAGAACCACTTCTGATATTTTAATGAAACTTGAAATATGCCTCAACTATGATAGTTTAGAATTTGTTTAATTGTTACATGACTGATCACAGTCTGATTACTGTTCACTTGGAGACCTGAATGTCTTCTGCAATATCTTTTGAAATGTCAATTTGCAGGTCTGAGGAGAAAGAATTCTATTTTAGAAAATTTACAACAAAATGGACGACAATGAACCGTTTTACGGTTAATTCTAGTACCTTAACTTCAGGAAAGATGTTGTATATTTAGAAACTAAGTTGAATTAGATATGGTGCTGCCACAGGGCACCATTATGTAACATCTTCCAGTCAAGTAGTTTCTAAATATTCAACATCATAAAGTATTTGTTGTCGTCAGTGTTGCTCAAAGTATTAACCATTTAATGCTTAAGCCGGCCAAAATCAGCTTCTGTAGTGGTCTTGGGAAATTATCAGCCAAAACGGCTTCTGCAGTGGTCTTGAGAAATGTCCATTTGCAGGCCAAGAGAAGACTATTTTTTGAAAATTTACCACTGGAATGACTGGGTCGGTAACCGAGCCAGTCATTCCAGTAGTAAATTTTCAAAAATAGTATTCTTTAGGTCTGCAAACAGGCATTTACCATGAGCAAACCAAAATTTCAAAGGATTAAGATATGTGGACGTAAATAAATAATCAGATATTTTCTCTTGTTTCTTTCAGGTAAGAAATGTATTTGAAGTTCTAATCATCTCTGTTCTGTTCATCTAGACATGTAAGAAATGTATTTGATGTTCTAATCATCTCTGTACTGTTCATCTAGACAGGTAAGAAATGTATTTGAAGTTCTAATTATCTCTGTACTGTTCATCTAAACAGGTATGAAAGGTATTTGAAGTTCTAATTATCTCTGTACTTTTCATCTAGATAGGTAATGTACAATTGTCGTCGTCATCGTCTTGCATCAACCCACCACTACCACCGTCACTGTGAGCATCATAATCATCATCAGTCTTGATTTTGTTATTGTTATCATTATCTTTGTTATTAGCATTTCCCCGTGCCCATCATGATCATCATCATCTCAGCAAGATCATCATCATTATCATCATCATCGCCAGCATCACTACCACCACCATCATCACCACCACCATCATCATCATCTCCGTGAGATCATTATCATCACCAGCATCACTACCACCACCATCATAATAGTCATCATCATCTCTGCGAGATCATCATCATCATCATCATCATCGCAAGATCATCATCACCAACACCATCATCATCATCATCATCATCATCATCATCATCATCATCATGGATTCTTACTTGCCCCCTGAATCAATTATTCATTCTGTCACAGTTATCTGTGGTAGTCACCTGTAATTAGTGGCTATCAGGTGTTGGCTTAACACCTGTCATCTTACACCTGTATGAGATTCTGAAACAGATATACACATTTGGAAAATAACAGTGTAAGATGTTGCTGTTATTGATAACAACATCTTAGAAGCAACATTTGAAGAGTACAATTTTTATTCTGTGCAGTAGTTTGCACATAAATTCATCTGTGAATATTTATTGATTAGTGTGCAAATAAATACAATTGATATTTGTGTTTACGTGTGTGTGTTTGTGCATGCATTTGTGTGTATTTCTTTTTTCATGTTTTGTGCGTCTAAGACATCTATTATTATCTGTGTTATTTAGTACAATTCTGAACACAATGTAAGAAATGTTCTGTTAAATAAGTTGAACTATATTTGACACTTTTTCTAAATATTCAGCCTAAGGGAGCAATGGCTTTCAAGGCCATTGCTCCCTTAGGCTGAATATTTAGAAAAAGTGTTGACTGAATGTTGTTGGTGGTTAAGCCATAAACAGCTTTCAGTCAAATTGTTTTCAAATTATGCAGCAGGCCCAGAGTTAATTGCCCATTGAAATTAATCTCTGATGGTTTGCTGCAATCTCTATAGAAGCTTAAGGTCTTCTCTGAAATTGCATATTTATTATGACTGATGTAAAAATAGTGAGAGTTATTTTCGCAAATTAACGTCTGTATTTGGTTTCATCGAGTTTATTTTTTCTGTTGATTGTCATTGCACCACTCTGTTTTTACTGTAAGCTGGCTTAAGTACAGTATTTCTATATTATTGTTAGGTGGTGACGATCTCCGTATTTAACCCTTGAATTTGCTTTAAAATTTTTTAATTTTCTCAGAAAATGTCCATTTGCAGACCAAGAGAAGACTATTTTTGACAATTTACCACTGGAACGACTGGCTCGGATAACTGAGCCAGTCATTCCAGTGGTAAAATTTTCAAAAATAGTCTTCTTGGTCTGCAAATGGACATTTCTCAAGACCACTACAAAAGCTGTTTTTGGCTAATATTAGTGTTAAAGGTTTAACTAAAAAGCACCTTCAAGTACATGACAGAGTGACTAAAAATTGTAAGAAATGAAGTTTTGTTTTCATCTGCTGCATCATGTAACCACATTATAGATAATTTAATCACGTAACCCTAAAAATTCTGCAATTTCAATTCTCTCATAGGAAGTGTTTATTTGCGCAGACGAAGAGATTATTTTTTTTAATTTATCACTGGAATGACTGGCTTGGTTATCGAACCAGTCATTTCAGTGGTATGTTTTTAAACAATAATGTTCTCTTCATCTGCAGATGGACATTTCTAAAAACCACTGCAGAAGCCGTTTTTGGACAGCTTGAGTGTTAACGGGTAAAAGGTTGTGTTTGAAGTATAAGGAAACCGGAAGTGTAATTACGAGTAAGAGTATGGGCTTCGGTCTGCTTTACCTCTGATATTTGGATTAGAAAACAGCAAATGTTGTCTCTTAGCCCTTTAACCATCAAATCGGCCAAAAACAGCTTCTGCAGTGGCGTTGAGAAATGTCCATTTTCAGACCAGGAGTAGAGTATTTTTGAAAATTTTACGACTGGAATGATTGGTTCGATAACCGAACCTGTCATTCCAATGGTAAATTTTCAAAAATAGTCTTCTTGGTCTGCAAATGGACATTTTGAATACAAAATTGAAATTTTCTAGAACAAATTTATGTGTTAAAGTGTTAACTAAAACCTCTTCTTCTGAATTCTTCTTACGCTTAGCGAGCAATTCGGGGACCCATAATATAGTTGATGACTAGGGATTTTCCTAATGAAAGTTAAATGCTTAGAATTTAAATCTAGCTACACAGCAATGATGTCCATGTTTTATAAGTCCTTAACTCTTTACTGCCTGTAATGGCCCTGGCCACCCTGCTCACTCCAGACTCTAATGGCCCAGGCCGCCCCATACATTACCAGTGCTCTCCCTTTAACTGCTAGCTGTCTGTGTTATGTAGGCGTATTTGCGCGGTGAAATACTGTACCAGTATGCGTGTTTGACGTTATTTTAAGAAGATTGGCAGCTTACCCGCCAGATGCAGTAATATCACTAAAACCTCATCACAGGGCATATGGAGATTTAATTTATAATCACATAGCATTGTCAGAATACCATTGGTAAAGTATGGGCCGGCCTGGGATGCTATAGTCTGGAGTGAGCATAGGCATAATTTCATTTATTTCAACAAAACCTTTTTATGATTTGGGGAAAAAATGTCAAATTTATGAACAATTTTGAAAATTAATTTAGTCTACACAGAACATTTCATAAATATATTAAGGCATGAAAGGGTTCAAATAAGTAGCCAGCGTAAGATGCAGTCTATTAATACTTGGTCAAATACTAGGTACGTTGGGTTGAATTTTGCTGTTCTAGTGATCAGCGGGCTCGACTATAAACATTTCATTGCGCTTCCGTATAGTCATTTACACAACATCTACTGAAGGGATTTTCATCAAACTGGTCTTGTATCTTAGACACTTGTATGACTGCAGAATTGATTTTGTCAAAGTTGATGCTGTCGGGCGAAGGCATATACATATATATATATATATATATATATATATATATATATATATATGTATATGTATATATATATATATATATATATATATATATAAATATATATATATATATATATATATATATATATATATATATATATATATATAGTGAATGTCCATTTGCAGTTTTCGGTAACCATTTAACACGCATATAAGCCTAAAACGGCTTCTGCATTGGTCCTGAGAAATGTCCATTTGCAGATGAAGAGAAGACTATTTTTGAAAATTTACCACTGGAATGACTGGCTTGATGACAAAGCCAGTCATTCCAGTGATAAATTTTAAAAAATAGTCTTCTCTTCATCTGCAAATGTACATTTTCTATGACAAAATTGAAATTTTCTTTAACAAATTCAAGGGATAAAAAAAAGGTTATAAGCCCTACATGAAATGAAGGATGGCTCGCCTAATCGCAATCTATCTGGTGTGTGGCGAGTGATCTGATAATTAGTTAGAATGTTTTTAAAATGTCTCAATTGCTCGACATTCGCAGGCCTGATCCCTCATTTAAACATTCACTGGAATGGCTGGAGCCAGGCATTTCACTGATAAATGTTCAAAAATGGTCTTCTCTTGGCATGCAGATGAACATTTGTTAGTCAAAATCAGAAGACGTTTTCGGCTGGCTTAACCATTAAATTGTTAACCATCCCCATAAAGATGGTGAACTGATGAAACCCCTGCAAAAAATTTACCATGGTTTCATAGTCAACCATGGTTTGAGTGTGGTCAACCTTGAAATAGTTTGAGAACATGGTAAATGTTGAACATGGTCATCTTTTTACGACTGTATTGATTTTGGAAAAAATTCCGTGACAATCATCCGGTCAACCATGTTTTGACCATGGTCAATCTTGATCTGAGAAAATATTTTGTCCTTGGTTTACCAAGTTTTGACCTAGAAGAGTATGCTTCAGAACTTTTATACAGAATTCTGATTGTGTAATCTTTTCGGTGCCCATCTTCAATTTTCCGAAAATTGGCGGAAAATTGTTTAAAACGCTACTCCTCATTAACTTCATGGCCAATTTCAGACAGACTTTGTGGTAGGATTCAGAACATGTATACAGAATTTTGATTGGTCGATTTTTTTCAGTGTCCATCTTGGATTTTCCGCCCTCTAGAAAATCTATTCCGAATTTTGATACGTATGTCTGGGGCTGGGCAGTATACTGGTTTCACACCGTCTCACGGTTTTTTATGGCGACGGTTTAAAAACCATAACGAAAATAGAAAAAACGAAAAACCGTCCGTAAGATCACCATTGCGCAAAATCTGGTGACTGTCCTAAACTAGTTTGTTCTTGACTTGCAGTTTAATGTTATCATCTAGTGTAACCATTTGCTACTAGAGACATAAAATACAGTCATCTATAACTATTAGCTGTGGGAAAGCAAGGGTGTTCGTGAAATCCCAACAAATCGGCCGAGGATGACCCTCGGCAAATATGATTTGATTTGCCAGCAATGAATTTTACATGACATAAGCTCTGCGGGTTCAATGTAAGATTGAATAATTTAAAAATCAAAATTTCTTCTTTGCAACAAATAATTTTTTTTTCAATTTGAGTTTGTACTACGTTTAATTAGGATTCCAAATTTGACATGATACAAAAAAAATCCAGAAATGCGCTGCGAAAACAACGACGCTATACAATGAACTCCCAATCCAATCAAATCATTATTTCCCTTAGATTTCGACAAACATAAAATGATCCATCACGGACTAAGACATACGAGACAAATTGCTTGAGCGCCCGAGAAAGGAAAACGATTAAGTCGCTTCTTATGTTGGCGGAGTAGTTACAAGTAAAATACACCTCTTAGCCTCTCAAATACGAGCAGGCGTAATGTGATTCGTTGTTAACAAATTCTTCCGCCGGGATATTCACTACTATCAATTTTATGAATGAAATTTGTAGTATTTTTTATAACGTGACTTTTCTGTTCGATAGGCGTTAGAATAACCTCATTTTGTTTTACGGGCCGGTCTTTTTCGTCTTTGTATATCTTCAGGTACGGAGTGTTGATTTAAGTAGATTTAAGTTAGATTGACGAATCATTGCGTTTATGTTATCAAATTATCATAATCTCTTTATTATATGACATATGAACCTCGAAAAATAGTCAAACACATTTTTTGTGAGAATTCTTGAGGCGCAATTTCCAGGAAATGACTACTCTTTAGTTACGTGCTGAATGACATTCACCCATTTGAACGACAGTTTATCGAGGACAGATAGTTTATTGCAAAAATCCAACATAAGGATACAGCAATACAAGTACAATCGTATAAATAAACAAGATATATGAAACAACTATAGGTCTTATATAAATTAATAAACACTACTTAAATAAATATATACATATTGTACAAAGCAATAGGCAAATCGTGTCCACAACCGGATTAACTTCTTGCAAAAGATTGATCTACATCAAGTTATGCGCCGGACATTTGCAGCCCCGCCCACGTTCTGAGCGTGTTTGGATCGATTTATGTACTTTGAACCTTGAGGTCACAGGATCCCCTTTTTTCAAGGTGACTATACAGATATGTTGCTGAATATTTTGAAACTAACCAGACCGGGCGCCATTGCAGGCTACGAGTGCACCAACACCCAACTGAACTAGCCTCAAAATGCCAACAGAATGTTCATTAGATAGTAATTAACCATTCAAAGGATCTGCAAACTTGACAGACTTTTAAATGATCATGGTTGAGTTAAATTTGTCATTCGTTAGGTAGTTTGAATGTGACATCAGCCTACATATGGCGTAATTGATTATGATGTCATATACTTGAGTAACTGATCGGATCTCACCATTAGAGTTATTTATGGGCAACTGTTATATTAGTATACAGTTTTTATAAATCTTACGATGAAGTGGGGAACATTACCTCAAGGCATTTCGTTTCTCCATAATGACGTTGACAAATTTTAGAATCATTTTAGATATGTCTGTAGAGCCACGATTGCATGATATTAAAAAGACAAATTTATCTTGCTCATTTAAAGAATCAAAGTTAGAACAGCTAGACAACTCAGAAAATAAAGAATCCCTAGCTTCCTGGGATGTAGGACATTCTGAGACAAAGTGTCTCTCATCTGTCTGTCATTGAGGAGTATTACTAAATACTGAGTACTCGAATACAAACACATGACTTACTAGACTAGATCATACTGTAGGTGGTTATACGAACTCTAACCGTATGTGCGGTACTCTACTAGGAGCCTAAACTTGCTCTCATATCCGGGTTCCTACTTACACGCGTTAGATTTTACTACGCTTTCGAAAATAGTTACCTAATAACAGTGTTGAAAATCAACATTTTAGTAGTTAGAGTGTTATTTTCATGACATCACAGGAACCAGACTTTATTTATTTTATTTATTTTAACTACTATTTTGAAATAGATAGCGTGGAAGTGAGCAGTCGTACGTAGTTACCGTTCTAATTTCGTGGCAATTTATGTCAGTTGTCAAATCGCAAAAACCATGTACTTTAGCTAATGAAAACGGCATTTTTTTCATATTTAAAATTATTTTCGATCATTCTAACCCCTTAAACTGGTATTTCGTTAATACAGGTTTGATTAGTGCTACCATCTTTTCTTTTAGGCCAAACCGCTGAGCCCTACGTACGTCAATGTTTTGGTGGCCATCTTTGATTTTCTGAAAATTATCCGGAACCATTTAAAGATGGTACTCCTTAATCAATAGTCGGGTTTCAACAAATCTTGGGTCGAACAATTCTATCATGGTAGGCTTCAAAATGTCAAATGAGAATCTGGATTGGTCTATTTTTTTGGTGCCCATCTTGGATTTTCCAAAAATTATCCATGTCTATTTAAATACAAATGGTTCAAATGTTAATAGTCCAAGGGAGCATCACAAGCCCTTGGCACTCTTGGTTTATCCATGGTTTGACCTGATGCCATTTACCATCCATGGTCAAAACGTGGACAACCATCATAAAAAAACATGGTCAAAACAAACTTATCGCAGGCAATACCACTGAATCGTATTCTATATTATGTGGTCATTTACATCAATGTTCCACATGATGTGAAATATGGTTGTTAATCGTGGACCACATTATCATTGAATAATGGGGGAGTTCAATTGCTTGCTCTTGGAGAGTTAATCACCATTATTTAATGGTCAAGCTGCAAATCTTAGCCTCACCAGGCTTCCCGTTGTTCTTATCCACATACCCACCATGCACCGCCATAACTAAGTCATGAATGGTAAAATTAATCTCTATTTGGACGACATTTAGTCTCTTTCCAAATTCACAGGATTAACCTCATATTTCAAGCAAATTAACATGGAGCCTACTAAACTATATTGAGTATTTTAACCCTACAGGCTAAGGGAATTGTCCATTTGCAGACGAAGAGAAGACTATTTTTCAAAATTTAACAATGGAATCTCTGGCTCAATAACTGAGCCAGTCATTCCGGTGATAAATTAAAAAAAATAATGGTTTGCAAAATGGAAATTTTTATGAGAAAATTAAAAATCTTTTGACTAAATTTGAGGATTAAAAGGCAAATGGTCACTCCTGTGCAACCGGAACAGGCCTCAACTGTGGTCTTAAGGAATTTATAGGCCTTGACAAACCAAGAAACAACTAGCTTTTTCAATTTTACACTTATATATTTGCCACTCTATTATATGAAGTCTTAATCAATTAGATTATGTGTTATCTGATGTCACAATCAAAATGCTGTAAATGTCTGTCGCAAAAGTGGACAAATTGGCCTTTCCAAATTATCCATCCATCCTAGGACATCATAATCAACTATGCAACGTGTAGGATGATATCATAACCATTATGTCATGAATGACTCGATTTAGTCTGTCTTAAACGCTTAATAGTCTGACACGGTGTACAAATTGTATGACTTTACTATAATTTAATAAACATTCTTTTGAATATTTTGAAATTAATTTGACTGGGTGCTGTTGCAGTCAAATTAGTTTCAAAATATTAAACAGCTTACCTGTATTGTTTTCTGGGAATTGATAGTCAGGGCATTCAGGGATCGATCAATCCCAACATGAGCGAGGTGTTGGTGGAGATGGGCGGGGAATAGTTAAAGCTGTTGCTGTCATGATGATGGCTGAGCAATAAGTCCCAGTAAAATTAATTTCAAAATATTTAGCAATTTACCTGTAAGTTATCTTGAAATTTATATTGTGACAGACCTCAAAATTTGGCGTAACCAAACCAATAGTTCCCGTGTTGGTTACGCAACGTGCAGACCGAAAATTAGGTTACGTGAAAATGAGCTCTTGATTTATTTTCAAGTGGAAAAATAGTCAAACTCAAGTTCAGTTTGCATCTTAGACTAACAAGGCATATATAATAACCTGGAAAATCATTTTGCTGTATATATTAGTCTCTGAAAGTAAATATTAAGTAGCCAACCAGTGAGTTTATGCAAATGACTGCCACCTATCGGAACTATTGGTTACGTGAAAGAAATACCCGTAACCTATTATTAGGGTCAAGTTCAACTAGCTAACAATAGTCAGTTTCATGGTTTACTGATCATGCGCAGTTGCTATGCCCAGTCGAACTTGATCGTAGTCGACTATAGTTCGTTGGTACCCGGTTCCCTATTGAATTACTATTGCAGAAAATTTGGAGCCGCGTACCAGTCTTCATTAACCCTTTCTGTCGTCTGTTTTGATGACATACGAAAATGGGTTATTTTTGTCCGCTAAGACGTCAAAGAGCGTCCATATGGCATAAAGTGGGAAGGAATATGGGCTTGGGGAACATTGACATACAGTGGGAAAGCATAATTTCATCAAACCTAAGTTATTTAGTGAAATATTTACACTTTTATTTGCATTTATTTGTGGCAAGCGATCGGTGTCCGCCATTTTGAAATTTACGCAAATATCCGACTAACCATCTGAGCCGAGGTCGGGTGCTCGGTTGACTATAGTTGACTAGCTAGTTAACTATTTGAAGTTCGACTGGTACTCTAGTTAGCTATAGCTAACTATGGTTAGGAGTCGAACTTGACCTTAGTTACGCAGATTTTCCAAATTTCATGGCTTGTTGTGAGAAGTCTGTTTTCATAGTTTTAAATCGATACCAACCTGCATTAAGAATGTGCTAGCATTTTATGGATGTTGATTCCTGTACTGATATTTCCTGTGAGTGTTTGTTGCTGGTAAGGTTGTAACCCTTTAATGGTCAAGATTTCTCACAAAAAATTTTATTTTTCCACAGTGAATGTCCATTTGCAGGCGAAGATAAGACAATTTTTTTTAATTTACCACTGGAATAACTGGCTCGATAACAGAGTTAAGTCATTCCAGTGGTAAAGTTTCAAAAATAGTCATCTCGTCTGCAAATGGACATTCCTCAAGACCACTGCAGGGGCCGGTTTTGGCTAGCTTGACCATCAAAAAGTAAATAACCTAATTTAGCCATTTCATGCCTGAATATATGAAATGTTCTGTGTGGACTACATTTATCTCCAAAATTTGCCATGAATTTGACATTTTTCTCCAAATCAAGAAAAATAAATGTTTTGAAATAAATGAAATCATGTCTATGCTTGCTACAGACTGTAATGGCTCAGACCGACCCATATTTTGCCAATGGCATCTATCTGAGAATTCTATGCAATTATAAATTAAATCTTCATGCACCCTATGACGAGTTTTTAATGATATTACTCGTCTAATGGGTGGGCAAACTGCCAATCTTCTTAAAATAACTTCAATGTGTATATACTGGTACTGTATTTCACTGCACACATATACCTGCATAACGCAGACAGTTAGCGGCTAAAGGGAAAGTACTTGTCTATGAAAAGTTTTTATATCATTGCCATTGTTAAAGTATGGACCATTACAGTCTTGAGTGAGTCAGGTGGCCTGGAGCATTATGCAGTCTGGAGTGAGCCGGGTAGCCTGCACCTTTAGGGTTTGAAGTGAGCCAGGTGGCCTGGTCAGTTACATTCTGGAGTGTCAGCCAGGTTGCCTGCTGTTACAGTCTGGAGTGTCATCTAAGTGGCCTGGGTCATTACAGTCTGGAGTGACCCAGATGGCCTGGGCCGTTACTGGCTGGAGTGAGCCAGGTGGCCTGGGCCATTACAGTCTGAGTGAACCAGGTGGCCTGGGCCATTACAGTCTGGAGTGAGCCAGGTGGCCTGGACTGTTATAGTCTGGCGTGTCATCCAGGTGGCCTGGGTCATTACAGTCTGGAGTGAGCCAGGTGGCCTGGACTGTTATAGGCTGGCGTGTCATCCAGGTGGTCTGGGTCATTACAGTCTGGAGTGAACCAGGTGGCCTGGACCATTACAGTCTGGAGTGAACCAGGTGGCCTGGACTGTTATAGGCTGGCGTGTCATCCAGGTGGCCTGGTTCATTACAGTCTGGAGTGAACCAGGTGACTTAAGATGTTGCAGGCTACAAAGGGCTAATGGACAAGATTAGTCAAGTGAATTCAAATTTGTTCTTAGGTAATGACCATCTGTAGGCCAAGAGGACATTTGATTTATCAAGTGGTATACTATTTTAAGAAATGCTTATTTCCAACAGACCAGGACTGCCACACATGTGTGATATGTGGTAAACCTAAATGGCTCGACATGCAGGATGCAATCCATCTATACACCTGTGCAAAAGTTAAGCACCACCCTATTTTTACGCACATGCGAGGGTATATTCATGTGCTATGAAGAAAGCAATAGCATAAACATGTATGTACCCATCCATCTTAGTGCAAGAGGTAATAATGCAACTAGAGGAATGCTGATTATGATGGTGGGGAAACACTGTATGTTTTTGTTTGAACTTGAAAACGAGGCCTGAATATGGTTACGTTGACACAACTGACAACTATTGCCCTACAGTTGACACACGTGGCTAGATTGTCATTAATGGTGTCTGAAAACGAAGTTTAACATCTGTGCACGAGTTTGAGACTGTCATTATTAATACCGGGTATATCCACCTTGTGCCTGGATGACGGCCTGGACACGACGTCTCATGCTGGTCACCAACCGACTTATACGCCATTGTGGTATTCGTTGCCATTCAAGATGGAGTGCGTCTGTTAATTCCTGTAGGTTCTGCACAGGAGGATCCCTCCTTCTCACCATGTTTCCCAGAATGTCCCAGATATGCTCAATAGGGTTCATGCCAGGGCTCCTTGCTGGCCATGGTAGGGTTTCGATGGCATTCTGGCGGAGGTATTCATGCACAGCTCTAGCACGATGTGGTCGGGCGTTGTCATCCATGAATATAGGGTGGGTTCCAGGTGCATGATTTACAAAATGAGGGACCACAACTCTATCCAGTATGGAATCTTGATATCTTTGTCCATTTAGTGTTCCAGGTACAGTCAACAGATCCAGCTTACAATCAAATGAGATGCACCCCCATATCATAACGGAACCTCCACCAAATGGAACTTCTTCCATGATGTTACGTTGGTCGTACGCCGTGCGTCTGGACCTCCATACACGAGTTCGACCATCTGTGGCATGAAGCAGGAACCGACTTTCATCGGACCAGTGTACCCGTCTCCAGGATCTCATGTTCCAGTGTCTTCTTTCGTTGCACCACCTCAGACGCTCCTCTTTGTGGTGTGCAGTGAGGAGAGGACGTCTGACAGGTCTCCTAGCTTTCATGCCAGCAGCATACAGTCTCCTTTTGACGGTAGACATTGACACTCTATTGCGCGTTTCCCATTGCTGGCTGAGCACTCTGCTGTTGGTGAATGGAGATCTCCTAACAAGGCGTACTAGGGCTCGATCATCACGGGCAGTAGTCTTCTTTGGTCTTCCAGATCTAGGCCTGTCCTTCACCTCGTTAGTTTGCCCATGTTTTGCAATCAAACGACTGATTACAGTATGGTTAATGTTCAGCTGTCTGCCATTCTCTCTGCATGACATACCAGTGGTATGCATGCCTATGATTTGCCATTTCACACGATCACTTAACCTTCGTCTTGCCATAGCGGTTCACAATCAAGAGCTAATTCTCTCTGTACAAATAAACCACGGTCATGAACACAAAATTCCTAATCTTGTCGCCTAAATCTGTATGTAATGTTCTACACCTCAAACTGGACTTTTACATAACTGAACACGTGTGCTGTTTCCCGCCACGCACGGACATCAAGCGGCGTGAAGTCATGCATGCATGTGCATTTCGTACTTGGAATTATGTCAGCTAATGCGGGGACAAAAAGTATGGCAGCCTAGTTGTACCATCATGTTTCTACGTTCTATTGTTTTTGCTGGTGCTTAACTTTTGCACAGGTGTATAGTTTAAAATTTACTACTAACTGCATTTACTGACTGGGTTATCGATCCAGTCATTCCAGTGGTAATTTTTTTTAATTAGCTTTTTGGGCTAAAGTAAACATTTTAATTTTCGTTACCAATTTTGACCATTAACCCGTTACTGGTCAAGTCGGCCAAAGCCATAGAAATCGAAATATATTAGATTTCTATGGTCAAAACCCAGATAAATTGCAGTCAGGTCTGAGTCCATTTGCAGGCCGTGAGGGGAATATTTTTTAATTTAACGACTGGAATAACTGGTGGTAGTAACTGAGCGAGTCATTCCAGTGCTAAGTTTTAAAAAAAATAGTCCTTTTGTCCTACAAATTGGCATTCATTCACCGTTTCACAGGTGAATTCTCCATATCTCATTTTCCATCTTCCATACAGGAAAACTGTTGAATATTTTGAAATTTATCATACTGGATGCTTTGGCAGCAAAATCCTCAGGGATTTGTCAGTGAAAAGGGTACTACTGTATTTTGCCTATTTGAAGCGCATGCTCTAATAGAAGCCCAGCCCCTAACTTTGACATATGAGCTCCAATGATTTCTTAGCAGTTTCAAAATGGCAAAACTCTGTATTAGAAGCCCACCCCCTAACTCAGCAGTTTGAACCGGGAAAAAAGACAAAATTTAAGAATAGCATGTATAATAATAAAAAGTGTGTCTCTCACGATCACATAGCATATATATATCAATCTCTGCCTTGATACGTGCCAGGACTCCTAGAAATCAATACAGGCCTCGGATTTGTAGATCTCAGCCACCTATTAAATTACTACTAATAGTAGTAGGCCACATAGGTTTAAGTAATAATTATGTTTATTCCACAATTCTGTAGTCAAAGTACACGTAAAACAGTCTTAGTGTGATAAATACATTCCTTATAAAAAATATTTTAAGACCAAATTTATGTACCAGCAAAACAGTGATTGACCAAGCAGTCTCTCATATTGTGCATTAATTTTGTAATGCCGACCAACATCAAATGATCCAAAACGGAATCAAGACTTACAATAAAAATTGCTTGATGTCAGAGAATTAAAATTAGATAGACCACTTCTTAAGTTGGCAAGACGCTGGCTCTTTTGTGATTGGAGGTGCGGGCGTTTGTTATCAAACGGGTATTCATTATTGAGATCAGACCTAAAGTACAATATACAGTTCCTATCGTGCAATGGTAATGTATAGCAATTTCCGAGTTCTCAGTCCAGAATGTTTATGTCTGAGTATTCGCTCTAAATAAGTTCTTTTGCTATTGGAGGCGAATCACGTGATTTATATCTTTTCGTGACAGCATTTTATGTCAAATTTAGGCTTCATTTTGATGTAATAAATGATCTTTATTAAAGGATACACAATATTTAGGCTCTCCAATTTAATAATTTCACTTCCGTGATGATGTTTTTGAGGTATACATAAAACATAGTCGTAAGGTGGCGGAAATTTGTACTGGGAAGTTGAGTTCAATTTTAGAAAACTCTAACATAAACCCCTCCCCCTATCTCAAAGATGTTGGTTTGGAAATTGAACAACTCTTGTCCTATTAGAAGCTTAGGCTTCAAATAGGCGATATATTGTAAACAAAAAAAATGAGTTTCTTTGACCAACAGAATAATATTTCTAACATTGTATTACAGTACAACTCAGAAATAACTTTCCAAAATAAATTAAACTTGCTGTCTGAATATTATTTGAGTGGAAGCCATTGATGTCACCGGCATTCCTGGTGATGTATAGCCTACAGCAGCAATGGCTTCAGGGCATTATTTAGAATTTTATATTTCGTTGAAAGGGTTAATAATAGAACCTAAAAAAAATCAATAATAAATTGCAATCACATATCAAATTTTGCATAGCAGATACAGCTACGCATGTTGCAGAATGTATAGCAAATGCCTAAATACGTGTAGCAAATTGAGCTGCAATACCAGATAAATTGTGCCCTGGGCGTCCAATCAATTTAAAAGATTTACTACCATAGGTAGAGGTTACCAATCAGCATAATGTGAGTAGTCTGCGTGGTGTTAGCAAACCTGGGCAACCATGAACTCTTAAAAATTGGGAATACGGCTTTCAGTCCTTCACTGTGCGGGATGTTGGTGTACAGTGAGGTGACATCCATGGTGACTAGGATGGCGTGTGGTGGGATGGCACCAAAATCTTCTAATTTATTAATAAAGTCAGTGGTGTCACGGACATAAGATTTGATTTTTTTCTAGATGAATTTTAATGTGTCCATCAATGAAGCTGCTGATGTGTTCAGGAGGGCTGCCGTTGCCACTGATAATTGGTCTCCCATGTTTGAGTAGACCATTTTGCTTTTTGTGTATTTTGGGTAGGAGATAGAACCTAGCCGTGCTTGGCATGGTAGTTAGTGTCACTAAGTTGTCTGATTGCTTCTTGTTTGTAGTTATCTGTATCTTGGATAACTGTTGCTTGTCCCTTATCAGCTTTTTTAATAATAATAGTTTTATCGATTTTTAGCTGATTGATGATCTTTCGTTGTGTTTTGGAAAGATTATCGTTATCATATCTGTGGTGTGCTTTTTTGTTTATGTCATGTTTGACAGATCTGATGAACGCATCTAGCATTGCGTTGTGGAACAGTCCACAGAGTCCATTAATTTTCTGGACATCAAAGTGTTTATTCTCCCCAATGGACACTTGGGCTTTGACTTATACGCCAAGCCAACAGATACACACGGGTATCTGCTCTATTCATCAGCTCACCCCAAGTCTTCTAAAAAAGCAAGCCCATACGGACAATTCCTGCCACTTAGAAGAATCTGTAGCAGAGAAACAGATTTTCTCAAAAACGCACACAAAATGGTACACCACTACGCCACAAGAGGATATCCAACGAGTAACCTAATCACTCGCTTAAACAGAGCAATGGAACAAAACCGCACTGACTTACTCCTGCCAAAACCGACCAATGAAATCAACACTAGGATACCATGTATCGCAGATTTCCACCAACACAGGAAACTTGCTCAGAAACCTCTCTTTGGCCACAGACGTAATCCATCCTTCAAGGATACACTTGTCACAGCTAAATTTACAGACCCAAAGAAATTTTGCCAACAGGGGAAAAGTATAGTAAACCCTATACACCCATGTGCCAGGAAAAATTGCATTTTATGTCTCCACATGGACAGAACAAATAGTTTAAAATCTCGCACACAGGGCTAAAATATTATATTAAAACAAAGACATTTTGTCAAACGATGAATCTCATATATTTATTAGCTCAACTGGCCTGAAAGGCCAAGTGAGCTTATGCCGTGGCGACCGTCCGTCGTCCGTCCACCCATCCGCCATCCATCAACTTTTGCTTTAAAATGCTACTCCTCTTTAACCAATAGGCGAATCTTAGCTAAATTTTGGTCAAAGGATGCTATTGTGCTCGGATCCGAAACCTCCTTTTGGAATTTTGATTCATAAATTCTTTGGGACAAAATCTTAGATTTTATTAAAAATATACCGGAAAGTGTTAAATTGCTTCTTCTCCTTACCCTTTTAACTGATTTCAATCAAATTTGGCTGAAAGGATCCTATGATCATAGGCTCTCAAAGTTTCATTCAGAATTTTGATTCATAAATATTTTGGGTGAAAATTCTAGATTTTATACAAAATTTACCGGAAATTGTCAAATTGCTTCTCCTTACCCGTTTGACCGATTTCAATCAAATTTGGCTGAAAGGATCCTGTGGTCATAGGTTATAGATCTTGCATTCAGAAGTTTGATTCATAAATATTTTGGGTGAAAAACTTAAGATTTTATTAAAAATTTACCGGAAATTGTCAAATTGCTTTGTCTCCTTAGCTGTTTGACCAATTTCAATCAAATTGGGCTGAAAGAATCCTATGGTCATAGGCTCTAGAACTTCCATTCAGAATTTTGTTGTGTAAATATTTTGGGTGAAAATCCTAGATTTTATTAAAAATTTACCGGAAATTGTCAAATTGCTTCTTCTCCTTAGCTGTTTGACCAATTTCAATCAAATTTGGCTGAAAGGATCCTATGGTCATAGGTTATAGAACTTGCATTCAGAATTTTGATTCGTAAATATTTTGGGTGAAAAACTTAGATTTTATTAAAAATTTACTGGAAATTGTCAAAATGCTTCTTCTCTTTGCCATTCTGAGTGACTTCAACCAAATGTGGTTGAAAGGACCCAATGGTCATAGGCTCTAGAACTTCCATTCCGAATTTTGATTCATCCGTTTTTTGGGTGAAAATCTTAGATTTTGTGAAAAATGTACTGGAAATTGTCAAAATGCTTCTTCTTACCATTCTGAGAGATTTCAACCAAATTTGGCTGAAAGGACTCTATGGCCACAGGCTCCAGAACATCCATTCAGAATTTTGGTTCATCAATCTTTTGAATTGAAAAGCTGAGATTTTATGAAAAATGTACCGGAAATTATCAAAATGCTTCTTCTCTTTGCCATTCTGAGTGATTTCAACCAAATTTGGCTGAAAGGACCCAATGGTCATAGGCTCTAGAATGTCTATTCCAAATTTTGATTCATCAGTTTTTTGGTTGAAAATCTTAGATTTTATGAAAAATGTACTGGAAATTGTCAAAATGCTTCTTCTTACCATTCTGAGAGATTTCAACCAAATTTGGCTGAAAGGACTCTATGGTCGTAGGCTCGAGAACATCCATTCAGAATTTTGATTCATCAATTTTTTGGGTGAAATCTTAGATTTTATGAAAAATGTACCTGAAATTGTCAAAATGCATCTTCTCCTGACCATCTTTACCGGTTTTAACCAAATTAGGCTGAAAGGATCCTATGGCCATAGGCTCGAGAACATCCATTCAGAATTTTGATTCATCAATTTTTTGGGTGGAATCTTAGATTTTATGAAAAATGTACCTGAAATTGTCAAAATGCTTCTTCTCCTGACCATCTTTACCGGTTTTAACCAAATTAGGCTCAAAGGATCCTATGGCCATAGGCTCTAGAGCATCCATTCAGAATTTTGGTTCATCAATCTTTTGCATTGAAAAACTGAGATTTTATGAATAATGTACCGGAAATTATCAAAATGCTGCTTCTCTTTGCCATTCTGAGTGATTTCAACCAAATTTGGCTGAAAGGACTCTATGGTCGTAGGCTCGAGAACATCCATTCAGAATTATGGTTCATCAATTTTTTGCATGAAAAGCTGAGATTTTATGAAAAATGTACCGGAAATTGTCAAATTGTTACCCCTCTAGCTGCTTGACATAGTTAAAAAAAAATTTGCTAATGTATTCTATGATGGTAGGCTCTAGAAATTCTATTCAGAATTTTGATTGATCAATTTTTTGGCTGAAAATCTTAGATTTTATGAAAAATTTACCAGAAATTGTCAAAACACTGCTTCTCCTTAGTTGCTTGACATATTTCAAACAAATTTGGCTAGAGTGACCCTATTATGGTAGACTAGAATTTATATTCAGAATTTTAATTGGTAAATTTTATGGGTGGCCATCTTGGGTTTTCCGAAAATTATCCATCATATCTATTTAAATGCAAATGGTTGAAATGCTAATGGTCCAGGTAAGCGCCACAGGCCCTTGGGCCTCTTGTTAACCTGCAAAACATGCACAAAACAATATATAGGTGAAACAAATCGAGAATTCCAGGTACGCATCAAAGATCACATGAGGGACATTAAAAACAACAAAGACACACCTGTTGCACAACACTTTAATCTTCCCAACCACGGACCCACAGATGTCATTCACAGAATTATTGAGGTGTTACATCATGATCATGGCAGCATGGAAGCCACTGCTTTCTGTAAGGACTGAAAAATTATGGATCCATCAGCTACGTTGTATGTATCTTGTAGGCATTAATCACGCTGATTGGTAACCTCCTCTACCTATGGTAGTAAAACTTTTAATTGATTACTCGGTTACCAAGACTCCCCACCCTTTGTTACGCTTATGACGCCATAACATGACGTCACACCTGAATTGCGTCACAAGTACGTACAACGTTGTACTACACCAACATCCACTCAGACTTACTCAAATCAGTCATTTCCCAGTAATGGACAGGTTAACTTGTCCAATGTGTACACAGACCTTTGCACACAGAACATCCCGCCGCCGACACGTCGGAATGATACACGAAAAGAAGGGTTTTTGGCACTGTGAAATCTGCAACCATCATTTCGGAAGGACAGAAGATCTCAGGCGACACCTCGGCCCGAAACACAAGCTTTATCCAACCACAATTGAAATGACCATATCCCAAAACATAGTGGATCGGATTGTGTCAGCAGATGGAATTCAAGAGGTACTGGACCAGAGTCCACCACGCTCGCCAAGAGCACATTCTTCTCCAGATCCAACGTTGGACGCTGATCATTTCTTAGAAGCCAATGTCATACCAATTGAGATCAGGGATCCAGAAAATCCACCAGCTTATTCATCCCCTTTATCAAGGTGCAACCTGAGTCCAAACTAGGACCTGATCAGTGAAGCAACACCACCTCACCATTTTGATCCAGGATACAACAGCCCAGACAGCGGAGTCTCTGGCCCCACAGCCGAAGAAGACTTCCAGGCAGGCGGGATCATATCAGCAGAAGATGCCTTCTTACCGCTTTCCCGCCACCACAGTTACAAGGAAGATTACATGCTCCCAAGAGAGGAACAAGCAGAAGAGGATGCCTTGTCTGCCGACAATCTCCTGAGAATTCTCAATGATATGGAATAAGGTCAGAAAACACACACCACTGTTTAATGACTGTAAATCTATCTAAACCCAGATTCTTTTAGATACTGCCCTATGTATCATTTATTCTCTGATGAGTAAAACCAAACTTGGTACGAAACGCTATGAGTCTGGGTCTCACTGAAATGAGCACTCACACTTAGCTGTCAATTGCCAAATCCATTCCTTCTATACCATTCCAAACTCCTATGACTGCATGAATTTCTTAAATAAGAAGCATTCTTATCTTAAAAAATGTTTTCATTGCCCTGATAGACTATCTAGCTACCACCATGAGCCCTCACCATACAGCAAACTAGCTATACAATGACAAAAACGTCCATTAGCTATACATCTCTTGCTACCACACAGCTAGAGAAATATTGTACCGGGTACACCACCAAAGCAATCCGGCTACACCTGTCAAGTTTCCAACCATCCCGGCTACACCAGCCATCTATTCCAGTTACACACCTGCCGATCCGGCTACAGGAACAACTAATCCCGGCTACATAACTTTAAATTCCGACTCCACCAGCCATAATCCGGCTACAAATTGTCTATTACGGCTACAAAATCAATTGCGGTCACACCCCTTCATGTAGCCTCATCTGGAAAAATATAAAAGGAAGGCTCAAACTGAGTCTTGGCATCCAGACTCAAACTTACACACAAGTTCACGTCAGGATAAATAAGCGCCATCAAGCTTCGTGAAGAAGTCCAATCAATTTAACGCCAACATATTCAATAGAATATTTCTTAAATCGTGCTCAAAATTTTTCAAATGAACATATTGCTGTTTTTGTATTGGAAACACGTACATTTATTTATGAACTGTAGTCTGTAGATTCCATTAATCGTTCTTTCGCATGGGAATTCTTAAAATGTCTAGCTAATTAATCTTATCTTCCCTATTAGCACATAAACTCGCTTAATTGGAACATTACTATCCCACTAATTGATGATAATTAAAATCTCCACACCAGCTGGTCACTAATTGTTTTACAGCCAGCTGGCTTAATTGCTAAAACTACAGGCAATCTGCTTCCAAGATGGTCGTCCTGTAAGACAGGTGTCATTTTAACCCTTTGAAGGTCAAACCAACCAAAATGAGCCAGTCATTCCAGTAATATATTTCTAAAAATAGGTTCAACTGGTCACAGACAAATTTGAGTTTCCCGCCACTACAGGGTTCCAAGAAAAAAACCTTTCCAAAACAATATCCGTCCATGCACCGGAAAAAGTGTTTTATCTGTCACAAATTAGACAGTAATGGTGAATTCACTAGCACTCACACAGGTTTAAAATATGTATGTACGATGATGACATACTGCGATACACGCAATGTCATAATACCTACTCACATGCATGCAATGTCACAAACGGTATGTGGGGGGAAACCAAGCATGAGTTCCACATACGGCTGAAAGAACATCTTAGGGATAATAAAGATACCCTGTGCTTAAACTTTTTAATTTGCCCAATCATAGTGTACAGAATGTGTTCTTCAAAATTATACAAGTTCTCCCAGTGCGTGACCCGAGGATTGTGACAAAACTTATAGCAGAATGAACAGGAAAAGTACTGAATACATCAACTACACATGCTAGGTCCTATAGGCATCAACCATGCAGATTGGTGATTCCAAAGTCCGAGTTGTTCTTTATATTTTTAGCTCACTTAGGCCATGTGAGCTTATGCCATGTTGGTCGTCCGTCATCTGTCCTCCATCCGTCCATCATATCACATCTCCCCCTTTATGATTTGACCAATTTCAACCAAATTTGGCTGGAGGGATCCTATGGTGGTAGGCTCCAGAAACTATATTCAGAATTTTAATTGTTCAGTTTTTATGGTGCCCATCTTGGATTTTCCAAAATTTGTACGGAAATTATTTAAATCGCTACTCGAATGTCTCCAATATAAATGTCCCAATTTGAACGAAACTTGAGTAGACTCATTCTATGCTGATAGGCTTTAGCACTTCTAACAAGACGGTTGATTAGTTAATATTTCTGGTGGCCATCTTGTATTTTCTGAAAATTCCTGGAAATCGGTTAAAAGTCTACTCCTCATTAAGAACTTGGTTGATTTCAAGCAAATTCGGTTGGGAGGATCCTAGCGTGGTATGCTTCAGAACATATATACATATATATGATTGGTCTATTTTTTCAGCAGCCATCTTGATTTTCCGAAAAATAGTGGGGAAATCATTTAAAACACTGCTCAAGCTTGGGAGATTTCAACCAGACTTGGCTGGTCGTTAAGGATACTAGATGGTTAGGTTTCAGAACATGTATAGAGAATTTAGATTTGTCAATCTTTCTGGCTGCCATCTTGGTTTTCTGAAAATTTCTGCAAATCAGTTAAAATGCTAATCCTTATTAACCGCTTGAACGACTTCAAGCAAACCTGACTGGAAGGACCCTTAGAGTGGTGTGTTTCAGAGCTCATATACAGAATTTTGATAGGTCAATTTGTTTGGCAGCCATCTGAAATTTTCAGTTAAAGTGCTACGCCTCATTAACTGCTCGGACAATTTCAACCAGACTTGTCTAGAAGGACCCTAAGGGCTGTAGCCTTCAGAAATTGTATACAGAATTTTGGTTGGTCGATTTTTCCGGTGGGCAAAAACTGGGAAATCAGTTAAACGGCTACTCGTCATTAAGTGTGTGGCCGATTTCAACCAAAGTCAGCGGGAAGGACCCTAGGCTGATACACTTCAGAACTTGTATACATAATTTTGACTGCTTGATTTTCTTTCGGTGGCCATCTTGCATTTTCCAAAAAAATAGGAATTTGTATAAAACGCTAATCCTCATTAACTGCGTGTTCAAGCGGCCATCTTGTTCTTGAAATTGACATCTCAGGAACTGCTGTATGTGTATGCATCAGGCAGAAACTCATTAGATTTAATTTCATTGATAGCTAAGTGAGATTCAAGTTTGTTCACGAGAAAAACCATGGTTGTCATGGACCAATCACAATTTTGACTGGTGACCATATTGGATTTTTAGCTCACCTGGCCCGAAGGCCAGAGTGACCCTATCATGGTAAACTCTAGAACTTCTATTCAGAATTTTGGTTGGTAAATTCTTTGGGTGGCCATCTTGGATTTTTGGAAAATTATCCATCAATCTATTTAAACACAAATGCTTCATCCTTGATAAAACATGGTTGTCATAGACCAATCACAATTTTGACCCTGGTGACCATATTGGATTTTTAGCTCAACTGGCCTGAAGGCCAGAGTGACCCTATCATGGTAGACACTATAACTTCTATTCAGAATTTCGGTTGGTAAATTTTTTGGTTGGCCATCATGGATTTTTGGAAAATTACCCATCAATCTATTTAAATACAAATGCTTCAAATGCTAATGATCTATGTAAGCGCCACAGGTCCTTGGGCCTCTTGTTTTATTTGCTGGATGGCACCTAAGGTTCAATCTGATTTTGTGGTCTGCGTCTGTCATTAATTTTCCACTTAATATCATTTGTACTGAAATACAATTTTGTATTTTATGTCTTGTTAGTGCTGAATTTAAAGTATTATGTCGGTTCAAATGCTAATGGACCAGGTGAGCATTAAGGCCTCTGGGATACAGGGTTATTTAAGACAGGTGGTTCTTTAAGATACATGGTTATTTAAGGCAGGTGGTTCTTTAAGATACATGGTTATTTAAGGCAGGTGGTTCTTTAAGATACATGGTTATGTAAGACATGTGGTTCTTTAAGATGCATGGTTATTTAAGACAGATGGTTCTTTACAATGCATGATTTTTTAAGACATGTGGTTCTTTTACATGGTTATTTAAGACGTGATTCTTTAAGATATGTGGTTATTTAAGACAGGTGGTTCCTTAAGATGCATGGTTATTTAAGGGATGTGGTTCCTTAGGATCCATGGTTATTTAAGACATGTGGTTCCTTAAGATCCATGGTTATTTAACCCTTTAACCCTTGAATTTGTTCAAGAAAATTGAAATTTTCTCATAAAAAAATGTCCATTTGCACACCAAGAAGACATGTGGTTCCTTAAGATACATGGTTATTTAAGATGGGTGGTTATTTAAGATAAATGGTTTGTGTAAGACAGGTGGTTCTTTGAAACATGTGGTTCTTTAAAATATATGATTATTTAAGATATGTGGTTCTTTAAGATACCTGATTGTTTAAAACAGTGGTTCTTTAAGATATGGTGTTATTTAAGACATGTGGTTCTTTAAGATATGATATCATATAAGATGGGTGGTTATTTGTGTTATTTAAGGCAGGTGGTTCTTTAAGACATATGGTTAATTAAGGCATGTAGTTCTTTAAGAGATATGGTTTATGTAAGACATGTGGTTCTTTAAGATGTGTGGTTCTTTAAAATATATGGTTGTTAGCTCACCTGGCCAGAATCTTAACATATGATGATTTCATTCCATATAAATTAATATAATTTTTTAAGTTGCGAAATTGAAATAGAGGCTCGTTAAGATTTATTTTGTTTCGTTGCATATAGGCTCACAGTTTAAGCCTCTAAAAGTATATAATTTAAACAATTTTATTTTCAGTAATTTTGCTGTGAATATGCACCTTTAAGACAGCTCTGATTTAATAACTGTACATGCAGGTAAACCTGATTATTTTGAAACTACTTTGGAGCCTGTTGCTGCCATTAAGACATCCTTTAACATTTCTAGTTCTTTAATTAAGATGTATGTAGTTCTTTAAGACAGGTGGTTCTTTAAGACAGTTTGTTAGAACATGTAGTTCATTAAGACAGGTGGTTCATTAATGCAGGTGGTTGATTAAGTTAGGTGGTTCTTTATACAGGTGGTTCATTAAGTCATGTGTTTCTTTGAGACAGGTGTGTCATTAAGCCAGTTGACTCATTAATACAGGTAGTTCATTAGGTCACGTGGTTCATTAAGACATGTGGTTCATTAAGTCAGGTGGTTAATTAAGACAGTTCACTCATTAAGACAGGTAGTTCATTAAGACAGATGGTTCATTAAGACAGGTAGTTTATTAAGACAGTTGGTTCATTAAGACAGTTGGTTCATTAAGACAGGTGGTTCATTAAGACAGGTGGTTCATTAATACGGTTTTTCATTGAGACAGTTGGCTCATTAAGACAGGTAGTGCATTGAGACATGTGGTTCATTAAGACAAGTAGTTTATTAAGACAATTGGTTCATTAAGACAGGTAGTTTATTAAGACAGTTGGTTCATTAAGACAGGTGGTTCATTAAGACAGGTGGTTCATTAATACAGTTTTTCATTGAGACAGTTGGCTCATTAAGACAGGTAGTGCATTGAGACATGTGGTTCATTAAGACAGGTGGTTCATTAAGGCAGTTGGTTAATTGAGACAGGTGGTTAATTAAGACAGTTGGTTCATTAAGACAGGTGGTTAATTAAGACAGGTGGTTCATTAAGACAGGTGGTTCATTAAGGCAGTTGGTTAATTGAGACAGGTGGTTCATTAAGACAGTTGGTTCATTAAGACAGGTGGTTCATTAAGACAGGTGGTTCATTAATACAGTTTTTCATTGAGACAGTTGGCTCATTAAGACAGGTAGTGCATTGAGACATGTGGTTCATTAAGACAGGTGGTTCATTAAGGCAGTTGGTTAATTGAGACAGGTGGTTAATTAAGACAGGTGGTTCATTAAGACAGGTGATTCATTAAGTCATGTGGTTCATTAAGCCAGGTAGTTCATTAAGACATGTGGTTCATTAAGATGGGTGGTATTTTAAGACAGGTAGTTCTTTTAACAGATTGCTATTTAAGACAAGTGATTCTTGAATACTCTGGGGAAGTTACTTTAGGACTTGAAATTTGGATTCTGGGAATTCAGCTTCAAATTGATTTGAGTACGCGTACAATGTAGGAGCGCTTAGCTAGGAATTGGTGAGGCAAAGATAGGAATGTATTCCTGTAATTCATCGATTTTGAACATTGACTCATTAACCCTCGAATTTGTTTTTAAAAATTTTAATTTTCTCATAGAAAATGTCCATTGGCAAACCCAGAGAAGAATATTTTTTTAATTTACCACTGGAATGACTGGCTTGGTTATTGAGCCAGTCATTCCAGTGGTAAATTAAAAAAAATAGTCTTCTCTTGGTCTGCAAATAGACATTTCTCAAGACCACTACAAAAGTAGTTTTTGGCTGATATGAGAGTTAAAGGGTTAAAGCTCATCTTTGCCTCCTCTGTTCCATTAACATTGTCAGTGCTGGCGAATCTTCAGACTTCATGCTTTTAATCATTACAATGTGACATTTTCTGAAAATGACAGTCATTTACAAAACATTTGTAAAATTACACGGTTTCTGGCAATTTTCTCTAATCAGTTTCGGGTATCGAATACTTGTTTTTGCATAACTTTAATAAGAAAATAGTATTTCCTGTCGTTGTGTATTGTGTGTTTGTCAAAAGTATATAATGCACGCTTCTTTACCCAATAATCACTCGGCGTTATAATGTCACATAACGATATGGTCTGTGAAATAGATATGATTATAGTCATATTATCTGAGTTATATCAAGATATTCTGAACATATATGGGGATTGATGTATAATAGCGATCACTTATAGGATGTTCTAAAATGGCACCATTGATGTTGTGTCAGCATCAGAAAGTGATAGTGATGTGGGATAAGCGAGATTTAGAATGGGTGGGGCGGGGTGCTGCTGGGGTGGTATCATATGAACATTTCTTTCATCTTTTGAAGACTAGATGATTGAGATCACAATGAATCATATATCAATGTTAGTAACGAGCCACTTGTAATGTCCATTTAACCTTTTAACACTCATATCAGCCAAAAACGGCTTCAGTACTGGTCTTGAAAAATGTCCATTTGCAGACCAAGTGAAGCCTATTTTTGAAAATTTACCACTGCAATGACTGGCTCAATAACTGAGCCAGTCATTCCAGTAGTAATTTTTCAAAAATCGGCCTCTTGGTCTGCAAATGGACATTTTCTCTGAGAAAATTAAAATTGTCCTGGAACAAATTCATGGGATAAAAGTCTAATGGTAAAATTTGCTCAAGAAAATCTAAATATTTGCTTATTGAATGTCCATTCACTGGTCAAGAGAGGACTATTTAACACTTTAAGCCTTGAATTTGCTCAAGTGAATTTCAATTTTGTTCAAGGAAAATGTCAATTTGCAGACCAACAGAAGACTATTTTTTAATGTTTAACACTGGAATGACTGGCTCGGTTATCGAGCCAGTCATTCCAGTGGTAAATTTTCAAAAATAGTCTCCTGGTCTGCTAACTGACATTTCTCAAGACCACTGAAGAAGCCATTTTTGACTGATAAACTGTTAAAAAATTTACCTCTGGAATGAATGACTCTGGTATCGAGCCAATCATTCTAGTGGTAAATTTGGGAACTAATTTGCCTGGAAACTGTAAGTGCCTATGGCAGGAACAAGTTCCAGTGAAATTATTGTCAAAATATTCAACAGCTTACCTTTGTGGTTGCCTTGAAATAGAGACATTCACAAATTTCAACGGGTAACAGTTTGAACCCATATTCACAATGTGAATAGAATAACGTTTAGGGGAGGATCTAAAAAATCTGAATTGGAATCGGATTATGTTCATCAGGCATATAGTGCAGCCAAGCAAGAGGAAGCAGAGACCGCAAACCCCAACCCTCCTGTTTTGTGATATGGGTTTTCAGCTTTTCCCGATTTAAAAATTTTTTTTTGTCATTGCCATCATTCATGACGTTGTGTAATATTTTCCTAATATACATTCAGACCCTCTGTTAGTTAAAAGTAGAGCTAAATTGAACCAGCAGTTTCCAAGATACCCATTGTTCCAGAACCTGATCTGATAGCCAAGTCCTGGACATCATGTAAGCTTCTTTGTTGTGTTAATATTTGAACAAAGTTAGATAAACAAATCAAATCAGTAGTTTTCTGATATATTTGCAGACATAGACATGGCCCTGTAGGTGGGGCTTAGAATACACCTTCCATATCCTATGCGTGTCGTAAGAGGCGACTAAAGGAGGTAAGGGTGAGGTAACCCGGACAGAAACCTCAAGTGCTGAAGACGGCGGTTCCAGGCCGCACGGCGCACTCTAATAAACCATGGATCCAGGCACTTAACGCTTATGATCATGTCGATAGTCACTTACAGGACTGGCGGTATGATCAACGAACGACAAGAAGAAGAAGACATGGAGAAACATACACACACGCGCGCACACGCATGTATGAATGCATGCACGTACACACCTGCACTCGCAAACTCACACACATGCATGCATGCATACATACTTGGACGAATGCATACATTCACACCATATAATCATCTATCAAGTTGACAAGTGGAAAAGTTCTCAAAAGATATTAAGTGCAATTCTTCATGCACATGGTTGGTGTAGATTTGATTACAAGCATGAAGAGATTATGCAATCACGGTGAATTGTCTTCTGACAATGACATATGCTTCAATAGTCATCTCATTCAGAGAGCATCCACAAGCTCTGAATAATAACAGCAGGGTGATTTGAAGCTTTGATAATTGTGGCACCATCTGAGAATTAAGAACAGTTTAACTAACAGATCACTCCATGGTAAGATCACCTATAGATGTGCTTATCATTCATTGGCCTGACAGATTGTGCTCATACCAGAGCGTCAATATCGGCATCCTCTGAAGTTTGTCACTTAAGTTTTTTCCACTGTCTACTTATAACAGTCTTGAGGACAATGTTAAGTGAGTCATTATTGAGATGTCATCAGAAACAGGTAACTCTATAAAAGCTGTTATGTGACAGTATTCAGGACAAATACCGACATGTTCTGAGTGCGACTGTCTCTGAGCTTAGAACCTGTTCTACAAACAGTATTTCTTAGTTATTACTACATCACAGCCTCCTTCCTTGCATTACTATAGCTCTTTCCTTCTCTGAAGGGAAGCATAGTAGCATGAATTTTTTACAGCCAATGTTTGATGGGTATTGTGGTTACAGAGTGACTGAAGGCTTCTTCAGGAATCTTTATACTCTCTCTAATGATGAGACCCATAGTAATTCGCTTGAATGCTATATCTCAGAATGAGGCACGAAGAGGGTTAATCCAATACCCATAGCCACTGAGAAGGTCATTAAGCACAATGACAACCTCATTGGCTGATAGCTATCACATGACCTTGTTGTAGCAACCATGATTTCATTCCTTTTCCTACTCTAGATGGGAATGGGCGTAAACAAATTTTGCAGATAATTTATAAGTTTATTACTTATTGAAATCAGCCTGTGGATTTGAAAGTTGTGGATAAAAATCATCAAGATGTCTGATAAGACGAAGAAACCTCCCAAGATAAGTGGTTGTAGGTTATGGTGTTATAAGAATGATTTTAATGATCATTTCTGTTTTCGTGGTAGGCGTGTTACCAGTTTTGGTTACTTGCATCTAGAGTGTTTGGACATATGAGTTGTCTATTTGTGCTTCTTTATTAACAGTGGCCTGTAAAGCTATTGTATTGACATGCTTGTATGGTATTGAGTATGAATCCTGATATAATCTCGCTAACATACTCTCTCTCAAAAAAATATTTTTACAAATTTTTTAGATCGGTAAGGTCTCTTTGTAAATCTTGGCATTAGCGCGGCTAATTCAGAGTCATACTCGGAGCTTTATTCTATCGGGTCTTACTGTTTTACGATTCAGATCCGAGAATGTCACTGAAGAGGTCATAGGTTAAATTTAAAGAGGTGAATGTGAATCACTCTATACGATGTTCTAATGGCAGCTTCCAGAGATTTATAAATGTGTTGGACATGGTGTTCCAAGTGCACTTAGTGTACCCTTGAGTCTTCCTGGCTTATTTGCAGGTCATGGTCGCTAGCTATTAGAATGTCTTTTGTTAAAACCTATTTCTCCATCGACCTCTGAAACCAGGGAAATTCTTTTACCTTATGGTCGGTGATTAATAGAGGCCAAATCCAAGATCAAGTCTGGGTCATCTATTATTCTGGGGAAAATTGTTTATCACTGGAACGTCTTTAAAAACAGGTGAGCAAGACTGATTCATCCATTGATAAAAGGTTTAACAAGATTATCATGGACCAGTCAGTTTTCAATGCTTCATCTCCTGACATAATTGAGTATGAAGCATTGGAACTGGCTGTTCCTAGAATAAGCTTGGTTTCTAAGGCTAATAAATTCTTTTAACCAGTTTGCACTGTTTCAGAAGTACCACTAAGAAGAACCTGAAGAACAAGGGCACCAAATCTCGGTATGCGCCTCATTCACCGCCTGTTCATAAGCCAGTCACGCCTCCACAGATTTCGTCATCTTCACTCAACATTCCGCAGCCTGCGCCCTTGCAGACCGATGAAGGTCTTGGGCCTAATCAGGTTATAAGTCGGTCGGCTCAATCAACATTCTGCAGCCTGTGTCTGTGCAGACCGCTGAAGGTCTCGGGCCTTATCAGGTCATAAGTTAGTCCGGCCTGTCACTACTGTGTCTTCAAGGGTCGGCACACATACGCTATCTGCTACTATTAGCCAATCGCATATTCACATAGTGTATCTGTTATTACTCTGGCTAGACTTCCGGGCCCGGGTTTTTTCCCGGCCCCGGGTCTGGATGCTGACCGGCTTAGGCTACCGATCAGGGGTGGGGGTGGGTGGGGGAAGAGTCGGGACCGGTCATTCCGGTGTGTCAGAATTACAATTTTAATCACTTTCTTTCCTTAGCTGTTTTTCTGCTGGGTGTCCCGCCCTGGATTGTGCCCGGGCCCGACTCGGAACCGGTCATTCCGGCCTGTCAAAATCAAAATTTTAATCACTTTCTTCCTTTGCTGTTTTGCTGCCGGCTCTCCCGCCCCGGATCTGGCTCAGGACAGGTCATTCCAGCATGTCAAAATTAAAATTTATTTTTTTCTTCCGGGTTTCCCGCCCTGACTCGAGCCCGGCCCGAGTCGGGGCCGGTCATTCCGGAGTGTCAAAATCAATATTTTAATCATTTCTTTCGTTAGTTTTGACATTTTTTCTCATGTTTCCCCGGTCAATTGGTTCTTTTTTCACATTATTACATTTATGCATATCATTATCTTATCTAGCAGTACTCTCGTTCTATATCTTGGTGGTTCAGGCTGCTTTCCCCCTTTTCTGTGTGTTATCTCTCCCTGCATTCTCACAATTTAAGTTAGAGTATTTTTTATGCATTCTCAACCTATTCTTCTTGCACTCTTTCCTATCTGTCAGATTACTGCGCAATTCTAATTAGCTTTGTTTTGGTAATTTTTTCAGCCCGAGTTAGAGGCGCAGTTCTATTCGGCCCGTTCATCTTTTTGTATAGTTCACCTTATCCCTTCTATGTTGGCAGGTTGACATCCCTGTTTTCATAACTAGGAGAATTTACATGTCATTCTATATTTATCATGACTATTTTACCCCATTTATCACCATTTTGTTTTTAAAATATTCTTTCCTGTAAGTCAGATTAGATTTGCTCTCATGGTATTTGGCGATTTTCTTTAATCACAGTTTCTTTGCCGTATTTCGTCGTTCGTTCAGTAGCCGTCAATTGATCGTCATCACTCCTCATTTCGGCAGTCGATTCATCCTAGTCTCATTTTGTCTCGGCGACATTATCGCTGTTTCTCTTCTGTTTCCCCCTATTTTCAAGGCTATTTTCTTATGTTCAGCTAAAACCTTTTATTTAGAGTCATGTTCTTTTCCATCAGTTTGGGATTGGTGATTTTGGGCTCAAAATTTATCATCTTTCATTCCCTTCTTATCTACTGTCAGATTGTCATCATCGTTCCTGTCACTTTTGATATAGGTCAATGACAATTCTCCCCGTATATATTTCATTCCCCCTTTTGTTTACATGAAGTTTTATTTTGGTTTCGATATAGATCCTTTACATGTTTTAGCTAATTCTATTTAATTATAACTGGATTCTCACCCCTCCCATAGGTTTCTATGAGATTTTTACTTGTCACTAATATAGTTTAAACACTAATTAATTTTATCTGTATTGTTTCAATGTCTACAACTTTAATAAGCTTGGCTATATTTCTTTGATGCTTATTTCTCCATCTGTTGATAGTGGTAGAGCTTGAATAGTAGAAATCAAAGCTAGTTATATCTCTCAGGAAGGGGTTAGAATAAGGATATAGCTCTTATATCTATGATACGACCCAGACGTATATATACTGGTCTGGCGTTTTGTTAGCTTACTAAAATACTTACCACTCAATTCACTGTTTGCTAAAAGTCACCTGACTTAGATATCTCAGAAAATTTTAACCTATTCATTCCCATGGTGTAGGTTCCCTTGAAACAAGTTTAGCAGAGATACATCCCTTCATTGGGTAGTCTTGATAGTATCTCTTTAACTCTAAAGCAGTCATTGCTCTAGGGAACCGGTTCCTCTATTCCTATAGAGAACATATAAACGAGTCTGTGAGCATGCGCACTTATGCTACTATGCATGCGACCGAGTCCAAGCCGTCATTAATTAATTCCACAAATTTTTAATGATTTGCAATTTAACGATGCGGGTTGGCTGAGGTGGGCCCCAGTGAATTGAGTGGTAAGTATTTTAGTAAGCTAACAAAACGCCAGACCAGTATATATACGTCTGGGTCGTTTTGTAACACAACAAAAATACTAAGCCACTCAATTCACTGTTTGCTAAAACATAGAATTGGTCAGAGCCCAAATACTAGGTGGGTTGGTAAATTGCAAATCAGGAATGAAAGGTTAATCACCAAAAATACTAAAACCAACTAAATCGCTGAAGTGCTGAAATAGCACGAACAAACAAATGTTCGAAATAAAATACAATAATATAATGATAATTAGAAAATCTCAGCAAAGAGAATTTAAAAACAGCCGTGAGATGGTGAAGAAGACGGCTGACTAAAGAATCTAGGCAATTGAGCCTAGGTTTGAGTGGCGAAACGAGAAATGTCAGATTGTGAATTGAATCTGATCTTTCAGATAAAAATAATGTAGAATCTGACATTTATACTGCAACTTACATAATGTCGTCCACTGATAGATCTGCATAGAATGCGAAGGAGAAGGCCATACCACGAACATCGTGTGCCTTAACACAAACTGAGTGTCTCCTGGAGATACATTCTAGTGTCAATTAATGGTGTCTGTAATCCAGTTGATGAGATGCGCGCTTACTAAACAAATTCGCATAAGTAATCTGAACGGTAGATCTGCATAGAATGCGAAGGAGAAGGCCATACCACGAACATCGTGTGCCTTAACACTTACTGAGTGTCTCCTGGAGATACATTCTAGTGTCGATTAATGGTGTCTGTAATCCAGTTGATGAGATGCGCGCTTACTAAACAAATTTGCATAAGTAACCTGAACGGTGTTTCAAAAAGATATTTTAAATTGGGCATAGTTTTCGGAAAGGATCGAAAACAATTAATTAGGTTTTATATATATAAGATCTCTTCAAGGGCAAAGAATGAGGCCAGCTCTCCTACCACCTAGAAAAGATCATTCCCAAAAAGAATATGAATATCAAAATGCCATCTAACAAACGCGGCCGCTAGTACAAAAAGAATGATTTCAGAGTTATACAATTAAACATATGGACCCAAGAATGAATTAATAGAGGAATTTATTATAGGTATTTGCCTTTGTGCTATACCCTAAAAATACCGGTACCATGGATAAATGATGTAAATACTTAATAACTCTCAAACCGGCTTCTAGAAAACAAAGAAGGATAGATGCTAGTGAAAACGATAACACCACCCCAGCATACAGGGATTTAAATCATCAAAAAATATGCCATGAATCTATGACTTGATGATGGGATGCAGAATCGGGCGAGATAATGTGCTGTTCTAACAACCATTTGAAAACCTTAAATATACTCTGGTAAATTCTCCTGTAACAGATAGTTTGAATTGATTAAGAATACTAAAGTTCAGACAAAAAATCAATTTCTGAAAAACAGGTCTCTTGGAAAATACCATATATACATATTGAAGAGTTGTGGAATGATGAACTGAAAGCTGCTGTTAAACGAGATAGAAAATCAGCAAATTTGGTAAGACGCTTTGGATTTCCACAAAGAGGACTATGAGATCCACTGAATAACTCTCATTGGGCCAAGCAGGAGTGATTAAAGGGATAATACATTCTGCTGACAAAAGTTCTTAAAGACAATTGTACTAGAAACCGCTGACAAAAGTTCTTAAATACAATTGGCACTAGAAAGTTAAATTGAAGATAATTTAAAAAAATGTGAAGTCTATGACTGGGCCAGAGCATCTACCGCCAGAGCCTAGCCTGGAGGAAGAATATGAACATCAAATCTGGACACTATACTGAGTAGAAACTTAATGGGATGTAATAAATGAGCTACAAGGAAAATCATTCTACCTGGAATGTGAGCTGCTGAAAGTTTTGCTGACATCTCCACCGCAGGAGGAAGACCAAGACTCCAGACAAAATATGATAACCTCAACTGCCCTGCTTGTTGATGAAGGTCACTACTATAGAAATGACTGCATGAGCAGATAGGTGCTTGTGAAAGAGACAATATCTCTTCATTCTCCAATATTCCTGAGTATTGAAGAGGAATACTAGAGTATTAGTTCCTGTTCTAGTTCCTGAAAAGGAAGAGAGTAGTAAGACTACTTTATCTGATTCCATAGACACAAGAACGAGATCCCCTCCCCCAAACACGTAAGAACAAGACATCAAACTGGACCTGCAGATGGATAAACTGGTGAATTGGTACCGATGACACCCAACGAATGAAAATGCAGTGTATGCAGTCGTGGTGAGGGACAAAATTCTGAATTACCAGACTTGACCTTCGTACACAAAACTGACTCCATTCGGCCCAAATTTTAACATAATTAAGCAACCTTCCAAGCCAGAGGAATCCCAGACTGGCTATGATGTAATTAAAAGAACCCAGATCCAGTTAGGACAAATTCTGTATATATAGAAATATCAGAAAACACTGTCCCTTATCCTTGACTAGACCAGTGATGACTAGGCAAAATGACTCCATGTCCATATTATTCCTTTCATCGATGAACTCCATTTCTGAGACAACATAGTAGGAAAAGAGTTGAATATAAAACGATTGACTAAGTAATTTTTGTCTCAAACAGTATCAAAGCAGCCATGGGTTCCAGACAAAATAATTCCAAAATATACAACAGAATTAGTATTAAATCATGAAGTGTAAATTTTTTGGAAGTTGTCAGAAAAGGATAAATATATGAGTTGAAGATAAGAGCAGAGACCCTATAAAAGATGATCTGCCAGCACCTCATAATCCTTAAAGTCTGGATTCTGCCATTCCTCCACTGTATCCTACTTGAAAAGAGCAGAAAATTATTGATCAGGAACAGAAGCAGGACTAATGTCAAAGGAGACCAACATGGTTTGATAGAAAAAAGGGGGATTCAATGACTACATTGATTGTACCTTATATGTAGGAAATCTATTACCTAAGACATGCATGAGGCTAGCTATACCCATCCCACCCCTGATAGAGTAGAGATTATATAGAAGCGCTTAAGCATGACAGCTAGGACCAGAATAAACCTGCAGAATCTTATTTTACAAATCTAATTTTAAAACAAAGCTAGTATGATATGAGCCCAATTGTTAATATCTTTATCAGATGATTAAACAGGAAAGAAGTCCATCAAACCTGTGACCAGATCAATGATGGATAAGGACAAAGGACTGAAAATACACAGAAGGGTGAAAGGAAAAAACCATATTCCACAATCCATGCAAAGGCAATAATCCAATCATCTTGGTTAGGCCCCCTTGAGTAATTTATTTAATAATGCCTGGGAAATTTAGAATTCAGAAGAATAAAAAATAGGCTTGAATAGATAAGTCTGAGAAGACCTCTCCATATGACAATAATAGAAATAGATATATCCCTAGACAAATAAAAAGATCAAAATTTCTACTGAACTCGAGAAAGGAGCGGTGTAAATCTTGATAAGACAAAAAAGATTTTGTTATTGTGACAAGCTTACATTCACCCATAGATATGCTTCATCATGGCGAGGGATCCTACTGACAGAAAAGAAAGACTGAAAAACTATGTTAAAAATAAATCAGGCCAGATATGATACTAAAAGATAGCAAACCACTATTCACAATTAAAATAATAAAGTCTGACGCACTTATTTGCAGATTGATATTAGTCGAAAGATGGAGGCTGATAGTTAAAGTGTAATACATGAGAAGATTCAGGAGCAAAACGAAATCTAGTGAAATCAAACCGACAAAAGCACTGCTAGGATCATAAGAAAAAATTAAATCATTCCTAGAAGATAAATGCGAAGAGTTGGGTGTACACAAGGTTTCGAAGGATGAGGATAATTGGATGGTTCAGCCATTGCACTAAGAGCAACTAATAAAGAATTAAAGAATCCAAAATAAGAGCCCCTGAAATAGGGCATTTAAACTGTCAAGTGATTTAGAAACAAACAATACCAGCAAAACACCAGAAGTGATTTGATTTGGCATACCTAAACCAGAAGTTTAATTATAATCAGTTGCTATGCCATAAAAATTGAGTTATAATCTAGGTAATAATACTGAGTACAGGACAATTAGGCCTCATGGTCATCTCTTCTTCATTTATCTCCATGCCTGTGCCGTCACTTCTAGTCATGGGTTGCGTGTACGGTGTAGTCATACATTGGCTTGACTATGCCAAAGCCTACCTAAACCATTTTCGAATGTTTTAAGAGATGGTGTGGAAACAACATGTTCAGACCAACATTTCACAGTTTACACACCCCTTAGAGAGAAAATTTTTCTAACTAGGTTAGTTCTCCCCCCTCTTCTAGACTTTCAGATGATTTCCACGAGTAATAGTCCATTTGCAAGCAGAATGTTATATTTGACTATAACAATTAATCGATTGAGAGCCGATAGAATGATCCCTCATAGCCTGGGTACTTGCTCTATATATCCAATTTCACCCAAGTTAAGTACCCGCAGAAAGAATTTACAAAATGATGAGAGATTAGATTATACATTAAGTAGGGAAAAAACCCATCTTAGGGCTAATAAAAGTGGCTGATAGTCAAGAACTTTCCTGATCCAAAGGCTATGCTTGCTACTAAAACACTGAGATCAACACACATCTCTGATATAGTAAAACTTGGTCATCAAAGTTTGTAGCGTTTACTATCAAAATATTAAACATTTAACTCTCGAAGTTATTAGTCATAAGTTGCAACTGAAATAAGTTGACTCTGAATGAGTACAAGCAAATATGGGAGTGGCGTATTTACTTAAAAATCCATAAATAGGTCGCACATTTATGCTCAATTTACATGTTCTAAAAAATGTGCGCGCACTATATACAAGGATAAAACTTATTTTCCTCTGAATTTTTAAACATCTTAACGTCTGAAGATACCACGAAAAAACCCTTCACAAATCTTGTCACCTCGCGGCTATGCTTAATGTATACCTTAAAACATCATTCGCAGAAGTGAAATTATTAAATTGAGCAGCCTAAATATTGCGTATCCTTTAATAAAGATTGTTTTTTCCATCAAAATTAATCCTAACTTGACATAAATGTCGTCTTTATAATATATAAATCAGAATCACGTGATAATCACATGATATATAAATCACGTGATATTATCTGACCAGATTAGGTTAAAGCAAATTTTAATGAAGTAGCTTAAGCGAGTACTCGGATATAGATATCCTGGAATCGGAAATTCGGCAATGAGATCTACTCTTCTCGTCAGCGCCTCCAAACGGAGATTTACTTTGCCACTGTCCGGCTCGCTAACAATAGACGCTGGCTACCCAGTTTAATTATCGGCCGTTCATGCAATTTTTCTAGAACATCGCATTACGTTTTAGATCATTTTAGGTTCACATTACAATATAACCAGTAATATATATGATAAGTTTTAACGCTAGATTTAGAAATCAAGTGAACGCAAGTTTCTCGCTAGATTTACAAATCAAGTGAACCTGATAATCTGGCACAGGCTTAATAGCCTATCTAACAAAAGCGGGTTATGTGATTACGAGGATTCAATTCAGTATCGTAATTTTGAACATCCGGGCATTCCGAGATCGTCCAACATTTGCCAATTTACGACACACTAAAGAGGATATCCCATAGCAACGCAATGTTTACATTTTTCATGAAACTACGGCCATAAAAAATACTTGCATCGACTAACCCCGCCAGGTATTAGAAAACATAAAATCTCGAGTAATTTTTATAAGATATTAAATAAAAGGTAAAAAGGTTTCATGGCCCATTGCTAGTAATGTTAAATTAGCCTGCAAAAACGCCGCCAATTGAAAGCGAACACCGAATCGCGAATTAATACGATGGTCTCGTCTTTATTGTAATACGACTGACGTGACTGACTGATCATCATGAAGTAATTGCGAGTTTCATGTTAGTTGGTTAGTAACGGTCCTTAGAAGGACCACTCGCTTTTCTTCAGGGGATGATCGTGGTGTATCCTTGTGGTGTTCATCCGGTCCACCACGCCTGTTTGCACCACTGTCACATTCTTAATAGATCCAATAACTTCCCAACCAGTATGTTACATATGTTATGTAGGATACCTTATGTAGGATTCGATCCAAACCGGTATGTAGTATACCTTATGTAGGAAAGAATGACGCTCGGAAATACGTACCTAGTCAAAACTCTTAATTGATCCACTAACTTCCCAACCGGTATGTTACATATGTTATGTAGGATACCTTTCGTAGGAGATGTTCCAAACCGGTATATAGTATACCTTTCGTAGGAACGGAGCCTCGTGGCTAAAATAGGATCAGAGTTATTGACTTCACCTGGCTTGTAATGTGAAGCTGGCGCCATTTTCTTTCAACTTGGTCACAACGAACTTTCTGTTCATATTCACGTAAATTATAACCATTTTACATAAGTACTATGACTTATTCAACAAAGACCACTTGTACTGTGGTATTCATGAAAAGCAAATGTGGATGTAGCTCCACAAGATTATGGAATGAATAGGATTTGTTGAGATAAAAGTTAGGTGTTTCCCGTAATACAGAAAATTAATTAATGAAGGCTTGGACTCGGTCGCATGCATAGTAGCATAAGTGCGCATGCTCACAGACTCGTTTATATGTTCTCTATAGGAATAGAGGAACCGGTTCCCTAGAGCAATGACTGCTTTAGAGTTAAAGAGATACTATCAAGACTACCCAATGAAGGGATGTATCTCTGCTAAACTTGTTTCAAGGGAACCTACACCATGGGAATGAATAGGTTAAAATTTTCTGAGATATCTAAGTCAGGTGACTTTTAGCAAACAGTGAATTGAGTGGCTTAGTATTTTTGTTGTGTTACAAAACATCGCCTTTCATTTGTTTCAAGTAACATCACTTTCTGTTCTTATCGTATCATCCAAAAAATTTCTAAATAGATTTTTGATCACTGTGGACTTATACTTAGATAACTCAAGAAATATCTTATCTATCAACATCCTATCTATTTCAGCCTAGTCCTAATTTGGAATATTGAGGCTTTTTAGCCTTTATTTTTCAGTCATAGCATTCTTTTATTCAGATATTAGGTACCACTCTAGTATATCTTCTGTTGATAGGCTTCTTATCTCCTTTTGTTATTAGGTCTGCTCTATTTATTTTACTGTATTATGTGTATGACAGATGTACACTTTCTTTTTATCATCAGGATCGTTTATAATTTTCTTTTATGGGGGGGTGGTGCCAGGGTATCTCCATATTTTGTCTTGCTGGTCACAAAATTTGCTTTTATTCTGATATAATAATATCTGATCTGTGTTTTTAGCCCCTGGACATCTCTTTGACCTCTCTCCGGGAAGGTTCTTTCCCTACCTCTCAATGGGTAGATAATGGTATTCTCATTTCAACCTTTCAAGATAAGCCAGTTAGTTTCGGCTAGTTATTTCCTCAGTTTCATAGGCCTCATCCTTTAGGTATAGGAAGTGATTCATTGGGCTCCTCTGATGACAAGACCTTTCCAGTTCTATCTTTTATCCCACTGGAATCAGCTCTAGATTTCTTAATCATTGGATTCTCATCTTTCAACTCATGAACCATTTCCGGTTTTGGAATATCAGTCAATCCTGTTATTTGGGGTCCCTCTTCTTCCATCATCTTCACAGGCCATCCTTTTCATGGGTACATCTATGCTAGGTTGGGGCTCCTGTTGGGTCTCCTATATAGATTTTAGGATCCTGGTCCCTCACAGAATCTTCCTTTCATGTCAACCTTTCAGATCTGTTGGTGTTTTTTCCATGCCCTAGACCATTGAGATCCCCGATTCACTGTCTTTCTATCTTAACCATTCAAACTTTCTCAGTAGGCTCATTTTTCTTTCATCGGGTGGGGTGGGTGGGTAGGGGGGGGGGCGTGTGTGTGTGTGTCGATGTTGGTCTAGAATCTATATCTGTCGAGCGTCTCCGATTGTTTCTTCATTGGTACATTTCCCCAGTTTTCTCTCTTAAGGGAAGTTATTCCCCTTCCTTCCCAATGTTCAGATGTTGAGGTACACAATTCAGGCTCTCATGGTGGGCCAATTAGTTATAGCCAGATCCTTCTTAAGAGTCATAGGCCTCATGTTTTCAGTCGTAATAGTGATTCCTTGGGCTTCTTTGATGAGAAGACCCTTCCAGTCTTATCTTATGGCTCATTGAAATCATCATCTAGATTCTCTGGATCTTCAAATTCTCGTCAAGTTCTCTCTATTCACTCATTTCCAGTTTTGGAAAGACTGTCAGTCCATGTTTAGGGTTCTTCTACATCTTCCAACCCCTTAGGAATTTAAATTCTCGGTTGCATCCCTGGAGAGATGGGGTTCCATTTTGGATTTCAGGTAGATTGCTGGAATCTGGTCCCTCATAGAATCTTCCTTCCTTGTCTACCTGTTAGAACTGTGGGCTGTTTTCCACGTACTAGTTCATTGGAAACCCTTGATTCTCGGTAGATCAATACTTTGCAGATCAGACATTTCACAATGGCCTCGTTCATCAATAATCAGGGGGGACCAGAGTCCGTTATTTTGCTTCACTCAGAACAGAAAGATACCCACCTTCATCTCCCTTTCCGGAAACCAGGGCTCTGTTTGTGGATGCTCTAGCATAGTCTTAGGACATCATGTTCACTTAGGTTTTTTCCCCGACTATCCTCATTCCTCTAGTCCTCGGAATGATTGGACATTATCCTTGTGTAGTCATATTAATAGATCCGTTTTGGCCGTCAAAGTCTTGTTTCCAGATCTCCGGACTGTTTGGGGATCTTCCGCTGCTACTTCCTGTCTCCCTCAATCTATTGTCCCAGAACAGAGGCAGGATTCTCCATCACAATCCAGAAATCTTTTACCTATAAATCTGGAAGCTGTAGAGTTACCACCTTCTTCGTCAGTTTTTTCTGCCAGACCTAAGGAACCTTTGGAAGATCTCTAAGATCTTCAATTAGAAACTTTTTAAAGCTTGATTAGCGTTTCTCAAAGAGGGTGCTCAGACCGTTCTATCTTGTCCTCTGAGGCCTCTGTAGCTCTAGTCACTGAGTTCCTGGTCGTCATACTATGAGATCCTATCATTTTGGCTTGAACTCTTTCATTCAGTGTTTTTTGGATCGTTCAGTGTAAGTTCAAGAACACTTACATCCTTATTAGAGGTATGGGTTATTCTAGACCCCCTTTATAAAACCTCTCCCTAACTGGAACCTTTCACTTGTTCTACTAGTTCTAGCAGTGTAACGCTTTGAACCTTTGCGTTCTGTTTGTTTGTAATACCTAACACTTAGAGCAGTTTTTTCTGTTGAGCAGTAACATCAGCCTTCTGTCGTTCAGAAATTCATACCTTTTCGGTAGAACTAGATAGATTTCATATTACTGGGAATATCTTTATTCCCTATACTAGGGTAGATTTTCTGTCCAAACCTCATTCAAATTTTTACTTAACCCTATTGTAATTCTCAAGCTTTTTGTTTTTGCCCAGCCTATTCTGTCTGGTGTCCAGTTAGGGACATTAATAGGTATAAACTTCACACTGAGTCCTAATGATCCGACAATAGACATCTTTGGTCTCATTCACTGAAAGTGTGGATCATCCTTCCTCATTAACAACTTACTCGCTGGATAATGATATAGCATTCAAGCGAATTACTAGGGATCTCATCATTAGAGAGAGTATGGAGATTCCTGGAGAAGCCTTCAGTCACTCTGTAACCACAATACCCATCAAACATTGGCTGTAAAAAATTCATCCTACTACGCTTCCCTTCAGAGAAAGAAAGAGCTATAGTAATGCAAGGAGGTAGGTATATGTAATTAGTAAAACATAAGACCAGACCTCCGGGTCGTCTGGCCGTTACATTGCTTAGTAAGTGATATCTTTGAGTTGTTGTCATGTATGTGTTTCCTGGTTAATAACAACGTACGAGTGTATCAAGTGCACCAAATGCAGAAAAGCCTTCCCAGAACCTCTTCTCTTCGGCTATAGAAAAAACAAGACAATCAAAGATATGATTGTCATGGCTAAACTTCCATCAGATAACGCCCCTGTACAACACAGAACCCCTCTAAAAGCATGCAAAACTAAGAACTGTAACATCTGCCAAAAGATGCAGAAAAACAGATTCTTCTCTAGCTCACATACAGGCCGAACATACAGATCCAAGATCATAGGCAACTGTCAGACGAGGAACATCATCTACCTACTAACTTGCAACAAATGTAAGAAACAATATGTAGGAGAAACTCTACGCACCTTCAAAATCGGAATCCAAGAACATCTGAGATCGATATCAAACCTCCATAGGAATGAACGATACGACACACCCGTATCCAGACATTTCAATAAACACGGACATTCTAGAACTGACATGCAGTTCAGAATTATCCAGGTACTCTCATCAGACCCGGATGATGAAAACTCCACCCATGGAGAAAACAGAAGGAATGTCATTGGATATACCAGCTCCACACAATGGAGCCTATAGGCATAAACCTAGCAGGATAAGGGACGCCTATCCCCTGGACCAACACACCCACCACGGGCCGACACGCCCAGTACATTATTAACCTTTTATTTCTAGGGTGTCCCTTAGAATCCATCTTTCCAGTCAGATAATATGTATCTACACATCTTTTGGCGATGTCACCACTTTCGCCATAGACGTCACACATTGACGTCATACCCATTGTCATCACCTCGCATCTTTTAAAAATGCTATTAAACATGGCACTTTTACGTGGATTTCAGCACAATGCTATTTCCCCCCTTTTTAAATTTAAATTTAATTACATCATATAAAAGAACAACAAAGAGGCATACTCACCAAGTTGTCCTGCTTCTTTATTTTATTAATTTTTTATTTTTCAAAACAAATTCTTGAAACACAAAAAAATTTACATAACTTCAATATCTAACCAGTTTTGATTTTGATTTTGTGTAACCGTGATATATATTCTCCCCGTTGAATATACCAAACAATTTAGACTAGCCAAGGATGTCCTACACACTCCTTGTCTATCAATCCAAACACCCACACCATAGTTGCAGGGTCTGAAATAAGGAGAGTCAATTTGATCTGACAAAAAAGCGGAAGTTGACTAACCTGACGGGGGGTCCGGGGGTCCTGACCCGGAAAAATTTTAAATGTAGATGCTCTCAGAGGCCATCTCCTGCATTTCTGGAGAAAAATATAGGTTTTCGGTTGGATGTGAAATTGTTCTATTTTTACCCATTTTGTCCTGAAAAAGTCAAATAGACTAAGACATTTTCAGGAGAAAATGCATAAAGATAGAACAATTTCATAGTCAACTGTAGGACCCAGAAAATGAGGACTTAACCACTTATACTTGGTCCTCCATTTAGCAAGGGTTGCCCCTTTGGGCACTTTTCACTCAGATGCCATTTTAGCAACACATCAACTGCTGTCACAGTCATGTACAATTAAATGTAAAAAAAATTTCACTTTAGAACACATTTGTCAAAGAAGGCGTGTGATAGTTTTCCTGATAAATGTTCACTTGCAGGTCGAGATTATTTTTGAAATTTTCCATTGAAATGGCTTATTCAGTAACTGAGACAGTCATTCCCGTGGTAAATTTTCAAAAATAATCTCTTGACCTGCAAATGGCCATTAACTATTTTTAATTAAAATTTTTAGGCAAATTTGACCATTAAATGGTTAATTGTAGAACGCGAATATAATGGTAACGCGCGTGTTGTCAAGTGTCTTCTACAGTGCGATTATTTTTTAACTTGCTTTCTTCACTTCTATTGTGAGAAAACTCGCACGCTATTTCATTGGTTTTCTATATACAGCTACCAAGGAAATCGCGAGGAAGAATTAGCTTCTTCAGTATCGAAGGCGTGAACGAACGCGTCTCAAACTTCTGTGAAAATCTCTCACGTAATGTCATTGGATTTTCTAGATATAATTATGTCCAACAACCAATGAAATCGCGAGACCAAATTCTCTTCTCATGACAGAAGGTGTGTAAGAACACATCACTAACTCGTGCGCAGTGGCCGATTTTGTAGATCCGCCATTGCTAATTTTGCATCGACTCGATCATTTTCAGACTAGCGAAATGACAAGATTTTGAGTGGTATCATTTATCAGATGTTCTATGCAGTTTTATCTGTCATTTATTCGCCGTATGACTTAATTTTCAAGTCACTCACGGTCTATATCCCTCATTAGAAATCAGAAAATTCGCCAGTATAAAAGGTTTACACTATTCCCCGGACAATTAGCTATTGTAAGACCACCCTCTAGGATGAATTTGCCGGTATGACGCGTTTTGGCAGATCACGAATACTGGTAACCAAGGTGAATATCGTTTTCACTTAGAAATGTGCAAATGACGCACAAACGTGCGCTCGATCGATCTATCGTATTTGAGTGCGATACCAACATTGTTCACTTGTTCTCTTTTTCCAAAATTTGCAAATTTTCCCCAAAATTCATGTTCAGTAAAATATTTTTACCCATCCAGATTTGATCGGACATGACCGATGTCCGACCGTTATTTCATACCCTGTAGTTGCTATATCAGAAAAAAGTGGAGCCCAAAAATGTCCACTCCCAGTTGACAAAACTTCACCTCTGATGAGTTCCACTCAAGGAACAAAATGCCATGAAGTCTGAATCAAAAACTGTGATGACTACACATGATCATTACCCATACAAACAGCCAAAAACTCCACTAAAGGAGCAATACCTCTACGAACTTGACCTACAGAAACCCTTAGAAATTTATCACCAAAACGACCTACAAGCGGTAAAAAACCTACACCGGCAAAAACGTTTTTCCAAGCGCCAAAATGTACACAACCGGTAAAAAATTCACAACCAGTAAAAATTACCACAACCGCCAAAAAGTTGCCCAACCGCCAAAAATGGCAGAACTGGCAAAAAACTTACAACTGGTAAAAAATATCACAACCGCCAAAAAACGGTCACAACCACCAAAAAAGGCACAACCGGTAAAAAAGTTGCAACCGGTAAACTTGACCCAACCGGTAAAATACAGGTCAACCAGTAAAAATGTTTGACCATACCGCCAAATCTCCAAAAAATTTTAATGGGAGAACCGGCAATCTGGGCTTTTTCTGCCCATATATGCTCAAGATCGACTCAATCCACAGGCTCACCCAGGAAGGGTACAAAAGGGACACAAATTTCAGTCCAGATCATTCAGACTTTTGGTCTCGCATTGCGACCAAGCATCAGGCTTCTATAACCTTCTAAAAGTAGCTCATATAACTGACTACGTTGTTATTCACACATGTATGTGATTCATGGTGGTGTTCAATTCTTGTTTAGGGACATTATGACAATAATATTCTAGGATTACTTAATTATTGACAACTGGATCTAAGTATATATTATTCATCGTTAAAGTATGTACAGTCAGATTTTACGTGCTAGGTTGAAAGTAGCAGCCTTTTAGCATAATTGTTTTCAAATTAACAAGCATGATTTTAACATAAGTATGTGTAGTGTAGTAATTATAGTTACAGGTGGATTTGTGGATGGATGTATTGATTTATGCATGGATGGATGGATGGATGGTATGTGTGTGCATGGGTGGGTGGGTGGGTGGGTGGATGGATGAATGAATGGGTTGAATGAGTGGTTGGATTGAATAAGTGGATGGATGGGTTAAATGAATGTATGGGTGGGCTGCATGTCTGAATTGATGGGTTTTAGCAAATTGAAAAATTGTGGAAAGGATCTCAAAATCTAGATAGGTGGATGTATATTTAGTTTGATAGATGGACAGAGAGAAGAATTGACAGATGAATGGATGAAATGATAGATGAATGAAATGATGGATAGACAGATAAATGTACTTATGAGTATGTAATATAGATCAATATTTGCTGACAATGGCAGAAAAATAAACAGAGATAGCTGATATTGCTACATGGCTAGCTTAATTATTCCCATGAGAAGACAGATTCAGTGAACACTGTCTACCATTATGTCATATTTAAGTGCTTTCCCATGACATCAGTGCTGGGGCAGATTTGAAAGCCACAGAAATGAGATATGGTGTGTCACCAAACAGCTCACATTGTCTGTCTTTTTATCAAATGTTTTATTCTAATTGTGGCAGTGATATTGGGTGGGGGCTGGTTAGGGTGGAGGAAATAATGTGGTATGAAAGATGTCAAAATAAATTGACCTCCATAAGCGAGCTTATTTGAGAGAATATTCTAGATGACAAATCGAGAATTGGTGTCATAATTCTTATTAAGCCATTGTTGTTATGTCATGTTGCGAGATGGAATATTGCAATTCAGGCCAGATTTAGACTGTTCTGCGAATTCCCATATTTTGCTATTCTATCGTGGTTCCAAAATATGGTGATTTATTAAGGCATGTCATTTATTAAGACATGTGGTTCTTTGAGACAGGTGATTCATTTAGACAGGTTGTGTTTTAACAATCTGTCTAAACCCTTCAGTGGCCAGAATTAGTAAAGAAAATTAAATATTTTACGTCAAATGTCTGCATGCCAAGAGAAGGCTATTTTTGGAAATTGACCACTGGAATGACTGGCTCAGTTATTGAGCCAGTCATTCTAGTGGTCAATTTTAAAACATATTCTTAGATGAACATTACACAAGACCACTGCAGAAGCCATTTTAAACTTTAAAGTATCAATTAAAGTGATAAATTATTAACCTGTTTACAGGTGGTGTGTTTGAGCTGGTATCATTGTAATCACCAGGAATGAGAATCATTATCCAGCAAATAAACATCCTTGATAATGCATGTCACTGGGCCAGTACTTAGCCAATACTGGGCCATTTTGTTCCAGTACTGGCACATTAACCTACATTATCAGTGATGTAACATATAAACAAATTACCCAGCATAATGACCATTGTTATTTACACTGCGGTAATCTATATTCTTTTTATCTAATGATAAATGGATGGATTGCTGGTATTAGCCTTGCAATATTTACTTAAAGTTCCCATCTATTCATAAATGTTATATATCCTAGCTAAATTTAGGACTTTGTTACTTTATGGACGCTTTAACTAACTTGGAGTGTAGCCAACATTTTAGATAGGTATTTGTGGCCGCCATTATTTCAGACTCTATTGTCTTCGCCGGGGGTCAATTGTTGGTATAAAGCCATTCTCGTAATGCTAATGCTAGTCATTCGTTTGCCGGCTTCCAAGGTGAGCGCATAGTAAGCATAGCATAGTACAATACTAGTTCTATATTTCCTATGGTGAAAATAAAATAAAATATCTATACCAAGTTTACTGAATGATGTTGCTGCCTATAGCAGCAACAGCTTTCCGTCAGATTGTTGTCAAAATAATCAGCTGATAAGACAATTGTCACTAGGCAAAGTTTTGATAACAATTTGGCTGAAAATCAATGATGAAACAACTTTCAATTAAATTGTTCGCAAAATAATTGGCTGGGCAGTCAATATTGCAAGACCGGCTGAAGATATTTCGAGCAGTCATTTCTTACTCAGCGTTCTCAGATATCCTCGAAAATTCTGTTCATTTCATTGCCAATCGGGATGTAATCATATTTTTCTATTCATGGTAGGCATGTTAGAGGCGGTCGTGAACGTGCTGGTTGGTGGACTGCTTGATCGTTGTGAACATATTTCACTCCCATTATATGCATACAATATAGGCCTAACTAATTGTGTATGCACTTGCTCGCAAATAAAACAGGAAGTCCGCTGATTATTCTGAGAAAACTTTGACAACGCTGTTGCTGCCATAGTTAGAAATGTTTGTCAATGAAGTTGCGCGAAATATCTTCAGCATGTCTTGCAACGTTAACTACACTGCTGATTATTTTGAAAACAATTTGATTGAAAGTTGTTGCGTCAACGATTTTCAGCCAAATTGTTATCAAATCTTTATCTAGTAACAATTGTATTATCAGCTGATTATATGGACCACAATTTGATGGAAAGTTGTAGGCAGCAACAGTTTTCAGTAAACTTGTTATTCATATATTTGTTGCCACTTGCACCATAGGAAGTATACAACTACTATTGAACTATGTCAGACACTTACTATCTGCTCACTGAGGAAGCGGGCAGAAGAATAACTAGCTTAGCATTGCGAGAATGGTTTCATATGAACAACTGCGCACAAGCAAAGACAATAGAGTCTGAAATAATGGCGCCAGCAAATATCTATCTAAAATGGTGGCCACAGTTCTACTTAGTTAAAGTGTCCATAAAGTAACAAATCTACCTATATTTAACTAGGATATGTTTCTTTTATGAATATATGAGAACTTTAATAAACAGCAAACTAAAGCTCTAGGAATTATGTATTAGTTACAGAACGAATAATACATGTTTTAGTAATTTAAGAATAAGGATGTTAACATAACAAGGAACGCATTATTTCCTTTTCCTGTTTATTGTGCTTGATCAAAATCTGGGAAGATTACTTAATCATCAGTCTGTGATCTTGTTTAACCATATGGCAACTCTTATAGTCTAGTCATTCTAAGTAGCTATCTGGCAAGTCTAATACAGTATAATGGCCTGACAGGACGTATCAGAGAGTGTGCGTGCGTGAGTGCATGTGTGCATGCATGCATTTGTACATATGTGCATGTGTATGTGAGTATCATTTGAAATTTTGCTGCTATAATATTTTTAGTAGGTGAGCTTATACAATCGCTATTTGCCCGTTGTCTGACATCTGTCATCTGCCATCAAATGTGGCACGTTTCAGTATTTCTTGCTATATTAAAAGCAAATTTGGGCTATGAAGATGAAGAGGTTACGCCTATAAATAGAAGAGTTAGGGCCCTTGCTATATTTTCAAAGTACTGAAAATATGTTTGTGGCACATTTCGCCATTTATCAAAGGATTAAAACCAAATTTGGCAAATATGTTCCTTTAGGCAATATCTATTGTGGCTATGAATATGAAGTTGCCCCACCCACAAATAGTAGAGTTATGTCTCTTGCTATATTTTCAAAATATTGAAGCCTATGGGGGAAAATATGTTTGTGGCACATTTCGTCATTTATCAATTGATTAAAACAAAATTTGGCAGATGTGTTCCTTTAGGCAATATCTATTGGGGCTATAAGGATGAAGTGGCCACACTCTTAAACAAGGGCCATAACTCTGTTTCATTAATGCATTTTTAAATATCGAAGCCTATGGGGAAAATACATTGGTGGCACGTTTCGTCATTTATCGATGGATTAAAACCCAATTCAGCACATATGTTCCTTTAGGCAATATCTATTTGGGATACGAATATGAAGTGGCCATGCCTACAAATATATTTTGTCATTTATTGATGGATTACAACTAAATTTAGATAACATCTCTTGGAGCTATGAATATGAAGTGGCCACGCCCTTAAACAAGGACCATAACTCCGGTTCATTGAGGTGTTTTTAAGTAGTGAGCCATATGGGGAAAATACATGTTTTCACCAATTGTTGAAGTCAACGCTGATCCTAAATCCAAGATGCCCCCCCCCCCCCTCCCCCCAATCACTGGCGGGAATCTTGAAAATTGGTTTCACCATTTCTGTTTAGCGGATTGCTTCGAAATTTCATGCGATGACAGGACTAGGTCTGAGGTAAAAACTTATTAAAATTGTAGATGATCCGAAATCCAATTTGTCCACCAGCCACCGGCGGCCATCTTGAAAATTGATTTCCAGGCAATAGCTCCATGACTTGGCAGATCACGTTGAAACTTCATAGGATGACTTGTCTAATTCTGATAGCGCTCATTCATTGATTTGTCATCATGTCGTGGTATTATGCACCGTTTGTGTAGCTCTTGTTGTATTAGTGGTAAGGATGATTGCCGCATTGGTCAATAATGATAAGGACCATTGTCATCTGTCTATGGCAATGGTTACGGTTGCCTGGTGGACCAATGGTGCTTGTTGTGCATTAATTAATCTAAAGAGGTTTACAGTTCCTTACCAGCTGTGTTTACACTATGGCCCTTGGGCCATTTGTTCATAATATGTTATTTTCTACGTATATGCAATTAGTACAGATGGTTCTTTCAAAAGTAAAACTATGAATTTTGGGACTGGGAATTTTTCTCTGAAAAGATTTCAGTAAGTTATCAACAGTTAAGCACACTGTACATACCCTACCATTTGTAAAGGTAGCAGAGTTAGGTAACTGTGCCATGAGGACCTAGTGTGTGTATGGACATTAAAACAGTTGCTTTTAACCATAAATGTCATATTGAGCTTCATGAATTGCTTCAGTGATGTGACCCTTAGGTTTGTGCAAGCTAATTAGTATTTCAGGAAACATCTTTAAAATTAATGTAATATTCAAATTATTTTAACTATACCTCTGTGTCTTCACAAGGCAAACCATTTGTTGTAAATTGGTTTATCTCTAGACTGATTCTGATTATATTAAGCACTCCGATGCCATGATTTTCAGGCAGATAGTTTGGAGCAGACTACATAATTAGATAAGTATTTGAATGGAGTTGTATTGCAATGAATTCTCTGATATAATTGAACTTTGAAAGGGAACCTAATCAGCTTTAAACCAGTTTTAACCTCTTCGATTGCATATTCTTTAAGTGGATAATTCGAAACAAATCACATGGAGTTTGGTGTAATCTAATTGAACTTTCAATATTCTTATTCCTGGAATTTCCCTTTGAGAATATTTAAGTAAGTTGTTCAGAATTAATCTCATTGTACACTGTACATACTCTATCAGCTCTCAAGGTATCAGTTTCATGATACTGTGTGCCATGAGGACCTATTATGTGTATGGACATTTAAAACTGCTGCTCTGTTTATAGATGTTAACCAGTATTGATAGTCTAACCATCAGAAATTGATTGATTGAAGTGATACTTTGCTGAAATACAAAAAAACAAAGCTTGTATGATTGTGTGTTTTGTACAATTTTATACAAGATAGCACACAATCTTTAAATCTCTGTCCATATTTAATCACATTGCCACCAATTTCTGCTCCTCTTCCAATTCTTGTTCATGGGAAAGTATGTTCTCGAGCGAAATTACAATGGCATGGCAGTAAGTTCGTGTTTCACACTGTATGATTGTGTGTTTTGTACAATTATTCAAGGTCGCACACAATCTTTAAATTCTCTGTCCATATTTAATCGCATTGCCACCAAAATTCTGCTCAACTTCCAATTGTTGTTCATGGGAAAGTATGTTCTTGAGGGAAATTACAATGACATGGCAATATGTTTGTGTTTCGCACTGGCCATGCATATAAATAAAGTTGCCACAATTTTACTTATCAGGTGCTATGCTGTAATTTCCTGTGTTGAGAAAATCCAGTTGGTTATTAAATTCCCGGATGGATGTATCTGTTCAGTGTCTCATGGTCAGGCAGTGTTTATGACTGTCGCAGGAGAGGTATTTGTATTGTACATTCCAGACATATTTTTTTCCACTATTCTCCCCCACTTTAGCATCATTTGTTAGGGACAATAATATTTGTCAAACAACAATCTCGTGCACATTTACCGTGCCAATATGTGCCAGAGACATAAAATCTGGCTTGCGTGATTATAGCTGATATTACATCACTACCACTGGAAATGTCTCAATTTCATGATAGCTATACAGAAAAGCTGATGAATATGTGTGTGTGCATGATTGCGTACATGCGTGCGTATATGTGACAATATATTTCAGAGCGATTATTGGGTAAAAAGCATACATTATATATCTTTGACAAACACTCAGGGTGTGAATGTGTGCATGTATAAGTGCAAGCATACATGCATGCGTGTATACGTACATGTGCGTGTGTACATACATACATGTGTGAGTGTGTGCGTGCATATGTGCATGTCTGTCTGTTGGTCTATGTTTGCAAATGTATCTGAAAACTCCTGATTTGATTTGTTTATCTAATTTTGTTCAGATGTTAACACAACAAAAACTCTTACATGATATCTAGCACTTGGCTATGATCAAATTCTGGAACAATGGGTATATTTGACGCATCTGGTTCGATTTTAAGCTCCAGATTCTTATCACAAGAAAGGGTCTGAAGTTATTACACATCTTTTGCAATGATAGAAAAAAATCTGAGAAATCTGGAAAATCTGAAAGACTTGTTTGGTTATGGTATATGGAGAATTTTATATGATACAAATTCAGATATTTTCATCCGGAACAAGGCCAATGTTTAGAAATCCACTTTCCAATTTCCTTTGCTATGTCAAAATGGAACCAAATTGGATCAGAATTTTTTTAATACATCTCTGGACACACAAATGCACATACAGACAGACAGAGTCGAATGCAATAAGAAGCTGTTCTTTCTATTATTTCATGGCATAGCTAAAGTGGAACAATCTGTGTGGTAAAGACCTGGCTCAAATTTGGAGCGGTTTTCTCACCTAAAAGTGATTACCTTTACATCGTGAATATGGGTTCAGACCATTACACCTCGAATATTCCAGTGTCTCGATTTCAAGACTACTATAGAGATAAGCTGTTGGATATTTTGAAACAAACTTCACAGGAATCTCTTGCAGACATTATAGCATCAATAGCCCTTATGCAAATTAGTTTCAGAATATCCAACAATACTTTTATATCATAAATAGGTGTTTTTTCTGGCATAAGGGTTAAAGAGCTGACCATTTAATTCTCAAGCCTGCCAATACCGACCTCTGTAGGTGGTCTTAGGGAATGCTCATTTGTAGACCAAGAGAAAACTATTTTTTACCACTGGAGTGACCAGATCTTCTCTTGGCTGCACATTCAAAATGGGCATTCAAAAAGCAAATATTTAGATTTTCTTTGGCAAAGTTGAGTGTTAAAGGGTTAAAGGGACGTTTCATGTGTCTTGTTGCTAACATTGATATGTTTCATCATAATGTCAATCATCTAATCAACAGATGAAACAAATGTTCATATAATATACCACCCTCACCCCGCCTCGCCCATTCTAAATCTTGCTTATCCCACCTCTATCACTATCACATTCTGATGCTGATCCAGCATCAATTCCTGGTGAATTTTAACCAAATGGCCATATTAAATTTTCCAAAATTTCTTCCAGAAATCCTTTAAAATACTACTCCTTTTTCAATGGCATGATTTCAGTGAAACCTGGCTGGAGAGATCATAGTCAGGTAGACTTAAACACTTTTAAAGAGAATTGGGATTGGTCAATTGATTTGGTGGCCATCTTGATTTTCCAAATATCCCGAGGAAGGTATTACTCCTAAAATGCCCAGCTACCATTCGTGCTATTAAAACTTATATTTCTTTAAATTTTCTTATAGAAGATGTCCATTTGCAGACCAAGACAAGATAAGTTTTGAAAATTTACCACTTGAATGACTCTCGGTTATCGATCCAGTCATTCCAGTGGTACATTTTCAAAAATAGTTTTTTGATCTGCGAATGGACATTTCGAAAGACCACTTTAGAAGCTATATTTGGCCAGCTTGTTGTTAAAGGGTTATGTTGAATATCTTATGCTTTGATCTCTAGTATTTTATTTCAGACATCAACTACTTCCAGTCAAATTAATTTTACAATATTCATTACATAACTGATGGTACTTAAAATTAAGCTAGAGGAAATTAAGGTACTGGGAATTGTGTTGTGGCTGGCTGGTTGGCTCAGGCTGCGTGGCTGGCTGTATAAAAAGATAGATGGCAATGGATCAACGGATGGATGGATGGAAAGATAGATGAGTATTGATAAAAGGTTGGATGGATGAATGGATCAGTTGGTGAGTTGATGGATAGATGAAAGCATTTATAGCAAATTGAAGAATTGTTGAATGGCTATATAATAATATAGATAGGTGTATATAAATTGATTGATAGAAAAATAAATATATTTGTTGATGCATCGACAGATAGATGACTGGACAGATGGATGGATGAGTTGATAATGAATGAAATGATCGATAGATAAATGGATTTAAGGGTCTGCAATATAGATCAATATTTCCTTACACTGACAAACAGGGATAGCTGCTATTGCTACTCGGCAAGATTACTTGTTTTTGTGAGATGACAGATTCAATCTACACACTACACTTATGACATATTTTACGTGCTTTCGCAATGACATCAGTGCTGGAACAGATTTGAGAGCCACAGAAATGAGATTGGGTTCATCACCAAACATCTCTCACTGTCCCAATCTTTTATCTTAGCTACAAACGTATTATTCTAGCAGTGGTGGAGATTTGTGGTGAGGTGGAGTGGGGTGTTGGGGGTGAGTGTGGCATGGTTGGGTTAGGGGTGTGCAGTTGAAAGATCATGAAGACTGGTAAATGGGTATGGTGGTTTAAAGATAGCGAAATAGATTGATCTCCATTAGCGAGCTTATTGGAGAGAATTTTCTCGATGACAAGGTGAGAATTGATCTGTCATAATGCTTGTTAAGCAGTTGTTGCCTTATGTTGTTATAGAATATTGTGATTCAGGAGAGATTCAGGGAATGTTCTGTGTGGTTTTTTTACTTGGCTTTTCCTATTCCAGAAGATGGTGCTCCTGAAGAGAGGTGATTCTTTAAGACAGGTGCTCCCTTGTAACATGTGTTTATTTATGACATGTGGTTCTTTAGGACAGGTGTTTATTTGAGTCAGGTGCTTCTTTGAGCCAGTTGGTTCATTAAGACAGGTGGTATTTTAACAAAACCCTTTACTGGTCAAGAGTGGTAAAGAAGTTTACAAGCAGTGCTTATTTTGAAGGCCCAGAAAATTAACTGCTGTAGTGACTCAGGCTTGGTTATTGAGCCAGTCATTTCAGTGGTAAATTTGGAATAAATAGTGTTCTCTTAGCCTGAAAATGGATATGGCTCAGGACCACAGCAGAAGCAAATTTTGGTCAACAAGATTCCAGTAAAGTGTTAAATAAATAACCAGTTTCTAAGTGGCCTTTTTAGCAGGTATGATTGTATCGATAATCACCAGTAATGAGAATTAATCTTGGAATCATTATCCAGCAAATAAATATCACTAATAATGCATGTTACTGGACCATTAATTGGCCAATACCTGGCCATATTGGTCCAATTATGGCCCAGTAAGCTGCATTATCAGGGATGTAATTTATTAACAATTACCCCTCGTAATGACCATTGTTATTTACTCTGCAGTAAGCTATGTTAACATTATCTGTGGTAAATGGATACGTGGGTGGTAACAGCCTTGCAGATGTTTAATAAATAAACAGCAAACTAGAGCTCAAGGAATTGTGTAAGTCAATGAATTGAATACTAAATGTTTACTACTTTAAGATTAAGGACGTTACGATATCAAGGAACTTATAGAGTTAGTTGTTTCCTGTTCCTTGTTAATCTGTTGGACCTGTAGGTGGGGCTTAGAATACACCTTCCGTATCCTCTGCGTGTCGTAAGAGGCGACTAAAGGAGGTAAGGGTGAGGTAACCCTGACAGAAACCTCGAGTGCTGAAGGCGGAGGGTCCAGGCCGCACGGCGCACTCTAATAAACCATGGATCCACGCACTTAACGCTTATGATCATGTCGATAGTCACTTACAGGACTGGCGGTATGATCAGCGAACGAAAAGAAGAAGAAGAAGAATCTCTAGGTATATACAATTACTACAGATGGTTCATATAAAAGTAAAACTGTGAATGTTGCGAATGACTTCTTTGTAATTAATTCTGATGCAAGGAATTTCTCTTTGAAAACATGTAAGGATCTAATATTGCAAAATAAGCACAGTGTACATACGTTACCATTTCTAAAGGCATCAGCTTCAGGAGACAGTCTGTCATGAGGACCTGTTGTGTGTATATCCATTAAAACAGTCACTTTGTCTATGCAATGTTGTCTTGATTATTCTGACCATCAGAAATTGATTCTTTGATGTTGTCCTTTGGTTAATGTGGACCAAGATGCTTACGATCTCGAAACATTTTAACAATTTTGTCATCTTTAAAAATTAAACGTGTGTTGCTACATGTCAAAACATTCGGTGTGAACAACTTTATATTATGTAAACTGATTTTGATCTATTTGAAGCTTGAAAGTGAACTTAATCAGCTTTACGCCAGTTTTAAACTCGTTAATTACATATGCGTCAGGTGCATAATTTGGAACAGATCACATGGAGAATTATATGAATGCTGTTTTGTGATAGTGAATTTTATTTGATGTAAGGTTTTGAAATTTGAACTTAATCAGCTTTAAGCCATGGAGTTCCTTTAGATGTCAACATGGATCATATATCGGTACGGAAGTTTTCTTTTCGTCGTAAAGGCAGTGGTCGCAAAAACAAAGATTACCATGGGTTTGACTTTCAGAAGATAACGTATATCAGGTGAGTTAATTTACGAATCACATCCCAGGGGTGGATAACTCTTGATCACAGAAGATAACGACCCAAAATAAATGTATATTTGATGAGAGAGAGAGAGGGGGAGAGAGGGAGGGGCGGGGAGAGAGTAGAGCTTTCTTTGGATGGTCGTCTGGGTTTTTCCGAAGATCTTCCCGGAAATTCTTGAAATAAAGTGTTAATCCTATGGAATGATTTCACTGAAACCTGGTTTGAGCGATAATAGTGTGGTAGACTTCAACACTTCTAACTAGAATTTGGAGTGGTCAAATTATTTGGTGGCGATTCTGGATTTCCAAATATGTCCAGGAAAGCGTTTAAAATATTACTCTTAAAATGCCTGGACTCAATTTGTACTTTTAAATCAAAAATTTCTGTGTTTCTATTTCTGGTCAGAATTGTTGAATATATATATATATATATATATATATATATATATATATATATATATATATATATATATATATATATATATATATATATATATATATATTATATATATATATATATATATATATATATATATATATATATATATATATATATATATATATGTATTAGCTATGCCCGACCATTTCTAGCTAATCTCCACCTACACTTTTCCTGTGTTGAGATCAATCGATCCATGCACTCCTTGAATCTCAATTTATAGAAAACTATGCAGGTAAGCTATTGAATATTTTGAAACGCATTTGATTTGGTGCTGCTGCTGCCACAAAATAGTCAACATAATATTTATTAAAAAGTAAAGACTAAGATGAACTAAATCAAGTGCTTCATAACGTAATTGATTATGGCATCAGCCTGCATGTGACATAGTTGATTGTGATGTCATGATTGGTGAATAAACTGGATTCCTCCATTGTTACATGAATGTATACCAAGGAGTGGTGTGTGTGTGTGTGTGTGTGTGTGTGTGTGTGTGTGTGTGTGTGTGTGTGTGTGTGTGTGTGTGTGTGTGTATGTGTGTGTGTGCGGAATTTAAAGCGCATTAAATATAAATGTGTTGTCCATATACAAAATGATCATAGTCCATGTATGAATAATGGTTACATGTTTTCCACAATGATGGGATTAACCATTCAATACTCGGGGAACCCAAAGGGAGCATTTCACAATATTTTCATCTTTGGTGGATTTCCCTTAAGTAAATACCAATCTGTGCAACTTTAAATGCATAACATTTCATGATTTCTAGCAGGGTGAAAGCGGAATGTAAACATTATGTGCATTGGCCATTCATGCTTGCAGTCCCCAATGTGAACATTTGATACTTTTCTCTGTGCCATTTAATTCCCATAGATAAATGGTAATTGTATTCCTCTTTACTGTGTGACTATGGTGTTTGTGTGGCAGGGGGAAAGCCAGATCTAAATTGGCTATTGCTTGGTGACCCCATTTTTTTCCATTGCAATTCTTTATGCATGTAGTTGATGCAGATTTAATTATAATCAGGACGTGATTATGCAATCACGGTGAAATGCCCGCTGACAATGACATTGCTTCAATAGTCGTCTATTTGAGAGAGCATCCACAAGCTCTGAATAATAACAGTAGAGCGATTTGAAGCTTTGGTAATCATCAGTTCTACTAACAGATCACTCCACAGTAAGATCACCTAGATGTGCTTATCATTCATTGGTCTGACAGATCACTCCACAGTAAGATCACCTAGATGTGCTTATCATTCATTGGTCTGACAGATCACTCCACAGTAAGATCACCTAGATGTGCTTATCATTCATTGGTCTGACAGATCACTCCACCTTAAGATCACTAAGATGTGCTTATCATTCATTGGCCTGACAGATCACTCCACAGTAAGATCACCTAGATGTGCTTATCATTCATTGGTCTGACAGATCACTCCACAGTAAGATCACCTAGATGTGCTTATCATTCATTGGCCTGACAGATCACTCCACAGTAAGATCACCTAGATGTGCTTATTATTCATTGGCCTGGCAGATCACTCCATAGTAAGATCATCTAGATGTGCTTATCATTCATTGGCCTGACAGATCACTCCATAGTAAGATCATCTAGATGTGCTTATCATTCATTGGCCTGACAGATCACTCCACAGTAAGATCACCAAGATGTGCTTATCATTCATTGGCCTGACAGATCACTCCACCGTAAGATCACCAAGATGTGCTTATCATTCATTGGCCTGACAGATCACTCCATCGTAAGATCACCAAGATGTGCTTATCATTCATTGGCCTGACAGATCACTCCACCGTAAGATCACCAAGATGTGCTTATCATTCATTGGCCTGGCAGATCACTCCACCGTAAGATCACCTAGATGTGCTTATCATTCATTGGCCTGGCAGATCACTCCACCGTAAGATCACCTAGATGTGCTTATCATTCATTGGCCTGACAGATCACTCCACCGTAAGATCATCTAGATGTGCTTATCATTCATTGGCCTGGCAGATCACTCCACCGTAAGATCACAAAGATGTGCTTATCATTCATTGGCCTGGCAGATCACTCCACCGTAAGATCACCAAGATGTGCTTATCATTCATTGGCCTGACAGATCACTCCACAGTAAGATCACCTAGATGTGCTTATCATTTATTGGCCTGACAGATCACTCCACAGTAAGATCACCAATATGTGCTTATCATTCATTGGCCTGACAGATCACTCCACAGTAAGATCACCTAGATGTGCTTATCATTCATTGGCCTGACAGATCACTGCACCGTAAGATCACCAAGATGTGCTTATCATTCATTGGCCTGGCAGATCACTCCACAGTAAGATCACCTAGATGTGCGTATCATTCATTGGCCTGACAGATCACTCCACCGTAAGATCACCAAGATGTGCTTATCATTCATTGGCCTGACAGATCACTCCACCGTAAGATCACCTAGATGTGCTTATCATTCATTGGCCTGACAGATCACTCCACCGTAAGATCACCAAGATGTGCTTATCATTCATTGGCCTGACGGATCACTCCACCCTAAAATCACCAAGATGTGCTTATCATTCATTGGCCTGACAGATCACTCCACCGTAAGATCACCAAGATGTGCTTATCATTCATTGGCCTGACAGATCGCTCCATAGTAAGATCATCTAGATGTGCTTATCATTCATTGGCCTGACAGATCACTCCACTGTAAGATCACCTAGATGTGCTTATCATTCATTGGCCTGGCAGATCGCTCCATAGTAAGATCATCTAGATGTGCTTATCATTCATTGGTCTGGCAGATCGCTCCATGGTAAGATCATCTAGATGTGCTTATCATTCATTGGTCTGACAGATCACTCCATGGTAAGATCATCTAGATGTGCTTATCATTCATTGGTCTGGCAGATCACTCCATGGTAAGATCATATTATGTGCTTATCATTCATTGGCCTGGCAGATCGCTCTATGGTAAGATCATCTAGATGTGCTTATCATTCATTGGCCTGACAGATCACTCCACCGTAAGATCACCAAGATGTGCTTATCATTCATTGGCCTGGCAGATCGCTCCATAGTAAGATCATCTAGATGTGCTTATCATTCATTGGCCTGACAGATCACTCCACCGTAAGATCACCTAGATGTGCTTATCATTCATTGGCCTGGCAGATCGCTCCATAGTAAGATCATCTAGATGTGCTTATCATTCATTGGTCTGGCAGATCGCTCCATGGTAAGATCATCTAGATGTGCTTATCATTCATTGGTCTGGCAGATCGCTCCATGGTAAGATCATCTAGATGTGCTTATCATTCATTGGTCTGACAGATCGCTCCATGGTAAGATCATCTAGATGTGCTTATCATTCATTGGTCTTGCAGATCACTCCATGGTAAGATCATATTATGTGCTTATCATTCATTGGCCTGGCAGATCGCTCTATGGTAAGATCATCTAGATGTGCTTATCATTCATTGGCCTGACAGATCACTCCACCGTAAGATCACCAAGATGTGCTTATCATTCATTGGCCTGGCAGATCGCTCCATAGTAAGATCATCTAGATGTGCTTATCATTCATTGGCCTGACAGATCACTCCACCGTAAGATCACCTAGATGTGCTTATCATTCATTGGCCTGGCAGATCGCTCCATAGTAAGATTATCTAGATGTGCTTATCATTCATTGGTCTGGCAGATCGCTCCATGGTAATATCATCTAGATGTGCTTATCATTCATTGGTCTGACAGATCACTCCATGGTAAGATCATCTAGATGTGCTTATCATTCATTGGTCTGGCAGATCACTCCATGGTAAGATCATATTATGTGCTTATCATTCATTGGCCTGGCAGATCACTCCATGGTAAGATCATCTAGATGTGCTTATCATTCATTGGTCTGACAGATCACTCCATGGTAAGATCATCTAGATGTGCTTATCATTCATTGGTCTGGCAGATCACTCCATGGTAAGATCATATTATGTGCTTATCATTCATTGGCCTAGCAGATCGCTCCATGGTAAGATTATCTAGATGTGCTTATCATTCATTGGTCTGACAGATCACTCCATGGTAAGATCATCTAGATGTGCTTATCATTCATTGGTCTGGCCGATCACTCCATGGTAAGATCATCTAGATGTGCTTATCATTCATTGGTCTGGCAGATCGCTCCATGGTAAGATCATCTAGATGTGCTTATCATTCATTGGTCTGGCAGATCACTCCATGGTAAGATCATATTATGTGCTTATCATTCATTGGCCTGGCAGATCACTCCATGGTAAGATCATCTAGATGTGCTTATCATTCATTGGTCTGACAGATCACTCCATGGTAAGATCATCTAGATGTGCTTATCATTCATTGGTCTGGCAGATCACTCCATGGTAAGATCATATTATGTGCTTATCATTCATTGGCCTAGCAGATCGCTCCATGGTAAGATTATCTAGATGTGCTTATCATTCATTGGTCTGACAGATCACTCCATGGTAAGATCATCTAGATGTGCTTATCATTCATTGGTCTGGCCGATCACTCCATGGTAAGATCATATTATGTGCTTATCATTCATTGGCCTGGCAGATCACTCCATGGTAAGATCACCTAGATGTGCTTATCATTCATTGGCCTAGCAGAGCTCTATGGTAAGATCATCTAGATGTGCTTATTCATTGGACTGGCAGATCACTCCATGGTAAGATCATATATATGTGCTTATCATTCATTGGCCTGACAGATCACTCCACCGTAAGATCACCAAGATGTGCTTATCATTCATTGGCCTGACAGATCACTCCACCGTAAGATCACCAAGATGTGCTTATCATTCATTGGCCTGGCAGATCGCTCCATAGTAAGATCATCTAGATGTGCTTATCATTCATTGGCCTGGCAGATCACTCCATGGTAAGATCACCTAGATGTGCTTATCATTCATTGGCCTAGCAGAGCTCTCCATGGTAAGATCATCTAGATGTGCTTATCATTCATTGGACTGGCAGATCACTCCATGGTAAGATCATATATATGTGCTTATCATTCATTGGCCTGACAGATCACTCCACAGTAAGATCACCAAGATGTGCTTATCATTCATTGGCCTGGCAGATCGCTCCATAGTAAGATCATCTAGATGTGCTTATCATTCATTGGTCTGGCAGAACACTCCATGGTAAGATCATCTAGATGTGCTTATCATTCATTGGTCTGACAGAACACTCCATGGTAAGATCATCTAGATGTGCTTATCATTCATTGGTCTGGCAGATCACTCCATGCTAAGATCATATTATGTGCTTATCATTCATTGGCCTGGCAGATCACTCCATGGTAAGATCACCTAGATGTGCTTATCATGCATTGGCCTAGCAGAGCTCTCCATGGTAAGATCATCTAGATGTGCTTATCATTCATTGGACTGGCAGATCACTCCATGGTCAGATCATATATGTGTGCTTATCATTCATTGGCCTGGCAGATCACTCCATGGAAGATCACCTAGATGTGCTTATCATTCATTGACCTGGCAGATTGTGCTCATACCAGAGCGTCAATATCGACATCCTCTGAAGTTTGTCGCTTAACTTTCTCCACTGTCTACTTATAATAGTCATGAAGACCATGATAAGCAAGTCATTATTGAGGACATTGGCAGAAACAGGTGACTGTATAAAAGCTGTTACGTGACAGTATTCAGAAATTCTCGTGGTTCCGAGCCTGAAGTGTGACTGTCTCTGAGCTTAGAACCTACTCTACAAACAGTATTTCTTAGTTATATTGCTTAGTCAGAGATATTGTTGTGTTCTTGTGATGGTTTTGATTCAGGGCAATTTTCAAGATAAAGTTTTTGTTTAGTGACATTATGACAATAATATTCTAGGATTCCTTAATTATTGACAACTGGATCTAAGTATATATTATTCATCGTTAAAGTATGTACAGTCAGATTTTACATCATAGATTGAAAGTAGCAGCCTTTAAGCATAATTGTTTTCAAATTAATAAGCATAATTTAAACATAAGTATGTGTAGTGTAGTAATTCCAGTTAAAGGTTGGCTGGCTGGATGGATTGGTGGGTGAGTGCATGGGTGGATTGATGGATGGATTGAATGAATGAGTGTCTAGATGGGTTGAAGGAATGGATTAGTGGGTTGGACGAATGAATGGGTGGGTTATAATAAATTAAAATTTGTAGAAATGATATCATAATCTGGATAGGTGGATGTATATATAGTTTGATCGATTGACAAATAATGGACAGAGAGAAGGATGGACAGATGGATGAATGAACTGAAAGATGGATGAAATGATGGTGGATATACTAGTATATATATATATATATATATATATATATATATATATATATATATATATATATATATATATATTTCCTTGCAGTGGCAGAAAAGTAAACAAAGATAGCTAGATTACTTTTTTCTGTGAGATGACTGATTCAATCTACATGCTACCGTTATGTCATATTTAAGTGCTTTCCCAATGACATCAGTGCCGGATCAGATTTGAAACCCACAGAAATGAGATAGGGTTCCTCCCCAAACAGCTCATACTGTGTGTCTTTTTATTATACCTACAAATATTTTATTCTACTCATAGCGATGATATAGGAGTGGGGTGGTGGTAGGGTGGAGGAAAGATGGTGAGGAGTGGGGTAAGGAAATAGTGGGGGGTATGAAAGATGTCAAAATAAATTGACCTTCATAAGTGGGCTTATTGGAGAGAATATTCTCAATGACAAAGCAAGAATTGATCTGTCATAATCCTTATGAAGCCATTATTTTTATGTCATGTTGCGAGATGGAATATTGGGATTCAGGACAGATTTTGACTGTTCTGCGGCTATTCTGTGAGGATCTCAAATATGATGGTTCGTTAACACATGTGGTTCATTAAGACATGTATGACAGGTGGTTTATTAAGACATATGGTTTGATAGGTCACCTGGCCTGAAAGGCCAAGTGAGCTTATGTCGTGGCGACCGTCCGTCCTGCGTCCATCCGTCAACTTTTCCTTTAAAACGACTTCGTCTCAAGAACCACTGGGCCGATTTCAATTATATTTGGCAGGAAGCATACCTAGGGCATAAAGATTCAAGTTTGTTCAAATGAAGACGATCGGCCAAAATCCAATATGGCCGCCGGCCAAAATAGCCGATTTTTAGAAACCCTTTAAAAAATCGTCTTCGAAACCGCTGGAGGAATTGATTCAAAACTCATAGCACATCTATTACAAGGGTAGACCCAAGTTTGTTCAAGGCAACATGATTGGCCTATTTGCCCGGCGGCCATCTTGGATGACATAGTTTTCGCAAAAATTACTTCTCCCGAACCGCTGAAGGGATAGGTCTGAAATTTGGTAAATATGCTTAGGGACCAAGGTCCATTAAAGTTTGTTCAACGGAAGTTTGTATGTTAAAAAACATGGCCGCCATCAACCAATCAAAATTTAGCGTTTGGTGGTCATATTGGCTTTATTGTATTTGATGTATTTTGATGGCGAAAATTGCTTTATATATGCTTATCAGTGTGGTGAGTTCAAATATGCCAGTTTCGAGACTATCGGATAAACGGTTTGGCTGCCATCTTGGTTTGTTTTCCCGCCATCGGCTCCCATAGTAAAGCAATGGGCCCATAGTAAAGCAATGGGGAATTCTTTAAACGGCTTCTTCTCAAGAACCACTGGGCCAATTTCAATTATATTTCGGAGGAAGCATTCATAGGGCATAGAGATCTAAGTTTGTTCAAACGAAGCGGATCGGGCAAAATCCAAGATGGCCGTCGGCCAAAATGGCTGATTTTTAGGAACACTTTAAAAAATTTCTGTGGCAGCGGTAGATCCAAGTTTGTTCAAGGCAACCTGATTGGCCGATTTGCTTGTCGGCCATCTTGGATGACCTAGTTTTCGCGAAAACGACTTCTCCCGAACCGCTGAAAGGATAGAGCTGAAATTTGGTAAATATGCTTTGGGACCAAGCGCCTTTCAAGTTTGTTCAAGGGAAGTTTGTTCGTTAAAAAACATGGCCACCATCAACCAATCAAAATTCAGCATTTCTAGGTCATATTGGCTTTTTTGTATTTGATGTATTTTGATGGAGAAAATTGCTTTATATACACCTGTGCAAAAGTTAAGCACCACCCTATTTTTACGCACATGCGAGGGTATATTCATGTGCTATGAAGAAAGCAATAGCATAAACATTTATGTACCCATCCATCTTAGTGCAAGAGGTAATAATGCAACTAGAGGAATGCTGATTATGATGGTGGGGAAACACTGTATGTTTTTGTTTGAACTTGAAAACGAGGCCTGAATATGGTTACATTGACACAACTGACAACTATTGCCCTACAGTTGACACACGTGGCTAGATTGTCATTAATGGTGTCTGAAAACGAAGTTTAACATCTGTGCACGAGTTTGAGACTGTCATTATTAATACCGGGTATATCCACCTTGTGCCTGGATGACGGCCTGGACACGACGTCTCATGCTGGTCACCAACCGACTGATACGCCATTGTGTTATTCGTTGCCATTCAAGATGGAGTGCGTCTGTTAATTCCTGTAGGTTCTGCACAGGAGGATCCCTCCTCACCATGTTTCCCAGAATGTTCCAGATATGCTCAATAGGGTTCATGTCAGGGCTCCTTGCTGGCCATGGTAGGGTTTCGATGGCATTCTGGCGGAGGTATTCATGCACAGCTCTAGCACGATGTGGTCGGGCGTTGTCATCCATGAATATAGGGTGGGTTCCAGGTGCATGATTTACAAAATGAGGGACCACAACTCTATCCAGTATGGAATCTTGATATCTTTGTCCATTTAGTGTTCCAGGTACAGTCAACAGATCCAGCTTACAATCAAATGAGATGCACCCCCATATCATAACGGAACCGCCACCAAATGGAACTTCTTCCATGATGTTACGTTGGTCGTACGCCGTGCGTCTGGACCTCCATACACGAGTTCGACCATCTGTGGCATGAAGCAGGAACCGACTTTCATCGGACCAGTGTACCCGTCTCCAGGATCTCATGTTCCAGTGTCTTCTTTCGTTGCACCACCTCAGACGCTCCTCTTTGTGGTGTGCAGTGAGGAGAGGACGTCTGACAGGTCTCCTAGCTTTCATGCCAGCAGCATACAGTCTCCTTTTGACGGTAGACATTGACACTCTATTGCGCGTTTCCCATTGCTGGCTGAGCACTCTGCTGTTGGTGAATGGAGATCTCCTAACAAGGCGTACTAGGGCTCGATCATCACGGGCAGTAGTCTTCTTCGGTCTTCCAGATCTAGGCCTGTCCTTCACCTCGTTAGTTTGCCCATGTTTTGCAATCAAACGACTGATTACAGTATGGTTAATGTTCAGCTGTCTGCCAATCTCTCTGCATGACATACCAGTGGTATGCATGCCTATGATTTGCCATTTCACACGATCACTTAACCTTCGTCTTGCCATAGCGGTTCACAATCAAGAGCTAATTCTCTCTGTACAAATAAACCACGGTCATGAACACAAAATTCCTAATCTTGTCGCCTAAATCTGTATGTAATGTTCTACACCTCAAACTGGACTTTTACATAACTGAACACGTGTGCTGTTTCCCGCCACGCACGGACATCAAGCGGCGTGAACTCATGCATGCATGTGCATTTCGTACTTGGAATTATGTCAGCTAACGCGGGGACAAAAAGTATGGCAGCCTAGTTGTACCATCATGTTTCTACGTTCTATTGTTTTTGCTGGTGCTTAACTTTTGCACAGGTGTATATATGCTTATCAGTGTGGCGAGTTCAAATATGCCACTTTTGAGACGGTCGGATAAACGCTTGGTTTGTTTTCCCGCCATAGGCTCCCATAGTAAAGCAATGTGCCCATAGTAAAGCAATGGGGAATTCTTTAAACGACTTCTTCTCAAGAACCACTGGGCCGTTCAGTTATATTTGGGAGGAAGCTTTCATAGGGCATAAAGATCTAAGTTTGTTCAAATGAACCCGATCGGCCAATTTGTCCGGCGGCCATCTTGGATTTAGGCCGATTTTAGGAAATGTCTTTAAAAATCTTCTCCGAAACGGCTTGGGGTATTGATGCAAACCTCATGAAATATGATTTATGGCAAGGGAACTTGATTGGTCAAATGGTTCGGCGGCCATCTTGGTTGACTTAGTTGTGGTGAAAATGACTTATTCTCCAGAAGCGCTGAAGGGATCGGGCCAAAATTTGACAGATATGATTAGGGCCTAAGGGCCGTTACAAAAGTTTGTTCAAGAGAAGTTGATCCATAAAAAAACATGGCCGCCGTGGTCCAATCAAAATATAGCATGTTTGGTGGCCATATTGTATTTTTTTATTTGATGGATTTTGAGGGCGAAACTGTTTGTATGTGTTTTTGGGTATTCTGATCTCAAATTTGTAATTTTCGAAACTGTCAGATAAATGGTTTGCTCGCCATCTTGTTGATAAAGAGCATTCTAGTATTACATATACAATGGCAACCGTCCGTCGTCTGGCATCCGTCAACTTTTCCTTTAAACAACTTCTTCTCAAGAACCACGGTGCCGATTTTAATTATATTTGGGAGGAAGCATCCTTAGGGTATAGGGATTCAAGTTTGTGCAAACGGGAGCCGGTTGGCCAAAATTCAAGATGGCCGTCTGCCAAATCGGCCGATTTTGAGAAATGTCTTTGAAAATCTCCGAAACCGCTAAGGGGATTGATTCAAAATTCATGGAATATCATCTAGGCATGTAGCTGAACCGAGTTTGTTCAAGGGAACTTGATACTCCATATGGCCTGGTGGCCATCTTGGATGACCTACTTTTCGCAAAAACGACTTGTCAAGAACCACTGAATGGATCGGGCCCAAATTTGGGAAATATTAGCTCACCTGGCCTGAAAGGCCAAGTGAGCTTATGTTGTGGCGACCATCCGTTGTGTGTCCGTCGTCCGTCCGTCAACTTTTCCTGTAAACGACTTCTTCTCAAGAACCGTGGGGCCAATTTCAATTATATGTGGCAGGACGCATCCTTAGGGCATAGGGATCCAAGTTTGTTCAAATTAAGCCAATCGGCCAATTAGGCCAGTAGCCATCTTGGATTTTGGCCGATTTTTAGAAACATCTTTAAAAATCTTCTCCGAAACCTCTTGAGGGATTGAATGAAACCTGATGAAATATGATCTAGGGCAAGAGCTCAACCGAATTTGTTCAAGGGAACTTAATTGGTCAAATAATTTGGCGCCCATCTTGGTTGACCTAGTTTTAGCTCAAATAACTTCTCCAGAACCGTTGAAGGGATCAGGCCGAAATTTGGCAGATATGATTAGGGACCAAGGGCCAGTAAAGTTTGTTCAAGAGAAGTTAATCCGTCAAAAAACATGGCCGCCGTGGGCCAATCAAAATATAGCATGGTTGGTGGCCATATTGGATTTTTTTATTTGATGGATTTTGAGGCCGAAATTGGGTTTATATAGGGTTTTGGGTATTCTGATCTCAAATTTGCAAATTTCAAAACTGTCGGATAAGCGGTTTGGCGGCCATCTTGGATCAATTTCCCGCCAAAAGCTCCCATACTAAAGCAATGGGAAATTAAAAATATCTTCTCGAGAACTTCTGGGCCGATTTCAATTATATTTGACATGAAGCATCCTTAAGGCAAAGAGATTCAAGTTTGCTCAAACGAACCCAATCGGCCAATTTGGCCGGCGACCATCTTGGATTTTGGCCCATTTTTAAAAATGTCTAAAAATCTTCTCCCAAACCATTTGAGGGATCGATTCAAAACTCACGAAATATGATCTAGGGTAAGCGCTGAATCAAGTTTATTCAAGGGAACTTGATTAACCAAATGGTTCAATGGCCATCTTGGATGACCTAGTTTTCACAAAAATTACTTCTTCCCCCCACCCCTTGCTGAAGTGATCAGGCCGAAATTTGTGATATATAATTAGCAACTAAGGGCGATTAAGGTTTGTTCAATTGAAGTTGATTCATCAAAAAACATGGACGCGGTGGACCAATAAAAATATGGTATTTGGCTGCCATTTTGGATTTTTTTACTTGATGAATTTTGAGGCCGAAATTCGTTTTATATAGGTTTTTGTGTATTCTGACCTCAAATTTGTCGGATAAATGGTTTGACAGCCATCTTGGATCATTTTCCCACCAAAAGCTCACATACTAAAGCAATGGGAAATTTAAAATGTCTTCTCGAGATCTTCTGGGCGGATTTGAATTATATTTGGCAGGAAGCATCTTTAGGGCATAGAAATTTCATTTTGTTCAAACGAAGCTGATCAGTTTGGCCGGTGGCCATCTTTGATTTTGGCTGATTTTTTTTTGGCTGTTCTCCGAAACGGCTTGGGGAATCGATTCAAAACTTATGAAACCTCATCTATGCAAAGATGTAAGCCAAGTTTGTTCAAGACAATTTGATTGACTGAATGGTTCAGCAGCCATCTTGGATGACCTAGTTTTCTGGAAAACGACTTCTCCAGAACCGCTGAATGGATCAGGACAAAATTTGGGAGATATGATTAGGGACTAAGGGCCAGTAAAGTTTGTTCAAGGGAAGTTTCTCCGTCAAAAAACATGGCCGCCGTGGGCCAATCAAAATATAGCATGTTTGGCAGACATATTGGATTTTTTTATTTGATGGATTCAAGGCCAAAATTGGTTCTATATATGTTTTTGGGTATTCTGAGCTAAAATTTGCAATTTTCGAAACTGTTGGGTAAACGGTTTGACGGCCATCTTGCATAATTTTCTCGTCAAAAGCTCCTATGCTTAAGCAATGGGGAATTTAAAATGTCTTCTCGAGAACTACCAGGCCGATTTCAATTATATTTGGCAGGAAGCATCCTTAGGGCATAAGGATCCAAGTTTGTTCAAATGAACCCAATCAGCCAATTTGCCCAGCGGCCATTTTGGATTTCAGCCAATTTCAGGAAATATCTTTATAAATCTTCTCTGAAACCACTTGCAGAATCTTCATCTAGGCCACGAGGTAAGCCAAGTTTGTTCAAGAGGACTTGATTTACCAAATGGTTCGACGACCATCTTGGATGACCTGGTTTTCACGAAAATGACTCCTTCAGAACCGCTGAAGGGATCACGTCACGAAAATGACTCCTTCAGAACCGCTGAAGGGATCACGTCAAAATTTGGGCCATTAAAATTTGTGCAAGGGAAGTGATCCATCAAAAAAACATGGGCACTGTGGGCCAATCAAAATGTAGTGTGTTTGGCGGCCATATTGCACTTGCAAAAATGTCCACCATCTCATTTAAAAGACTGCGAAACCACCCACCAACAGTTTTGACAAAAATTGATGGTGCTCCAGGTGAGCGACACAGGCCCCTTGGGCCTCTTGTTAAGACATGTGGTTCTTTGAAACAGGTGGTTTCTTTTAACGATCTATCTAACCCTTTTAATGGTCAGAATTGGTAAAGAAAATAAAAGGTTTTGTATCATAAACGTTTATTTGCAGGCCAAGAGAGGGCTATTTTTGGTAATTTACCACTTTAATGACTGGCTCAGTTACCGCGCCAGTTATTCTAGTGGTCAATTTGCAATACCAATAAAAGATTTTTGTGTCATAAATGTTTATTTGCAGGCCAAGAGAAGGCTATTTTTGGAAATTTACCACTTTAATGACTGGCTCAGTTATCGAGCCAGTTATTCTAGTGGTCAATTTGCAAACATATTTTTCAGTTCACCTACAAATGGACATTACACGACATCACAGCAGAAGTCATTTGTGGTCAACTTTAAAGGATCCATTAACGTGTTAAATAACTAACCACTTTACAGGTAGTCTTTTAGCTGGTATGATTGTAATCACCAGGAATGCAAATCATTATCCAGCAACTAAACATCCCTGATAATGCATGTCACTGGGCCAGTACTTTACCAATACTGAGCCATTTGGTCCAGGACTGGCCCAGTAACCTACATTGTCGATGTAAACTATGAACAATTACCCAGCGTAATGACCATGTTATTTACACTGCAGTAATCTATATTCATATTATCTAATGGAAAATTAGCTGGTATCAGCCTTTCAATGTTTACTAAATAAACAGCAGACTTGAACTTGAGGAATCATTTGATACTTACAGAAACGAATAGTAAATGTTTTAGTAATTTAAGAATAAGGATGTTAACATAACAAGGGATGCATTATTTCCTTTTCCCATTTATCGTGTCCTATCAGAATCTGGCAATATTACTTAATCATGAGTGTGTGATCTTGTTTAACCATATGACAACTCTGTTATAGTCTAGTTATTCTAAGGAGCTATCTGGCAAATCTGATACAGTATAATGGCCTGACAGGATGCATCAGAGGAATGCTGGGTTAAGAAAATATATAGCAGGAGCAGGTAGAAAGTAATCTGTGTGTATGTGCGTGCGTGCGTTGATTCATTTGTGGATGCATTTGTACATATGTGCATGCGTATGTGAGCTATCATTTGAAATTTAGCGACTATAACATTTTTCATAATAAGTTATTTCCTAGGCATATGCAATTTGTACAGGCAGTTATTAAAAAAGGAAAACTGTGAATTCTTGGACCGAATTCTTTGAAAATATTTGTGTAAGTCTTTCAGAATTAATAGTGTGTATACTCTACCAATCGTAAAGGTATCAGATTTAGGAAACTGTGTGCCAGGAATACCTGTTGTTCTTCTTCTTTTCGTTCGCTGATCATCCCGCCAGTCCTGTACGTGACTATCGACATGATCATAAGCGTTGAGTGCATGGATCCATGGTTTATTAGAGTGCGCTGTGTGGCCTGGAACCTCCGTCTTCAGCACTCGAGGTTTCTGTCAGGGTTACCTCACCCTTACCTCCTTTAGTCACCTCTTACAACACGCAGAGGATACGGAAGGTGTATTCTAAACCCTACCTACTGGGCAAATACCTGTTGTGAGTATGGAGATTAAAACAGTTGCTTTTTTACCATAAATGTCATATTGAGCAGAAAGAATTGCATCATTGATGTGATCCTTTGTTTGTGAAAGCTAATTAGTATTTCAGCAAACATGTATACAACTTCTTCCTCTTTAAACGCAATGTAATATACAAATTGTTTTAAGTGCACCTATGCGTCTAAAGAAGGTAAACCATTTGTTATGAACAGGTTTAAATGTAGACTTCTTCTTCTTCTTTTCGTTCGCTGATCATACCGCCAGTCCTGTAAGTGACTATCGACATGATCATAAGCGTTAAGTGCATGGATCCATGGTTTATTAGAGTGCGCTGTGCGGCCTGGAACCTCCGTCTTCAGCACTCGAGGTTTCTGTCAGGGTTACCTCACCCTTACCTCCTTTACTCGCCTCGTACGACACGCAGAGGATACGGAAGGTGTATTCTAAGCCCCACCTACAGGGCAAAAATGTAGACTGATTATGATTATATTAAGTACTCTGATTCCAAGCTCTTCAGGCAGATAGTTTGGAGCAGCCTACATACTTATATAATTATTTGAATGGAGTTGCATTGCAATGAATACTCAGATCTGATTGAACTTTGAAAGGGAGCTTAATCAGCTTTGGACCAGTTTTAACCTCTTCGATTGCATATTCTTTAGGTGAATAATTTGACACAAATCACATGGAGTTTGGTGTAATCTAATTGAACTTTCAAAATTTTTATTCCTGGAATTTCCCTTTGAGAATACTTATAAGTAAGTTATACAGAATTAATCTCATTGTACACTGTACATACTCTATCAGCTCTCAAGGTATCAGTTTCATGATACTGTGTGCCATGAGGATCTATTATGTGTATGGACATTAAAACTGCTGCTCTGTTTATAGATGTTAACCAGTATTGATTAGTCTGACCATCAGAAATTGATTGATTGATGTGATACTTTGCTGAAATACAACAAACATAAAGCTTGTATGATTGTGTGTTTTGTACAATTTTATACAAGATAGCACACAATCTTTAAATCTCTGTCCATATTTAATCACATTGCCACCAATTTCTGCTCCTCTTCCAATTCTTGTTCATGGGAAAGTATGTTCTTGAAGGAAATTACAATGGCATGGCAGTAAGTTTGTGTTTCACTCTGGCCATGGATTTAAATAAAGTGGCCACATTTTCACTTATCACGTGCTAGGCTGTAATTTACTGTTTTGAGCAAATCCAGTTGGTTATTAAATTCCCTGATGGATGTATTTGTTCAGTGTTTCATGGTCTGTCAGTGGTTATGACTGTCACAGGAGAGGTATTTGTATTGTACATTCCATACATGTTATTTCCTGCTATTCGCTTCACTTTAGCATCATTTGTTAGGGACAATAATATTTGTCAAACACCAATCTCGTGCACATTTATCATGCCAGAGACATAAAATCTGACGTGTTGTGTGATTATAGCTGGTATTAAACCACTAACACTGGAAATGCCATTGTTTAAATTTCACGACAGCTATACAGGAAAGCTGATGAATATATGTGCGTATGTGCATGTGTGTGTGTGTGCATGTGTGCGTGCGTGCGTGCGTGTGTGTGTGTGTAGGCATGCATACATGTTTTTAACTCAAATACCCGAGGATACTGCTACAATCATATCTATTTCATGCGATTTTGTGACATTATAATGTAGAGTGATTATTGGATAAAAATCATGCATTTTATACGTTTAGCAAACACACAATACACAGGGATGGGAAATACAATTTTCTTAATTATGTCCCGCAATCAAAACATTCGATACCCGAAGCTGAGAGTTAGAGAAAATTGTCAGAAACCAGGAATTTTAAAAACAATTGTATATGACTGTCATTTTCACAAAATATCACTGTATACTGATTATAAGCATGAAATCTGCAGATTTTCGAGAACTAACAGCGTTAAAGGAACAGAGGAGGCAAAGATTGACTTGTCCACATTTATTGAAATAGAGAAATCCATTTCTAGCTATACACCACCAATTTCTAGTGACCTCCACATGCAGGCTTGCTCATGCATGAGCGTGTGTGTACATGAACACCTATGATGTTGCGCCATTGGTATTGTGTCAGCATCAGAAAGTGATAGTGATGTGGGATAAGCAAGATTTAGCAGGTGGGGTTGGGGTGGTGGTTGCGGAGTGCTGGTAGGGCTGGTATCATATGAGCATATTTCATCTGTTGAACATTATATGATTGAGATCACAATGAATCATATCAATGTTTGCAACAAACCACATGCAAGATCCCTTTAGCCCTTTAATGGTCAAATCTGGTCAAGAAAATCTAAATATTTGCATTTGCAGGCCAAGGTATTATCTGGTCATTTCAGTGGGAAATTGTCTAAATAGTCTTCTCTTAGCCTGTAGGTGAGTATTCTATAAGACCACTACAGAGGTAGATATTGGCAGGCTTGACCATTAAATGGTTAGCTCTTTAAGTCTTATGCACAGAAACCAAAAAGGTATTTATGATATAAGAATATTCTGTTGAAAATGCTGAAAATAATTTGTCTAAGGGCTATTGATGCTTATGGCTGCAAGAGATTCCAGTACGCTTCAAAATGTTCAACAGCTTATATCTTTATAGTAGTCTTGAAATTGAGACACGAGAATTTGTTAGTTGTAATAGTCTGAACCCATATTCTCAATGTAAAGGTAATCACTTTTAGCTGAGGACACGTCCTCTCCAAATTGTCGCCAGGTCTCAACCAGTCAGATTGTTCCACTAGTTATGCCATGGAATAATAGAAAGAACAGTTTTTTATTGCATTAGACTCTATCTATCTGTATGTGCGTTTGTGTGGCCAGAGGTGTATTTTTAAACATACTGATCCAATTTGGCTCAATTTTGACACAGCAAAAGAAATTGGAAAGTGGATTTCCAAACTCTGACCTTGGTCCGTATAAAAAATTTGAATCAGTATCATATAAAATTCTCTGTATACCATAACTAAGCAAGAGCATTCTGAGATCGCAAACCATTCTCTTGATTTGTCTCATCGTACAAGTCTTTCAGATTTTCCCGATTTCTCAATTTTTTGTTCTATCATTGCAAAAGATGTGTAATAATTTCAGATTTGCAGATAAAGAAAGGCAGACAGACAGACAGGCATGCATGTAGGCAGGCACGCACACACTCACTCGCTCACTCAGTCACTCACACGCTCACTCAGTCACTCACACATGCACGCACCCACACGTATGTATGTATGTGTGCACACACTCACATGCACTTATGCACGAATGCATGCACCTATACATGCACACTTTCACACCATATAATCATCTATCAATTTGACAAGTGGAATAGTTCTCAAAAGATAGTGAGTGCAATTCTTTATGCACGTAGTTGATGCTGATTTGATTATAAGCATGAAGAGATTATACAATCACGTTGAATTGTCCTCTGACAATGACCTATGCGTCAATAGTCATCTCATTCAGTGAGCATCCACATGCTCTGAATAATAATAGCAGAGTGATTTGTAGCTTTGGTAATCGTGGCAGCATCTGAGAACTGAGAACAGTTTTACCAACAGGTCGCTCCGTGGTAAGATCACCTAGATGTGCTTATCATTAATTGGCCTGGCATATTGTGCTCATACCAGAGTGTCAATATTGGCATCCTCTGAAGTTTATCGCTTAACTGTATTCATGAGAAATTCTGACATGTCTGTGGTTCCAAGCCTGAACTGTTGGTGTGTGTGAGGTCAGAAATTGTTCTTGTTTAGGATATTATGACAACACTATCCTAGGAATCATTAATTATTTGCAACTGGATCTAATCATATATACATCATCATTAAAGTATGTGTGCTGTAGTAATTATAGTTACTCAAAACAATAAAAATGAAACTTCGTTTCTCAATCTTGCATACTTAACTTGTTGACTCTGAAATTTATATAAGAAAAATTAGATTTTCTCAGAAAATGTCCATTTGCAACCCAAGACGTGATTATTTTTGAAATTTTACCGCTGAAATAACTGCCCTCTGTTATCGATCCAGTCATTCCCGTGGTAGATTTTCTTGATCTATGAATGGACATTTCGAAAGACCACTTTAGACACTATTTCTGTCCAGCTTGACTGTTAACGGGTTAAGTTGAATATCTTATGCCTTAATCTCTAGTATTTTATATCAGATAGCAAGCACTTCCAGTCAAATTAATTTTACAATATTTATTAATTTAAATAGACATGATGGTACATAAAGTTAAGTTAGAGGAAATTACGGTACTGGGAATTGTGTTATGGCTGTCTGTGTCAAAAGATAGATATGGATGGATGAATGGATCAGTTGGCGAGTTGATGGATAGATGAAAGCATTCATAGCAAATTGAAGAATTGTTGAATGGATATATAATAATATAGATAGGTATATATAGATTAATCACTAGAAAAATAAATATATTTGTTCATGCATCAACAGATAGATGAGTGGACAGATGGACGGGTGAATTGATACATAAACGAAATGATAGATCGATAGATAAATGGATTTATGGTTATGCAATATAGATCAATATATGCTTACACTGACAGAAAGATAAACAGTGATGGCTGATATTGCTACTCAGCAAAATTACTTCCTTCAGTGAGATGACAGATTCAATCTATACACTACCTTTATGTCATATTTTGCGTGCTTTCGCAAATGCCATTGCTGCCAGAGCAGATTTGAGAGCCAGACAAATAAGATTGGGTTCATCACAAAACAGCTCTCACTGTCCCAATCTTTTTATCTTAGCTACAAACGTATTATTCTATCAATTGCATGGATTGTTGGGTAGGAGGATTGGCGAAGACTGGTAGATGGGTAGGGTGGATTAAAGATAGAAAAATAGATTGACCTCCATTAGTGACCTTATTGGAGATAATTTTCCCGCTGATAAAATGAGAATTGATCTGTCATAATGCTTATTAACTTGTCATTATGGCATGTTGTGAGATTGAATAATGGTATTCAGAAATGATTGCGACTGTTCTGTCAGTTTTTAAGTATTTGTCTGTTTCTAGGAAGTTTCCAAAATATGGCGGTTCTTTTAGTTCTTTATGACAGGTGGTCTTGTGACAAGTTGTCTCAACCCTTTGATGGTCAGGATTGGTAAAGAAAATACAAAATTTTGCTTAGGTAATGTCTGTTTGCAGTGTAAGAGACTAATTTTGAAAATTTACCACTGGAATGACTGACTCGTTTATCGCGCCAATCTTTTCAGTGTTGAATTTAAAAAAAATAATCTTCTCTTGGACTGCAAATCAACATTTCTCAAGGTCATGGCAGAAGCCATTTTTAACCAATTTTAAAAGGTCCATTAAAGTGTTAAATATCTATTACAGGTGGTCCTTTAGCAGGTTTAATTGTATAGATAGTCACCGGGAATGACGTATTCCCAGAATCATTATCCAGCAAATAAACCTCCCTGTTAATGCACGATACTGGGCCAGTATGTGGCCAATAGCGGGCCATATTGGTCCGGTACTGGCCCAGTATCCTGCACCATCAGTGATGTAATTACAATTACCCAGCTTAATGACCATTGTTATTTACAGTACAGTAATCTATGTTCGCATTATCTGCAATAAATGAATAGTTGACTGGTAACAGCAAACTAAAGCTCTAGGAATGATGTTAGCCACGGAACTGAGTATGTTTTAGTAATTTAAGATTAAATTGACAAGATAGCAGGAAAGATACAGCCTTTGTTATTTCCTGCCCCTGTTTATTGTGTCGGATCAGAATCTGTGAAGATTACTTATTCACTACTCTGTGATCTTAGGCTTAACCTGATCTCCCCAGTCTAATATAGTATCCTCATTCTCAGCAGCTATCTAGCAAGTATGATACAGTGTAGTGGCCTGACTGAGCCATCTGGCATGTGTGATACTGTCTAAGGGTTCTCACATGTGTGTGCATGCTTGCGTGTGTATGTGTTTGCGTGTGTAGGTGCATGCACGTGTGTGAGAGCTATTTTTGAAATTTTGATGCTATAAATGATTTCATCCATCAAGTTTTGTGAGTATATGCAATTACTTATTGACATTTCATACCAAAAGTAAACAATGAATGCTTGGAATAAATTCTTTGAAATTAATTCTGATTCAAGGAATTTTTCTTTGAAAATATTTAAGTAAATTTTTCAGAATTAAGCACACTGTACATGCTCTACCATTTCTAAATACATCGGTTGTGGGGAACTGTGTGCCATGAGGACCAGTGTTGTGTGTATAAACAATAAAACAGTTTCTATGTCTATACACAGTCTATTGATTATTTTGACTCAGAAATTGATTCGTTGAAGTGATTCCTTGTTTAATTGGCAATAAGATAATTACCCTCTGGAAACATTCCTTCAACCGCTTCATCTTTAATAGAGGCAGTAGTTTGTTTTAATTAAATATACAGTGTTCCTGCATGCATCAAACCCTTTTGTTATGAACGAGTTTATAGGTAGACTGATTGTGATTATATTAAACACTGATTCCATACTTGATCTTCAGGCAGATAATTTGGAGCAACCTACATTTGAATTTTCTTTGATAGAGAGTTGAACTTTCAAAAGCTTGAATGTGAACTTCAACTTTAAACCAGAGTTGTTATTACACCATAAAAACATCTTGATCTTGACCCCCAGCATAAGACTCAGTATAGACTGGCACCAGTCTGTACTCACTCCTTGGTGATGCCTGTCACTAAGCGCGCCCGCGCATGTGCAACAGATCCCAAATAGGAAACAGATTCACTTTTCAAATATTCTGCAAGCAGAACAGTCGGCCTGCTATCCAGCTTAAGTTTTTATAGCTTTGCGCTGAAATTCATCTACATATTTAAGAGTTTCTGATACAGGAATCATGTCTATAATAAACTCTTCTCACTAATTATGTCTGTTGTATACTTCGTGGGGTTTTGGGGATTTTTAACTCTGGTTTATGAGTTACCGGTTTTTGTGTCAAATACTCCCGTTTTCGAGGTATTACAATCCATGCCAATTTTACTATCATAAATCAAACCATGCTTTAAAATAAATCCCGTTTGTACTCGCTTATTTATTCTATTTAGTGCCTACATAAAAATAATCTTACGAAACTTCGTGAAATTCTTGGTCTTTCAGTGAGATTTTCAAATCCATTACTCTGTCTCTTGTATAGAGGTCTTGTTTTCTTTAGCGGATTACCATATCTAGAGATCTCTTATTAAGTATGTTTTTACATAATCTCTAGATGAGCGGATATCCTCTATTTCCGTGATTCTATAGAGGATTAGTCTGAATAAGACGATAGGCGTAATTCTTGGGTCCGTTTTCACAAATGGGGGGATCCCACATCCTTCACGACCAGGCAGGAATTACGTCCTACGTAGACTAAGGCTAAGGGTCTCAGAAAAAGCCTGTTATATGACTTCTGGTAAGTCTCAGTCTAAAGACCACGTAAGTCTTTAGGGGGGTGCATTACCCTCATGCAGTGGCGTCTGTGACGGAAGTTACCGATAATTCATCCCATGCAAGGTAAAGCCAGTTATGTTAAGAGATCTTCGATCTCTATGTCCGCTCCCATTATTTCTCCTGACTTGTTCGGGCAAGCGGGTTCTAAATCTGGATTGCCTTCTGGTTTGACCGGGCATCCGGATATGAGCTCTGTGATTGTTCTGGCTTGGCTGGACATTCGGAGTCTCATCTTCATCTGGCTGTTTCTTCTTATATTTTCCGGTTCCAGTTTTTCCCACTTCCATTTCCGGTAGTAGTGTATCTGCTTCCGGTAGAAGAGATGATTTTCCGGGTCTGTTAGTTCGGGCCAAGGCTCTGTTATCAATTTCTGGTTCCGGTTTGTTCTGCTTCCATTTCCAGTAGTAGGGTATCTGCTTCCGGTAGGAGAGATGATTTTCCGGGTCTGTTAGATCTCTCTTCCTCTTCAGGATGAGTTTTTTCTCGTCTGTCCCTTTTTCTTGTTCTCCTAGTGTTCTCTCTTTTTCATTCTTTGGCTATCCTTCCTTTGCTGGGTTTCTCACTTTCATTCTGTTTATCCTAGTTTTGCTTCTTCATATCATCTTTTCTTTTTTCATCTTCTTTTTCCTCCTGTGTTCCTTCTAATTCTCTTCTTTCTTATTCTTCCACTTCTTCATCTTTGTTCATCTAGATCCAATTGTGTCTGTTTTTCTTTCTCGGAAAATAGTTTTCTATTTGTTCTCTCATGCTTATTGTTCTCTTTGTTGTCTGTAATCTGGGATTCCTCACTCAATCGCTCTTCTGTTTCTGCTAGTCTTTTCTATTGTCTCTAGATTCTATTCCTGGATCAGTCTATGTCAGGGATCTGAGGAGGTTTTACCCGATCAGGGCCTCTTCGGATGATTGGTCCTCAGCTCATCAATGGATAGCTTCTTGTCTCTCTCTCTTCCTCTTCAGGATGAGTTTTTTCTCGTCTGTCCCTTTTTCTTGTTCTAGTGTTCTTTCAGTCTATTTCTAGTATGAAGGATTCCGTTAAGGTTGAGTCTTCTTTGGATCTTTTTAGTTGGGAATCTGTGTGTAAGGCACATATTAAATCAGCTATTTTTCTAGCTCTTATTTTGGAAGATGTTCTTTAGGCGCAGGAGAGAGAGGTGATCAGAATCCCTCCTGATGTTCTTAGAAATTCTCTAGCCGCTGTCTTTAGAGGCTCTTTGAACTCAGTTTGTAGTTTGTTAGGCTTAGTTCCCTCTAAGAGAAGACCTAGAAAGCCATCCGATGTTAATATTTTGATTATGCTTAGGAGTATTCTTATATCAATTCCTCCCTTTGGCCTGGATATATTTGGTCAATCTTCTTTCATATTCTTCAGGCTGAATCTGACAGTCTTAGATCCACCAAGGGATCTTCAAGTTCATATTTCTGTTTTGAAGCCTTCTGTGTAGAGAGACTTCTGTTAAGAGTCCTCTTTAATCCTTCCATAGAGGAAGAGTCTCAGGCCTGATGAGTTTGGCGCTTATCGATCTAGGATAATTACCAATTCTTCTCTGTCTTCAGGTTCTAAAGTCCGATCCGAGGAGGAGGATCGATCTGACTCCTTTTTTGCTCATTGTCCTAGATCCCATGTCCGGCAGTCCTCTCCTCAGGTGAGAAGGGCTAGTCTTATTTCTGTGGACCTTGATCTAGTCATAGAGGGCGTTCCTTTCTAGGTTTAGGAGTAAAAGAGTCTGAAGGGATGGTTGTAGCCTGGGTAGGCCTATCCCTTTCTCTTTTTCCTATTTTATCCCGTCCTCTTCCATTGCCTTTGGATCCGTTGGTACTCCCCTTTTCTCCTGGCGTGCTAGTAGGAGGGCACATGTCTCTATTTTTGGGAGACTTGGTAAGCCCTCATTCAGGTCCCCTGGATCATAGATCCTCGCTGGAATTTTTTTGGCACCTTCCTGAATTTTTCATCCTCCTCTGTCCTTCCTTTCTTAGGTGGACTCAGTTTCCTTCATTCCCGGTGAAGATGGGAGCCCTAGAGGATGAGTTGGAGTAGATGATTCTAAGAAGGCCATAGAAGACTTTCCACTAGGGAGCCCCAAGAAGTAGGGTGGAATGGCGTCCGATCATCATCTGAAGAGGTTAATTCTTCTTATCTTAACTCCAAAAAATCTAGATGGAGGCCATATCTCAGATTATCGGCAGTCTGAATCCGGGCTTGTGGTTCTCTTCCATAGAGATATAGGACATCTTTCTACATGTTCTCATCCACCCTTCGTGCCTCCAGTTCTTGAGATTCGTGCTTTTCGAGCATTGCCCTTCGGTCTGTCCATGGCCCCCTTTTTGGTTTTCTTGGGGTTTTTCTTCACTCGTCTAGGGTTAGCCATGGCATGAATATTTTACTGTCGTTGTATTCACCTTCACGTTTATATAGACGATTGGCTAGTATAAGCAGAGTCTATTAATTCTATCAGTATCATTCCAGAGATCTGCAGCCTGGCATGCAGCCTAGGTTGTATTTTAAATCTCTAAAAGTCTAGTTTAATTCCTGCTCTGTTTTCCCCCCACCTAGGTGTTTTTATTCGCTCTAGCTCGTGGGCTTGTTTTTTTCCTTTAGACCAAAGAGTGTAAGCCATCTTAGTAGGGATGGATTTTCTGTCTTCCTCTTCCATGGTCAGAGCTAATTGCTTTCTCAGAGTGATAGGATTGATGGTCAGTGTCAAGAGTATCATTTCCAGGGAGGCGTTGATGAGAAGACTTTTCCAATGTACTTAATGTCCTTGTGGCGTCAGTCGGTTCACTCTATTACCTTCTGATTCCAGTCAGAGAAACCTATTTCCCATTCAAGTTTATTGGAAGGATCGTTTCTGATTCTGTTGGGTGTTCCTTTGGTAAAGTGTTATCCTCAGGTTATTATTTTCACAAACGCTTCCTATGAGGATGGGGAATGGTCTGAGATTCCCTGTACAGAGTGGCAGTTAAAGAGGTTGGTTGTCTAAGCAATTTTCAACCTTAGGGACGGTTCCCATGTAGATCTTCTTGTGAACTGTCTGAATGCCAGGATTTCCTCTTGCGTGCCCACTTTTCCGGTCAATCAGGTATTGGAGGTGGATGCCCTGTTTCAGTCCTGGATAGGAATGTTAGAGTATGCGTCTCCACCAACATTCCTGATTTCTTTGGTCCTGAGGAGGGTCAGGGATCAGATCATAGAAGTTCTTCTGATAGCTCCCTTTTGGCCAAAGTGGATCGGGGTTGCAGATTTCCTCAATCTCCGGGTAGTCTTCCTTTTCTTCTTCCAGTATCCCCGGACCTTCTGTCTCAAGTAAGGGACACGTGTATTCAGTCTCAGGAATTTACAGTCAGTTTCTTTGGAGAGTTTCGTCTGTTCGATCCCTGAGATTTAAATCTTGACAGATCCTGTTTTCATTTTCCCAAGTGTTAGATATTTTATCTTATCTCTTTGACTCCTTATTTTTGTCTGCTAACACTGTAAGAGGTTATAGATTTTCTTTGGCATCATCGCTTCTTTGTCTGTTGAATGCTATTGTTAAAGATACAAAGGTTCATTATGGTTTCATTAGAGGTTTATGGAATATTCGTCCTCCAATAGCTAAACTTTTGCCCTCCTGCAATCTGGCTCTGGTTCTTCAGGTTTTTGGCAGGCCATCACTTTGAACCTTTCTCTTCTATTAGCATGAACCTTGTAACTTTAAGTCATTTTTTTGGGTTGCATCTGCTTCTGCTAGAAGTCGATCCAAAATGTCATGCTTTTTCCACCGAGAAGGACAGGTTTTTGTATCTGGGGACGGTCTAGTCTTACATCCTAGAAGGGATTTTTTAAATCAAAAACTCGATCTAACCGTCACTCAGCTAAGCCAATTATTTAAAAATCTTTAACTTCCTTTTCACTGTCTGACAGACTTTGGTGTCCTGTCAGAGCTTTTAAGGTTTTCAAGTGTTGTACTGATTTTAAGAGATCCAATCCATCCCTTTTCTGGGTTCTGTATGAGGAGGAGCTAGTCAGTCCAGTCTCTAAGGCCTCTATTGCCAGATGGATTTGTGAGACCAGTGTTTTGAGATTGTTTCTTCTGTTCACATTAATCTTTCTCACATTTAAGCTCATGAAGTTAGAGGAAGGGCTCTCGCTTTTCGCTGGCTCATTTTTAGTTGAGGTAATGCTAGTAGCAGGATGGAAATCCGAGTCTACTTTTACCTCCTTTTTATTTAAAAATCAGAGTGCAGCGGCAACCTTTTTTAGATATATCTTGATTCTATCTAAAAAGGTTGAAGACCATTTACCAAGCACACTCCACCATTTTTGTTAAGACTGCTCGTGACATTTCAGGAATAATGGAAGTGTGAAAGCTGAATGTAGAAATAGATGACATTGATCATTCATGCTTCACTCCAATGTGAACATGTCACACTATTTTTATGCTTTGAGAAATTCCCATGGACATGTGTTAATTTGAATACCCGTTACTGTATGATTTTGTGGATTGTTAACGTGAAAAGCAGACCTAAATTTGCTGTCATTGGCAGGGCTTTAAATAAGCTTTTCAGTAATTAGTAAATTTACTCCTAGAATTTTTATAAATTTGGTTTAAAAAAATTTGTATTTGGTATTCAAACTTCTCATGTGCCGTGCCAACTAAATTTGCCTGAAAATGAGTCCTAACTAGTGCGACAAAAGTTGACATATAAATCAACTTTTCTGGCATGGTGTGACGCACAGTCATGCTTTTGAGTCAAACTAATGCGTTGCTTGTCTGACGCACAACTGATTTATATGTTGCACTTTTCATGTGCCGTGCCAGCACAGAACGGCATCTGTGGTCAAGTCTTGACATCTGGTTGGGCAATGGTCAGAAAATAAAATTTGTTCGTTCATCCACTCATTCGTTTGTTCGTTCGTTCATTCATTCATTCATTCTTTTAGTCATTCATTCATGCACACAGACACGCACACACACACACACACACACACACACACACACACACACACACGTGTGTGTGCATGCACGCATTTTTCCATTGGTGATAAACAGTGGAAAGTCTCCCCATTTTTTTCCTAAAAAATTCTAGGGGAATATAAGTATATTTAGGAAAATTTTTAATATCAGACGTTTTGAGGAGCTATTTCTTGCAGTCAGCGTGATAATTCTTTTTTTAGGAAATAATCTGTGGAAATAAGGGTTTCCATAAAATATTTCCCAGAAAATTTCTCAGCTGAAGAAATCTGCCCCTACCCCCATATGTACGCGACTGTTCCTTAACACTAAAAGTTACAGACCAAAATCAGAGATTATCAATGAGAGAGTACTCTGTTAAATATTTTGAAACTAATGTGACTCTGACAGCTATTGCTGTCTAAAGCAGCAACAAGTTCCATTCAAATTATTTACAAAATATATAACAGCTTTCTTGTTGTTAGTTGTCATTAAATTGAGACACTCTGTTTCCATCGGTGAAATGGTTTACGCCATTAATTAATGCCAAAGGTGCATATTCACACCTGCATATTCACACCAGAATGCATGAAAACAATAGAGATTCAAGAATTGCTTCATTGATGTGATCCTTTGGTTTGTGCCAGCTAATTAGTATTTCAGGAAACATGTATACAACTTCTTCCTCTTTAAACGCAATGTAATATTCAAATTGTTTTATGTGCACCTATGCATTTACAGAAGGCAAACGATTTGTTATGAACAGGTTTATATGTAGACTGATTCTGATTATATTAAGTACTCTGATTCCAAGCTCTTCAGGCAGATAGTTTGGAGAAGACTACATACTTAGATAATTAATTGAATGGAGTTGTATTGCAATGAATTCTCTGATCTAATTGAACTTTGAAAGGGAACTTAGTCAGCTTTAGGCCAGTTTTAACCTCTTCATTGCATATTCTTTAGGTGGATAATTTGAAACAAATAACATGGAATTTTTTTTAATCTAATTGAACTTTCAAAATTCTTATTCCTGGAATTTCCCTCTGAAAATATTTAAGTAAGTTATTCAGAATTAAGCTCATTGTACACTGTACATACTCTATCAGCTCTCAAGGTATCAGTTTTATGAAACTGTGTGCCATGAGGACCTATTATGTGTATGGACATTAAAACTGTTGCTCTGTTTATAGATGTTAACCAGTATTAATTAGTCGGACCGTCAGAAATCGATCCATTGAAGTGATCCTTTGGTGAAATACAACAAACAAAATACTTGTGTGTTTTGTACAACATTTATACAAGGTTGCACATAATCTTTAAATTCTCTGTCCATATTTAATCACATTGCCACCAATTTCTGCTCCTCTTACAATTCTTGTTCATGGGAAAGTATGTTTTCGAGGGAAATTACAATAACATGGCAGTAGGTTTGTGCTTCACACTGGCCATGGATGTAAATAAAGTTGGCACATTTTCACTTATCACGTGCTAGGCTGTTTTTTTACTGGTTATTAAAATTGTCCATCAGTGTTTATGACTGTCACAGGAGAGGTATTTGTATTTTACATTGCAGGTGTGTTATTTCCTGCTATATCCATCACTTTAGCATCCATTTTGTAGGGACAACGATATTTGTCAAACAAGCTTGTGCGCATTTATCGTGCCAGAGACATAAAATCTGACCTGTTGCGTGATTATAGCTGATATTATTAACCCACTAACACTGGAAATGTCATTCCACGATGTTGCACCATTGGAGTTGTGTCAGCATCAGAAACTGATATGGACGTGGGATAAGCAAGATTTAGTTGGGAGTGGGTGGGGGAGGAACTGGGTGTTGTGGAGTGCTGGTAGAGCTGGTATCATATGAGCATTTGTTTCATCTGTTGAACATTATATGATTGAGATCACAATGAATCATATCAATGTTTGCAACAAACCACATGCAAGATCACTTTAGCCCTTTAATGGTCAAATCTGGTCAAGAAAATCTAGATATTTGCTGATTGAATGCCTATTTGCAGGCCAAGGTATTATCTGCTAATTCCAGTGGTAAATTTTCTAAATAGTATTCTCTTAGCCTGCAGTTGAGCATTCTATAATACCACTACAGAGGTAGGTATTGGCAGGCTTTGACCATTAATTGGTTAGCTCTTTAAGCCTGATGTTCAGAGACCAAAAAATTATTTATGATATAAAAATATTCTGTTGAAAATGCTGAAAATAATTTGCCTAAGGGTTATTGATGCTTATGACTGCAAGAGATTCCAGTGAAGTTCACTTCAAAATATTCAACAACTTATCTCTATAGTAGTCTTGAAATTGAGACACTGGAACCTTCGAGTTGTAATGGTTTGAACCCATATTCTCAATGTAAATGTAATCAATTTTAGCTAAGAACCCCTTTCCAAATTGTAGCCAGGTCTTAACCAGTCAGATTGTGCCACTGGTTATGCCATGGAATACTAGAAAGAACAGCTTTTTATTGCATTCAAGTCTGTATGTCTGTATGTGCATTTGTGTGGCCAGATGTGTATTTTTTTTAAATATTGTTCCAGTTTGGCTCAATTTTGACACGGGAAAGGAAACTGGAAAGGAGATTTCAAAACTTTGACCGTGGCCCTGATGAAAAAATCTGAATCTGTATCGTATAAAATTCTCTATATATCATAGCCAAATGACCATTCTGAGATTGCAAACCCTTCTCTTGTTTTGTCTAGTCTTCTTCTTCTTTTCGATCGCTGGTATCACACTTGGAGAGCCGTTCTCAAGATGAAATCTGTGGTTTTCTGCAGTTCTTCCACAGGCCCATACAGCTTTTCAAGAAAAGAGGTTGACAAAGGCCAGATCTCTTCTCTCAGCAGCTGATACGTACTGCAACATTGAAGTATGTGCTCTGTGGTCTGTTCTGCTTCTCCACAAGGACAAGCAGGCGATGTCGTAAGGTGGAACCGCCTGTACATGTGTTAGTTTAGTCTGTTATGTCCAGTTCTGAGACGAAAAATGGTCACTTGCTCTGGCCTCGAGAGATGATGGTAGGCATCTTCTGATTGAGGTGTTCTATAGAGTGACTTGATGATAGTCTTCATCTCGGTATGTGTAACCATGTTTTCTGTCTGATTCTCTTCTGCACCCACCTTTCCCATCTTGTCTGCTTCCTCATTTCCTTGGACTCCACAGTGTGAGGGGATCCACTGCAATGCTATCCGAAAGCATTTGATGGTTTGTAGTGCTTCTTCAAGTTGTGGCAGCTTACCTTTGGTGATAGCCTCAAGGACGGAGCGGGCATCAGATAAAAAGACAATCTGTGCAATAGGGTCTGCTGTTCTGCTGATGGGATTAGCTGCATGGACCAGTGCTTCGACTTCAGCTCTGTAGTTTGTGCAGTGTTTGCCTGTCGGTATTGCAGCTGACTCATGTTGTCCGTTTGGATACTGAATGTGCAGTCCGGCACCTCCGCTCCTAATTGCATCTTTGGGTGATCCATCTGTGTAGATCCTTATCCATGTCTCCTGAGGGTACATTTCTTCCAGCATGGCTAGGGTCAGGGCCTTCTTGCTCACATCACTGTGTTCATCTTTGGTTGTGAGATGAGGTACTGTGGTGCGATTTAGCTATGCTCTCTAGTTTGTTTTCCCAGGGTGGAGGATCAAGTGTGTGGTTTGGGTCTTCTATTTGTGCTGGCAACATTTCTTGGTGTTTCCTTTGAAGTGCTTTTGTCTCTTTCACAAAACTTGATCTTTTAAGTCTTCCTGATGACAGCTGTGCCTGCCTGATCTTCATCGGGTGGTTGTTGAACGATTTGAACTTTGCAGCTTGGATCAGTGCTTTGCATTCCCTTCCTTTACTAAGTGGTGGGATGCCTGCTGTCTGCTCCATTGTTTTTATTGGTGTTGATCTCATTCCACCAGTGATGATGCGCAGTGCCTGGTTTTGTACTCTGTCGAGGTTCTGTTGATGAGATTTAGCTGCTGTCATCCATGAGCTGGATCCATACTCAAGGTGTGGTCATACGGCACCTAGGTAGATGGTCTTGAGGATCCTTTCATTGGCACCCAACTTTGTTCCTGCCAGCTTCCTCATGATATTTAGCTTTCTTCTGGCCTTTGCCTCTGCATTCTGGATGTGCTCCTTCCATGTTAATCTTCTGTCATAGGTGACTCCCAGGTATGTGTGCTGGTCCTCGTACTCGAGTGGAGTACTGCCCAGTGTCAGATTGCCAACCTTGGTTTTGGTGGACAGTGAGAATAGCATAGCTGATGATTTTTCTTTGTTGATGGTAATACACCAGCGATTGGCCCAAGCTGTAATTCTGTCTACGGCGAGCTGTATTCTGTATGTGGCAGTCGTTGTGTACTCCTCGGTGCACCAGAGTACGAGGTCATCTGCATAGAGGGCAGGTTGGATCCCATTGGGCAGCTCTGCTACAATGTCATTAATGAAGAGTATGAATAGAGTTGGTGATAATACTGCGCCTTGTGGTACCCCTTGTCTCAGCAATACATTCTGTCCAGATTGTCCATCCACCAGCACCCTAGCTGTGCGATTGTGTGGGTATGACTTGGTCCATCGGAACATGTTGCCACCGATGCCTGTGCGCCGGAGCTTCACGAGGAGGCCATCCTTCCACACCTTGTCAAAATGCCTTCTGCAGATCGATAAAGGCAGCTAGCATCACCTTGGCTTGAAAAGTGTCCTCTATGACCTGTGCAAGATGTGTTGTTTGATCTTCTGTGCTCCTGTATCTTCTGAGGCCAGCCTGCTGTGAAACTATAATGTTCTCTGACTCCAGGTACCACTGCAACCGCTGGTTGACGATGCGCTCCATGGTCTTGCATATGCAGCTTGTAAGACTGATAGGACGGTAGCTCAGCACTTTCGTCTTGTTCTTCCCTTTTTTAGCTCACCTGGCCAGAATGGCCAAGTGAGCTTATGCCATGGCGACCGTCCGTCGTCAATCCGGCGTCTGTCCGTCCGTCTAGCCGTCCGTCCGTCTTTCCATCCGTCAACTTTTCCCTTTAAACGACTTCTTCTCAAGAACCACTAGGCCGATTTAAGTTATCTTTGACAGGAAGTATCCTTAGGGCATAGGGATCCAAGTTTGTTCAAACGAAGCCGATCGGCCAATTTGGCCGGTGGGCAATTTGGATTTCGGCCGATTTTAGGAAATGTCTTTAAAAATCATCTTCTCCGAAACCGCTTGGTGGATCGAAGCAAATCCCATGAAATATGATCTAGGGCAAGAGCTGAACCAAGTTTGTTCAAGGGAACTTGATTGGCCAAATGGTTCAGCAGCCATTTTGGTTGACCTAGTTTTAGCGAAAACGACTTCTTCTCCAGAACCGCTGAAGGGATCAGGCCAAAATTTGGCAGATATGATTAAGGACTAAAGGCCATTAAAGTTTGTTCAAGGGAAGTTAATCCGTCAAAAAACATGGTGCAGTCAGCCAATCAAAATACAACATGTTTGGTGACCATATTGGATTTTTTTATTTGATGGATTTTGAGGCTGAAATTGGTTTTATATAGGTTTAATTGGGTATTCTGATTACAAATTTGCAATTTTCAAAGCTGTCGGATAAACGGTTTGGTGGCCATCTTGGATCATTTTCCCGCCAAAAGCTCCCATACTAAAGCAATGGGAAATTTAGAATGTCTGCTTTTCGAGAACTTATGGGACGATTTCAATTATATTTGGCAGGAGGCATCCTTAGGTTGTAGAGATTCAAATTTGTTCAAAGGAAGCCGATCGGCCAATTTGGCCGTTGGCCATCTTGATTTTTGGCCGATTTTTTTAAACGTCTAAAAATCTTCTCCGAAACCGCTTGGTGGATTGAAACAAACCCCATGAAATATGATCTAGGGCAAGAGCTGAACCAAGTTTGTTCAAGGGAACTTGATTGGTCAAATGGTTCGGCGGCCAATTTGGTTGACCTAGTTTTAGCCAAAACAGCTTCTCCAGAACCGCTGAAGGGATCGAAATTTGGCAGATCTAATTAGGGATTAAGGGCCATTAAAGTTTATTCAAGGGAAGTTGATCTGTTAAAAAAACATGGCCGCAGTGGGACAATCAAAATACAGCATGTTTGGCGGCCATATTGGATTTTTTTATTTAATGGATTTTGAAGCAAAAATTTGTTTTGTACAGGGTTATGAGTATGCTGATTTCAACCATGCCATTTCTGAATCTATCAGATAAACGGCTTGGCGGCATGTAGTAAAATTGGCATTTAGTACAGGTGGTCTTTATAGCATGTTTAACTTCATTCTAAAACCCTTGTAATCATTTGACAGAGTGACCAAACTCACTTAGCAGCAGTTGTTCACTAGTTCAAAATAATAATTTTACTGAAAGTCATTGCTGCATTAGAATGCAACAACTTTCTGTCAAATAAATATCAAAATATTCAAAGTCATATATGTCAGCATACACAATACATATCTTAGATATTTAGTCAGCATAGGAAAACATTTAATCTTGTAATTTAAAACCACAACTCTAATTCTCAGGATTGAAATGAAATTAATACCCTGTGAGGTAGTGAGCTGATGAAGTGTACCATATTCACATACTGATTCTAAAAGATTTATTTAATTACATGTAATTCATCATTAACCCGTTAAAACTCATATCAGCCAAAAACGGCTTCTGCAGTGGTCGTGAGAAATGTCCATTTGCCGACTAAACGAAGATGTTTTTTGAAAATTTACCACTGGAATGACTGGCTCGATAACCGAGCCAGTCATTCCAGTGATAAATTTTCAAAAATAGTCTTCTCTTGGTCTGCAAGAGGACATTTTCTTTGAGAAAATTTAAATTATCTTGAATAAATTTGATGGTTAAAGGGTTAAAGCCAATTAATTCTAGCAATGAATTTAGTTGAGTATTGCGTTATTCACAAGTTTTGTTGGATAGCATGTAGCATGGTGACGGACATTTTGAAAATGGTTTTGCTGATGATGTCTGTTACTGTCAAGTGCAGCAACAGTTTTGTAACACAACAAAAATACTAAGCCACTCAATTCACTGTTTGCTATAAGTCACCTGACTTAGATATCTCAGAAAATTTTAACCTATTCATTCCCATGGTGTGGGTTCCCTTGAAACAAGGTTAGCAGAGATACATCCCTCCATTGGGTAGTCTTGATAGTATCTCTTTAACTCTAAAGCAATCATTGCTCTAGGGAACCGGTTCCTCTATTCCTATAGAGAACATATAAACGAGTCTGTGAGCATGCGCACTTATGCTACTATGCATGCGACCGAGTCCAAGCCGTCATTAATTAATTTTCTGTATTACGGGAAACACCTAACTTTTATCTCAACAAATCCTATTCATTCCATAATCTTGTGGAGCTACATCCACATTTGATTTTTCATGAATACCACAGTACAAGCGGTCTTTGTTGAATAAGTTATAGTACTTATGTAAAATGTTTATAATTTACGTGAATATGAACAGAAAGTTCGTTGTGACCAAGTTGAAAGAAAATGGCGCCAGCTTCACATTACAAGCCAGGTGGAGTCAATAACTCTGATCCTATTTTAGCCACGAGGCTCGTTCCTATGAAAGGTATACTATATACCGGTTTGGAACATCTCCTACGAAAGGTATCCTACATAACATATGTAACATACCGGTTGGGAAGTTAGTGGATCAATTAAGAGTTTTGACTAGGTACGTATTTCCGAGTGTCATTCTTTCCTACATAAGGTATACTACATACCGGTTTGGATCGAATCCTACATAAGGTATCCTACATAACTATGTCATATACCGGTTGGGAAGTTATTGGATCTATTGAGAATGTGACAGTGGTGCAAACAGGCGTGGTGGACCGGATGAACCCCACAAGGATACACCACGATCATCCCCTGAAGAAAAGCGAGTGGTCCTTCTAAGGACCGTTACTAACCAACTAACATGAAACTCGCAATTACTTCATGATGATCAGTCATGTCAGTCGTATTACAATAAAGACGAGACCATCAGTATTAATTCGCGATTCGGTGTTCGCTTTCAATTGGCGGCGTTTTTGCAGGCTAATTTAACATTACTAGCATTGGGCCGTGAAACCTTTTTACCATTTATTTAATATCTTATAAAAATTACTCGAGATTTTATGTTGTTATTACACCACAAAAACATCCATTACCGTTCAATCACTACTTGCTAAATCAAATATCTGCATTTAGCTATCAGAATAAAATTTTTATACTCGCTTACATACTCCCTAATGCCAATACCATCACCATGTAGACCCTCAACCAGGCTTCTGGTGGAGGGACCCCCTGCATTAGCCTTACAATAGACTGACACCAGTCTGTACACACTCCTTGGTGACGCCTGTCACTAAGCACGCTCGCGCATGCGCAGTAGGTCCCAAATGTGAAAACTGATTCACTTTTCAAATATTCTGCTAGCAGTACAGTTTGCCTGCTATCAATCTGATATAAAAGTTTTAGCTTTGCTTCTGAAAGTTTTCAGTTATTACTATATTTGACACGAATAATGCCTACCATGAAACCCATCCTTCCTAAGTTATGTTTAACTTTTTATATCATGGTGTTTTAGAGGTGTTTGTAACTCTAGTTTTTGAGTTACCAGTTTTCGTGTCACTACTCCCGTTTTCGAGGTTAGAGTAACCAGGCCTATTATATACCATCAAGAGTACCATGTTATAAAATAGCCAGTACCACTCCTATTAACGTAGTTCCTAGTGCCCTCAAACATCATCAATCATGAATCATTATGATTCCTTTCTTCAGTCACTTTCTTAAGTACGCCTATGACGTATCCTCATAAAAGCTAGCTGCTTTATTTCTTATCATTTCTTATTTTTCAAAGGAAGTGTCCTTAAATTCTGAGAAAGTAAAATGTACGTCAATCAAGTGTGATCGTTTTTCACGCTAAGGACTATGCGGGCCACGTTTACCTGAGGTGTACCTCCTGCTCCCCTCAAAAAAAAAAAAAAGCCTGCGCAAGTGGGCTAAGCCGGTTTCCTTGACATCTAGGCAACAGATCAAGTCTCCAAAAGGTAAATCCGGCGACTCGAGAAAGAAGCCTGGTAAGTCATCCTCTGGTAGGAGCCAGGCCAAAGACCATGTTAGTCTTGAGGATCATCATAATCCTCAAGAGATGGCATCGGTGGCGGAAGCTTCCGATTTGTCATCACATGCAAAAGTTCGTTTCTCCGTGATACCGATTGCCAGGAATGTTTTAGGATCGCCAATCGCCTCTGCTCCCGTCTCTGCTCCTGGCTTGTCCGGGCAAGCGGGTTTGCCGTCCGGATTGTCTTCTGGTTTTACCGGGCATCCGGAAATGAGCACCGTGATTGTTTCTGGCTTGGCTGAACATCCGGTGACTCATGATAATCTGGTTTTTTCGTCAACTGCCGCCATTTCCGGCTATAGAGTTCCGATTCCGCTAGGAAGAATGTGGCATTGCATCATCCGTCTACTTCCGTTTCCGGTTTTTCAGCTTCCTCTTCCGGTAGTAGTGTTGCTACTTCCGGTAGGAAGAATGCTTATCTGGGTCTGTTGGACCTGGCATTGCATCATTCATCTATTTCCATTTCCGGTTTTTCAGCTTCCTCTTCCGGTAGTAGTGTTGCTACTTCCGGTAGGAAGAATACTTATCTGGGTCTGTTAGACCGGGCATTGCATCATTCATCTATATCCGTTTCCGGTTCAGCTTCCTCTTCCGGTAATTCTGTACATCCGGGTTGTAGAATTTTGATCAGTTTCCTGTATCTACTTCCGGTTACGCATTTCCGTTTTCCGTTTTTTCCCACATCCGGATTTCGTACAGCCGGGGATAAGGTCATTTCCGGTTTTCATGGATCTTTCTATTGTTCTAGGATTAGCTTCCGGGTCTGTCTTCCTGTTTTGGATTTCAGGTGATAGAGAACTTCCTGGGGTTACAGTTTTGTTCTTCAAGTCCGGTTTACATGTTCGCTTTCCTAGAATCTTGTCATATTCTTGCCTAAGATTTAGTCATATTTCCGTATTTGTTTAATATTGGAAATGTTGAATGGCTGGAAATATTCATTGCCAGTCTCTCTTGGAATTGTAGTCTATTGAGACATTTATTCGTTTATCAGTGACAATTTTCAACGTAATTAAAGACTCTTCTGACTGGTTGCCGTATGGGTTTTTTGTTGCAGATTATTTTATATGCGCATATCATCAGCCGATAAGTCAATCTATTCTACGCATTATCTCGAGATACGATTTTTACTTAAATCCAACTTTAGATGGCCAGTTGTCTTCGGGCCAGTCAGCCTTTTTTCACGCTCCTTTTACCTCTTATGTCGGCAGGTTGACATATTTATTTTAACCAAAGGGAGTGAATTTGTATAGGGAAAACCCGTGATCTGGCGTAAATCATAGTATAGTTTTGTCAGTCGCTGAAAAGAATTAGATCAGTAAAGGTTTCATAGGGATCAGTATGACTAAAAGATTAATGTCTACAAGAACAATAGTCGCTTAGAAAAGATAATCAAGCGGATAAGGGAGCAGGAAGAAGGAATATAAGCCGAATTCTTCTGCGTTGACATAGTTTCGGTGAGTTCGCTTTGTTTTAATTTTTTCCAGATTTTTGGTTGTTTTCCCTTTTCTAGCGTAATTTTTTTTTTTTGCTCTATTTTGACGGGGTTGCTGCAGGCCTCCGGACGGTGGTTTTGGGGGGCGGGGACTCGGGATTTGCTGGTTTTGTTTGGGGGTGGTCTGGCTGAGGGTTGTTGGTGAAGCGAATTCCAGTCGAGTCGGTCCAATTGCCAACCCGGCCTACTTAAATTAGTCGGATCGGCCTAGGATAAAAAGTCATGTCGGCCCGATTTAATGGTCAAATAGGCCTAGGAATGCATTTAACTGGCTTCTTTCTTCTCTTTTCGATCGCTGGTATCACACTTGGAGAGCCGTTCTCAAGATGAAATCTTTTTACCTGGCTGGAAGCATGGAATAATTGGGAATCTCATATTTCTATATCCTTGATTTCGGAATTTTTCTTCAAAAATTGATGATTTGGAAATATGAGATCCCTCTTATACCAGTCGTATTATACCAGCATTAGTCGTCTGTTGGTGGATCTAATAATATTTACTGGCGTTTACGTCTCTTTATTAAAAGACGGTCAGAATTATTAGTGTCTATTATTTTCACTAACGCGCAACTATTTTACATAAGACGTAGACACTCCTAAAGGCACTATCTTTGTAAGACAATGGCGATCTTAAGATATTACCGAGATTTCCGTGTATGTCATGGTATACAGATTATCGTGTGTAGTAGCTACCATAGAAGTCTAGGTAGGCCTGCTACACTCGATAAACTTTATCCTATTTAAGCGTACTGGTTAGTCCAATAATATTGCTATAGCTATGTTCATATGTGCAGTTAATAGCGCAGTGTCGGTTCGGCCTAATAGTGCACCTATAGGTATATACATGTGTGCGCATATGTGCATTCATATGTGGTTATGGGTGATACTGTAGGGTCAACTCAACCCAAGGGTATAATCGCACATGTTAGGCATAAACATAGGTCGAGTTGGAACTAGGCCGAGTTGAGGGTGGGCCGGGGGGGGAGGGTGTATTTGGGCCGAGTTGACTGGATAACGGTGAAGCCACTGGCAACTTTCGGTCGGATTGTTCCCGGACTGTTCGGTGGGTCTTGGGTTTTTTTGCTCGTTGAAGTTGTTGTCTGGGGGCTGGCGACGGGCCGATTGGAGTGGGGTGGGGGTTGCGCTGGAGGGGTGGAGGAATGGCTGAGAAACTGGATTTAAGCAGCCACCAACAATTTTCGGTCAAAATGTTTTCAAAATATTTTGCAGGTCCAGAGATATTACAGTTGTAATATGTCGTCTGCAAAAATCAGTATCCAGACAGTTAATATAAAGTATCAGTGTTCGATCTTTCCTTTTATCGGGATTTCTAACACAATGTCATTTGTTATTACAAAGATGAAATTATTGATTCTAAGACTATAAATATAAGAATCAATAAATATATACAAAATCTTTTAAGTTTTCTGCCTCTGGGCATAAATATCGAATGGTTTAGGATATCTAATTGATCAGTATGCCTAAGCCAAGTCTTGAAGCTGGCTTGTTTTTCCTATGTCGTTGATTTAAATATAGGACACAGTTTTGCAATCATTATAGGATCCTGTCACGTTCAGGCTGATGATTTTCCAGTGATTGCAGTCTAATACTTCAGTGTAGAAGAAGTGAGTGCAATCTTGGGAGTTAGTCGACCTTAGATATATATATATATAAAACCCTGTGACTTGAATAATGAGTCTAGGTCGTTTTTGTATGTGTTTTATGTTGGCGCGTTAATTGCTTCTGTTGGTAAAGGATTCCATACATTAACACTATTTGTAAGAAATACTTGCGTAGATCAAGTATTATTTGACAAGCTGACAAGATGATCTGTCAAGCCCGAGCGGCTAGGCAACCGTTGATGTATTCAATAACAATTTTCTTGTTAAATCTGCTCCATTATTATACGATTTTTAAATTAGATAGTCAAATGTTTGCCATAGTTCTCTTAACAGGACCTTGTCATGCGTTCTATTCATAGAATTGTGATGATGTCATCACAAGTAAGTTTCCCTTATTTCATCTTTTTGAGTGGTGGTTTGGGAAACCGTAATTTCTTTTCTTCATTTTATCTTGCTAAATTCTGTCACAATTTGAGGTTTTCGAATTCCAGTCTGGATTATTGCAGATCTCAGGTACAGGATTTCGCTATATCTTGACTCTAAGCACTCCCTTAGGCTTACTATGGGTTTTTTGATTTCCCACGATATCTGGTTAAATCTCTATAAATAAAATTATCTATAATTTTTGCAGAGTCTTTAGCTTTTTAATAAGTTAAGCTATACTGATATGAGACTTTTCTCCATTCAGACTAAGCGGTATTATTAGAATATCCATAATAAACATGAGTTACCTCTTTAGTGAGGGCTAAGCAATAAGGATATAGCCCAGGATTTTGGTTGGAGCATCATGGCAGATGTAATCTATGTGTTTTCTATAAGCAGTCCTCTTTAGCATATAGTAAGCTTGCCACATCTTTAAGGGCGGCCCTTATCAAAAGGGGCAGATATTCTTGGATCTAGAACCCTTCTTTGCAGTCTCCTCCCAAATGGTCTTCTGTTCCTCTAATCAGAAGCTATTAGCTTTAGAGGGTTTGTTGTCTTCTATGCTCGTCAAGGAGTCTAAGAAGAGGCTCTTCTGTGGAAAGTAAATCCAGGCTTCGGTTCTGGGTTGGATTCGTTCAGCCATTGCCATGGGGTTTTCTTTCATTTTTAGAAGGAGGATCGAGTCTTTCTTGGGATGTCACTAGATCCAATCTGTTTGCGACATGTCTGATTGGCCAGATTTTATCTTTCATGTCTCCCTTTTCGGACAGTCAGGTTAAGGGTCTCTAGTTCTCGATTCGATCGGACAATTCGACAGCAGTCTCTTATATCAACAGGCAGGGGGGGGGCACAAAGTTGTCTCCTGTACTTGGAAGTGTGGAACCTCCTCATGGGGTGTCGCATGAATAAACAAATTTTCGAGTGTCCACTCATGTCCCAGGCTGTCTGAGTTTTCTTGCGGACCAATTGTCTCGGGCGTGGTCTGTGGACGCCCTGTCTCAGTCCTGGTCAGGAATCTTCGCTTATGCGTTCCCTCCCACAATCCTGATTTCTTTTGGTTCTGAAGAAAGTCAGGGACCAGATCTGCGAGATCGTGTTAATAGTTCCCTTTTGGCCAATAAGGATCTGGTTTGTAGACCTTCTCGATCTTCTAGTACCTACCATCATCCAAACCCAGGAATCTTAAGATTTTTGGAGAATGGTGTTCAGATCAAGGTCTCGTGCCTGATTTTGTTTCTATTTCCCAGATGCTAGACTCCTTATCTTACCTGGTCGACTCTTTACATCTGTCTGCTAACACTGTAGGAGGATATAGATTTTCTTTTGCATCTTCTCTTCCTGGTTTGTTGAACGCTGAAGTTGAAGATACTATGATTCTTAATCTTTTGATCAGAGGTTTAGGTAATATTCGTCCTCCAGGTGTTAAACCTTTGCCTTCCTGGAACTTGGCTCTGGTTCTTCAGGTTCTTGGGCAGGTCATCATTTCCAACCTATCTCTACGATTAGCTTGAATCTTTTAACTTTTAAGACCGTTTTTCTAATTGCATCTGCTTCTGCTAGAAGAAGATCCGAAATCCATGTTTTCTCCGCTGAAAAGGATAGGTTTATCGAATCTGGGGACGGTTTGGTCTTATATCCTTGAAGGGAATTTTTGTCAAAGACTCAATCAATCCGTTATCCAGCTAAGCAGATTATTTCACAATCTTTAACCTCCTTTTCTCCGGCTGACAGATTTTGGTGTCCTGTCAGAGCTCCATAAGTTTATAAGCGTCGTTCTGATTTTTAGAGATCCGATCTCTCCCTTTTCTGGGTTCCGTATGAGGAGGGGTTGGCCAGTCCAGTCTCTAGGGCATCTATTCCCAGCTGGATTTGTGAGACCATTCACATTAAAGCTCATGTCATTAGAGGGATGGCTTCCTCTTTTGCCATTTTTGCTGGCTCTTCTGTAGTTATGCAAGTTACTGGATGGAAATCCGAGTCTACTTTTACTACTTTTTATTGAAAAAGACCAGAGCACAGCAGCTTCCTTGTTTAGGAACTTTATGATTTTAACTAAAAAGGCTGAAGACCATTTACCAAGCACATCCCACCATTTTCGTTAGGACCGTGGGTCTGCATGTAATGGTGTGAGTTGTTCTTTGGTTTTTATTTATTTCTTTAAGTTTAAAGAAATCCTTTTTTGATAATCACTGTGTGATTGATTAAGATGCACCATTATGTTATGTTATTAACATTTGGTTATCTTTTGTTTGATTTTTATTCTTGCTTATGGATTCTCAAATCTCCTCCCACCAAAGTTTCGTAGTGGGGCACTGACCAAATCTACGGGTTTAGCAAGTAGTGATTGAACGGTAATGGATGTTTTTGTGGTGTAATAACAACCCCCAACAGACCCCCCTTTAGTGGGTTGGTCTGTAGTTTTATTAACCTATAAAAACATACTTACCGTTCAATCACTACGACCCGGCCTCAGCCACCCCGCTGGGTATTGATTTGAGAATCTATTCTGGATATATGGCACTTAAATTTAGAAAAGTGAATCAGTTTTCACATTTGGGACCTACTGCGCATGCGCGAGCGTGCTTAGTGACAGGCGTCACCAAGGAGTGTGTACAGACTGGTGCCAGTCTATTGTAAGGCTAATGCAGGGGGTCCCTCTACCAGAAGCCTGGTTGAGGGTCTACATGGTGATGGTATTGGCATTAGGGAGTATGTAAGCGAGTATAAAAATTTTATTCTGATAGCTAAATGCAGATATTTGATTTAGCAAGTAGTGATTGAACGGTAAGTATGTTTTTATAGTGGTTAATAAAACTACAGACCAACCCACTAAAGGGGGGTCTGTTGGGGGTTTTCTAATACCTGGCGGGGTTATTCGACGCAAGTATTTTTTTTTATGCCCTTAGTTTCATGAAAAATTTAAACATTGCGTTGCTATGGGATATCCTCGTTAGTGTGTCGTAAATTGGCAAATGTTGGACGATCTCGGAATGCCCGGATGTTCAAAATTACGATACTGATTTGAATCCTCGTAATCGTATAACCGTCTTTTGTTAGATAGGCTATTAAGCCTGTGCCAGATTATCAGGTTCACTTGATTTGTAAATCTAGCGAGAAATTTGCGTTCACTTGATTTCTGAGTCTAGCGATAAAATTTATCATATATATTACTGCATGGTTATATTGTAATGTGAGTGACCAACATAAAATGATCTAAAACGTAATGCGATGTTCTAGAAAAATTGCATGAACGGCCGATAATTAAACTGGGTAGCCCGCGTCTATTGTTAGCGAGCCGGACAGTGGCAAAGTAAATCTCCGTTTGGAGGCGCTGACGAGAAGCATAGATCTCATTGCCGAATTTCCGATTCCAGGATATCTATATCCGAGTACTCGCTTAAGCTACTTCATTAAAATTTACTTTAACCTGATCTGGTCAGATAATATCACGTAATTTATATATCATGTGATTATCACGTGATTCTGATTTACACATAAAGACGACATTTATGTCAAGTTAGGATTAATTTTGATGGAAAAAACAATCTTTATTAAAGGATACGCAATATTTAGGCTGCTCAATTTAATAATTTCACTTCTTCGAATGATGTTTTGAGGTACACATTAAGCATAGCCGCGAGGTGACAAGATTTGTGAAGGTTTTTTTCGTGGTATCTTCAGACGTTAAGATGTTTAAAAATTCAGAGGAAAATAAGTTTTATCCTTGCATATAGTGCGCAAAAATTTTTTAGAACATGTAAATTGAGCATAAATGTGCGACCTATTTATGGATTTTTAAGTAAATACGCCACCCCCATATTTGCTGGTACTCATTCAGATTCAACTTATTTCAGTTGCAACTTATGACTAATAACTTCGAGAGTTAAATGGTTGATATTTTGATAGTAAACGCTACAAACTTTGATGACCAAGTTTTACTATATCAGAGATGTGTGTTGATCTCAGTGTTTTAGTAGCAAGCATAGCCTTTGGATCAGGAAAGTTCTTGACTATCAGCCACTTTTATTAGCCCTAAGATGGGGGTTTTCCCTACTTAATGTATAATCTAATCTCTCATCATTTTGGAAATTCTTTCTGCGGGTACTTAACTTGAGTGAAATTGGATATATAGAGCACGTACCCAGGCTATGATGGATCATTCTATCGGCTCTCAATCGATTAATTGTTATAGTCAAATATAACATTCTGCGTGCAAATGGACTATTACTCGTGGAAATCATCTGAAAGTCTACCAGAAGAGGGGGAGAACTAACCTAGTTTGAAAAAATTTTCTCTCTAAGGGGTGTGTAAACTGTGAAATGTTGGTCTGAACATGTTGTTTCCACACCATCTCTTAAAACATTCGAAAATGGTTTAGGTAGGCTTTGGCATAGTCAAGCCAATGTATGACTACACCGTACATGCAACCCATGACTAGAAGTGACGGCACAGGCATGGAGATAAATGAAGAAGAGATGACCATGAGGCCTAATTGTCCTGTGCTCAGTATTATTACCTAGATTATAACTCTCAATTTTTATGGCATAGCAACTGATTATAATTAAACTTCTGGTTTAGGTATGCCAAATCAAATCACTTCTGTTGTTTTGCTGGTATTGTTTGTTTCTAAATCACTTGACAGTTTAAATGCCCTATTTCAGGGGCTCTTATTTTTAATTCTTTAATTCTTTATTAGTTGCTCTTAGTGCAATGGCTGAACCATCCAATTATCCTCATCCTTCGAAACCTTGTGTACACCCAACTCTTCGCATTTATCTTCTAGGAATGATTTAATTTTTTCTTATGATCCTAGCAGTGCTTTTGTCGTTTTGATTTCACTAGATTTTGTTTTGCTCCTGAATCTTCTCATGTATTACTCTCTTCCTATCAGCCTCCATCTTTCGACCTGTTCTCTCAAAAAAAAAAATAAATAAAATAAAAAAAAAAAATTGGAATCAATCATCTTTTGATTCTCCTAATATCAATCTGCAAATAAGTGCGTCAGACTTTATTATTTTAATTGTGAATAGTCGTTTGCTATCTTTTAGTATCATATCTGGCCTGATTTATTTTTAACATAGTTTTTCAGTCTTTCTTTTCTATCAGTAGGATCCCTCGCCATGATGAACCATATCTATGGGTGAATGTAAGCTTGTCACAATAACAAAATCTTTTTTGTCTTATCAAGATTTACCCCGCTCCTTTCTCGAGTTCAGTAGAAATTTTGATCTTTTTATTTGTCTAGGGATATGTCTATTTCTATTATTGTCATATGGAGATGTCTTCTCAGCCTTATATATTCAAGCCTATTTTTTATTCTTCTAAATTCTAACTTTCCCAGGCATTATTAAATAAATTCCTCAAGGGGGCCTAACCAAGATGATTGGATTATTGCCTTCGCATGGATTGTGGAATATGGTTTTTTCCTTTCACCCTTCTGTGTAGTTTTCAGTCCTTTGTCCTTATCCATCATTGATCTGGTCACAGGTTTGATGGACTTCTTTCCTGTTTGATCATGTGATAAAGATATTAACAATTGGGCTCATATCATACTAGCTTTGTTTTAAAATTAGATTTGTAAAATAAGATTCTGCAGGTTTATTCTGGTCCTAGCTGTCATGCTTAAGCGCTTCTATATAATCTCTACTCTATCAGGGGTGGGATGGGTATAGCTAGCCTCATGCATGTCTTAGGTAGCAGATTTCCTACATATAAGGTACAATCAATGTAGTCATTGAATCCCCTTTTTTCTATCAAACCATGTTGGTCTCCTTTGACATTAGTCCTGCTTCTGTTCCTGATCAATAATTTTCTGCTCTTTTCAAGTAGGATACAGTGGAGGAATGGCAGAATCCAGACTTTAAGGATTATGAGGTGCTGGCAGATCATCTTTTATAGGGTCTCGGCTCTTATCTTCAACTCATATATTTATCCTTTTCTGACAACTTCCAAAAAATGTACACTTCATGATTTAATACTAATTCTGTTGTATATTTTGGAATTATTTTGTCTGGAACCCATGGCTGCTTTGATACTGTTTGAGACAAAAATTACTTAGTCAATCGTTTTATATTCAACTCTTTTCCTACTATGTTGTCTCAGAAATGGAGTTCATCGATGAAAGGAATAATATGGACATGGAGTCATTTTGCCTAGTCATCACTGGTCTCGTCAAGGATAAGGGACTGTGTTTTCTGATATTTCTATATATACAGAATTGATCCTAACTGGATCTGGGTTCTTTTAATTACATCATAGCCAGTCTGGGATTCCTCTGGCTTGGAAGGGTCAGTTTTGTGTACGAAGGTCAAGTCTGGTAATTCAGAATTTTGTCCCTCACCACGACTGCATACACTGCATTTTCATTCGCTGGGTGTCATCGGTACCAATTCACCAGTTTATCCATCTGTAGGTCCAGTTTGATGTCTTGTTCTTACGTGTTTGGGGGAGGGGATCGCTATAGAATTTCCTCTCGTTCTTGTGTCTATGGAATCAGATAAAGTAGTCTTACTACTCTCTTCCTTTTCAGGAACTAGAACGGGAACTAATACTCTAGTATTCCTCTTCAATACTCTGGAATATTGGAGAATGAAGAGATATTGTCTCTTTCACAAGCACCTATCTGCTCATGCAGTCATTTCTATAGTAGTGACCTTCATCAACAAGCAGGGCAGTTGAGGTTATCATATTTTGTCTGGAGTCTTGGTCTTCCTCCTGCGGTGGAAATGTCAGGAAAACTTTCAGCAGCTCACATTCCAGGTAGAATGATTTTCCTTGTAGCTCATTTATTACATCCCATTAAGTTTCTACTCAGTATAGTGTCCAGATTTGATGTTCATATTCTTCCTCCAGGCTAGGCTCTGGCGGTAGATGCTCTGGCCCAGTCATAGACTTCACATTTTGTTTAATTATCTTCAATTTAACTTTCTAGTGCCAATTGTATTTAAGAACTTTTGTCAGCGGTTTCTAGTACAATTGTCTTTAAGAACTTTTGTCAGCAGAATGTATTATCCCTTTAATCACTCCTGCTCGGCCCAATGAGAGTTATTCAGTGGATCTCGTAGTCCTCTTTGTGGAAATCCAAAGCGTCTTACCAATTTTGCTGATTTTCTATCTCGTTTAACAGCAGCTTTCAGTTCATCATTCCACAAATCTTCAATATGTATATATGGTATTTTCCAAGAGACCTGTTTTTCAGAAATTGATTTTTTGTCTGAACTTTAGTATTCTTAATCAATTCAAACTATGTTACAGGAGAATTTACCAGAGTATATTTACAGTTTTCAAATGGTTGTTAGAACAGCACATTATCTCGCCCGATTCTGCATCCCATCATCAAGTCATAGATTCATGGGATATTTTTTGATGATTTAAATCCCTGTATGCTGGGGTGGTGTTATCGTTTTCACTAGCATCTATCCTTTATTTTCTAGAAGCCGGTTTGAGAGTTATTAAGTATTTACATCATTTATCCATGGTACCGGTATTTTTAGGGTATAGCACAAAGGCAAATACCTATAATAAATTCCTCTATTAATTCATTCTTGGGTCCATCTGTTTAATTGTATAACTCTGAAATCATTCTTTTTGTACTAGCGGCCGCATTTGTTAGATGGCATTTTGATATTCATATTCTTTTTGTGAATGATCTTTTCTAGGTGGTAGGAGATCTGGCCTCATTCTTTGCCCTTGAAGAGATCTTATATATATAAAACCTAATTAATTGTTTTCAATCCTTTCCGAAAACTATGCCCAATTTAAAAGATCTTTTTGAAACACCGTTCAGGTTACTTATGCAAATTTGTTTAGTAAGCGTGCATCTCATCAACCGGATTACAGACACCATTAATCGACACTAGAATGTATCTCCAGGAGACACTCAGTAAGTGTTAAGGCACACAATGTTCGTGGTATGGCCTTCTCCTTCGCATTCTATGCAGATCTACCGTTCAGATTACTTATGCGAATTTGTTTAGTAAGCGCGCATCTCATCAACTGGATTACAGGCACCATTAATTGACACTAGAATGTATCTCCAGGAGACACTCAGTTTGTGTTAGGACACACGATGTTCGTGGTATGGCCTTCTCCTTCGCGTTCTATGCAGATCTATCAGTGGACGACATTATGTAAGTTGCAGTATAAATGTCAGATTCTACATTATTTTTATCTGAAAGATCAGATTCAATTCACAATCTGACATTTCTCGTTGCCACTCAAACCTAGGCTCAATTGCCTAGATTCTTTAGTCAGCCGTCTTCTTCACCATCTCACGGCTGTTTTTAAATTCTCTTTGCTGAGATTTTCTAATTATCATTGTATTATTGTATTTTATTTAGAACATTTGTTTGTTCGTGCTCTTTCAGCACTTCAGCTCTTTAGTTGGTTTTAGTATTTTTGGTGATTAACCTTTCATTCCTGATTTGCAATTTACCAACCCACCTAGTATTTGGGCTCTGACCAATTCTATGTTTTAGCAAACAGTGAATTGAGTGGCTTAGTATTTTTGTTGTGTTACAAAACGACCCAGATGTATATATACTGGTCTGGCGTTTTGTTAGCTTACTAAAATACTTACCACTCAATTCACTGTGGCCCATCTCGGCCACCCCGCATCGTTAAACTGCAAATCATTATTAAAAATTTGTGGAATTAATTAATGACGGCTTGGACTCGGTCGCATGCATAGTAGCATAAGTGCGCATGCTCACAGACTCGTTTATATGTTCTCTATAGGAATAGAGGAACCGGTTCCCTAGAGCAATGACTGCTTTAGTGTTAAAGAGATACTATCAAGACTACCCAATGGAGGGATGTATCTCTGCTAACCTTGTTTCAAGGGAACCCACACCATGGGAATGAATAGGTTAAAATTTTCTGAGATATCTAAGTCAGGTGACTTATAGCAAACAGTGAATTGAGTGGTAAGTATTTTAGTAAGCTAACAAAACGCCAGACCAGTATATATACGTCTGGGTCGTTTTCAGCATGACTATTCAACCCTTGTCACACCAATGTCTAGCGATTAATTGTTACAAAGCCAGTATTAGAAAGGCTGGTGTACAGTTTGTAAACACCATTGCTGAAGACCATTGCTGTCATAGACAGTGCTGTTGCTGTTATACAATTGACAGAGACAGCTTACACAACAGCTGTTAAGCAACAGCTTAGCGCATTAATCACCAGTTAAATGCGTTAATAAGATTCGCTTCTTATCAATTTATTATTATTAGCTCACCTGGCTATCGATATCAGAGGACACAATATCTTATCTATTTTGCTAGGTTAGGAAAACGGTTAGCCATCATATAAGCCAAAAACGGCTTCGGCAGTGGTCTTGAGAAATGTCCATTTGCAGACCAAATGAAGACTATTTTTGAAAATTTTACCACTGGAATGATTGACTCTTTTTAACGAGCCAGTCATTCCAGTGGTAAATTTTCAAAAATAGTCTTGGTCTGCAAATAGACATTTTCTATGAGAAAATTGAACTTTTCTTAAATTCAATGGTTAAATGGTTAATTAATGTGCAATTGGAGTTTTATTTCCACCATCCATTGACATATGACAGCTTTTATTACCATAATAGATAAAAACTAAATTAACAGGTTAACCTTTTCCCTGCAACTGCTGCCTAAATATTTAAGATATGTATTGTGTACTCTGATACCTATACTGTTAAAATATTTTGAAATGTATTTGATTCATTGAAAGTTGTTGCTGCCTAAGTCAGCTATGACTAAGTCAAATTATTTTAAAAATAAATTGCAGCATCGCGAACTTGGCCATTTAGCAAGATGTACACTTGTTAAAAGGATGGGTTGGAATATACTCAGTTGAACCTGCTATAAAGACCATCTGTATTAACCCTTCTTAAATTAGTTTAACGGAAAGCCAATGTTGCCTAAGGCACAACGGCTTCGCGTCAAATTAATTTCAAAATATTCAACAAAATAAGTTTTATATCATAAAGAATATACTTTTTCCGGGATTTATGGGTGAAAGGGTTAAGAGACAACCTGCCTTAAAGACTATTTTCTTCATTTGCTAAATGCAATTAAGCAATGTATTTGAAACTTTATTAGCCCTTTAATGGTCAAACCAGCGAAAACCTGCCTCTGCAGTGGCCTTGAGGAATGTCGATTTGCAGGCCAGCATGAGTATTTTTGAAAATTTACCACTGGAATGACTGGCTCGATAATCGAGCCAGTCATTCCAGTGATACATTTTCAAAATGCTCCATATCTTGGCCTGCAAATAGACATAACAGGGCGAGCACCATTTCGGTTGATTCGATCTCCAAGTCTCATTCATTTGCGTTGTGCATAATGCTCTGGTTAGCCCCTCCAAATGTCTGGATTGACACCCAGTGGGTTACACCCCTGCGCCACGTTGAGGCCGAGCATATAGTCTTAAACAGGGGGTTTTGTCCAGACATACAAGTCTTTCAGATTTTCCAGATTTCTCAATTTTTGCTCTATCATTGCAAAAGATGTGTAATAACTTCAGACCCTTTCTTGAGCTAAAAATTCCAAGATATCCATTGATCCTGAATCTGATCATAGCGAAGTGCTGGACATCATATAAGGTCCTTTGTTGTGTTAACATTTGAACAAAATCACTTTAAAAAATCAAATCTGTAGTTTTCAGATACATTTGCAAACATAGAAAGGCAGACAGACATACAGGCATGGATGCATGCACTCGCTTACTCACTCGCTTACTCACTCACTCACTCACTCACTCACTCACTCACTCACTCACTCACTCACTCACTCACTCACTCACTCACACATATGTATGTATGTATGCACACTTGCACATGCGTTTAAACACACATGCATGCACTTACACATGCACACACTCGCACCATATAATCGCCTTTCAATTTGACAAGCGGAATAGTTCTCAAAAGATATTAAGTGCAATTCATTATGCACGTGGTTGATGCAGATTTGATTATAAGCATGAAGAGATTATGCAATCACTGTGAATTGTCTTCTGACAATGACATATGCTTCAATAGTCATCTCATTCAGAGAGCATCCACAAGCTCTGAATAATAACAGCAGAGTGATTTGAAGCTTTGGTAATCATGGCAGCATCTGAGAACTGAGGACAGCTTTACTAACAGTTCACTCTATGGTAAGGTCACTTAGATGTGCTTATCATTCATTGGCCTGGCAGATTGTGCTCATAACAGAGCATCAATATCGACATGCTCTGAAGTTTTCTCACTTAACTTTCTCTACTGTCTACTTATAATAGTCTCGGGACCATGTTAAGCGAGTCATTATTGAGACGATGTCGTCGGAACAGGTGACTGTATAAAAGCTGTTATGCGGCAGTATTCAGAACAAATTCTGACATGTCTGTGGTTCCGAGCCTGAAGTGTTGGCGTGTGACCTCAGAAATTGTTCTTGTTTAGGACATTATGACAATACTATCCTAGTAATCATTAATTATTTACAATTGGATCTAATTTTTTATCCTAGACTGAAAGTCATTACAGAGCATCCTTTTAGAGTAATTGTTTTCAAATTAACCGGCATGATTTTGAAAAAAAGTATATGTGCTGTAGTAATTATAGTTACTCAGAACTATAAATCAAACTTTTCATTTCTCACTCTTGCATACTTAACTCGTTGACTCAGAAATTTATTTAGGAAAAATTAAATTTTCTCATAGAAAATGCCCATTTGCAGACCAAGATGAGATTAGTTTTGAAATTTTACCACTGGAATGATTGGTTCTGTTATCGATCCAGTCATTCCGATAGTACATTTTCTTGATCTGTGAATGGACATTTCCAAAGACCACTTTAGACGCTATATTTGGCCAGTTTGTTGTTAAAGGGTTAAGTTGAATATCTTATGCTTTGATCTCTAGTATTTTATATCAGACAGCAAGCACTTCCAGTCAAATTAATTTTATAATATTCATTACTTTAAATAGAACTGATGGTACATAAAATTAAGCTATATGAAATTAAGGTACTTGGAATTGTGTTATGGCTGACTGGTTGGGCTCCGGCTGGTTGGTTGGCTGTATCAAAAGATAGATATGGATGGATGGATGGATCAGTTGGTTGATGGATAGATGAAAGCATTTATAGCAAATTGAAGAATTGTTGAATGGCTATATAATAATATAGATAGGTATATATAGATTGATCATTAGAAAAATAAATATATTTGTTTATGCATCGACAGATGGATGGGTTAATTGATACATGAATGAAATGATAGATCGATAGATAAATGGATTTATGCTTATGCAATATAGATCAATATATGCTTACACTGACAGAAAGATAAACAGTGATAGCTGATCTTGCTACTCAGCAAGATTACTTATTTCAGTGAGATGACAGATTCAATCTACACACTACCCTTATGTCATATTTTGCATGCTTTCACAAATGACATTGCTGCCAGAGCAGATTTGAGAGCCAGACAAATGAGATTGGGTTCATTACAAAACAGCTCTCGCTGTCCCAATCTTTTTATCTTAGCTACAAACGTATTATTCTATCAATTGCATGGATTGTGGGGTAGGAGGATTGGCAAAGACTGGTAGATGGGTAGGGTGGATTAAAGATAGAAAAATAGATTGACCTCCATTAGTGATCTTATTGGAGAGAATTTTCTCGCTGACAAAATGAGAATTGATCGATCATAATGCTTATTAAGTTGTCATTACATTACGTTGTGGGATTGAATAATGGTATTCAGAATAGATTGCGACTTTTCTCTCAGTTTTTAAGTATTTGTCTGTTTCTAGGATTTTTCCAAAATATGGCGGTTCTTTTAGGTAGTTCTTTATGACAAGTGGTCTTGTAACAAGTTATCTCAACCCTTTGATGGTCAGGATTGGTAAAGAAAATAAAGAATTTTGCTTAGGTAGTGTTCGTTTGCAGTCCAAGAGACTATTTTTAAAAATTTACCATTGGGATGACAGACTCGTTTATTGAGCCAATCATTTCAGTGTTCAATCTTAAGAATACTCTTCTCTTGGACTGCAAATCAACATTTCTCAAAGCCATTTTTGGCCAAATTTAAAAGGTCCATTAAAGTCTTAAATAACTGTCCTCATTACAGATGGTCCTTTAGCAGGTTTGATTGTATAGCTCCTCACCAGGAATAAGGTATTCTCAGAATCATTATCCAGCAAATAAACCTCCCTGTTAATGCATGATACTGGGCCAGTACTTGACCATTTGGCTCCAATACTGGCCCAGTATCCTGCGCTATCAGTGATGTAAATTATAAACAATTCCCCAGCTTAATGAACATTGTTATTTACAGTGCAGTAATCTATGTTCTCATTATGTGTGATAAATGGATTGGTGGCTGGTAACAGCTTTCCAATGTTTACTAAATAAACAGCAAACTAAAGCTCTTGGAATGATGTTAGCCAGGGAACTGAGTATGTTTTAGTAATTTAAAATTAAATTGACAAGATAGCAGGAAAGATACAGCCTTGGTTATTTCCTGTTCCTGTTTATTGTGTCTGATCAGAATCTGTGAAGATTACTTATTCACTACTCTGTGATCTTATGCTTAACCATCTGGCAAGTCTAATATAGTATCCTCATTCTCAGCAGCTATTTAGCAAGTATGATGCAGTGTAGTGGCAGTGTGATACTGTCTAAGTGTGTGTGTGCGTGCGTGTGTGCGTGCGTGCGTGCGTGCGTGCGTGCGTGCATGTATGAGAGAGCTTTAATTTAAATTTACTAAAAGATGTTGATGCTATAACTAATTTCATCCATCAAGTTTTGTCGGTATATGCAATTACTATAGACATTTAATACCATAATTAAACAGTGAATGCTTGGAATATATTCTTTGAAATTAATTCTGATTCAAGGAATTTTTCTTTGAAAAAATTTTAAGTACATTTTTTAGAATTAAGCACACTGTACATACTCTACCATTTCTAAAGACATCAGTTTCAGGGAAATGTGTGCCATGAGGCCCTGTATTGTCTGTATTAACAATAAAACAGTTTCTATGTCTATACATGATCTATTTATTATTTTGACCATCAGAAATTGATTCGTTGAAGTGATTCCTAAAGTGGTTAAATTGGCAGTAAGATATTTACTCTCTGGAAACATTTCTTCAACCACTTCATCTTTAGAGACTGTAGTTTGTTTTAATTAAACATACAATGGTCCTGCACACATCAAACCCTTTGTTATGAAAGAGTTTATATGTAGACTGATTGTGATTATGTTAAGCACTGATTCCATACTTGATCTTCAGGCAGATAATTTGGACCAACCTAGATAGATAATTATTTGAATGTGGTTGTGTTAAAATGAATTCTCTTGCTCACAGAAGAAAATAACTCACAAATTACAAAGACATATATTTTAGACAAGAAAGGAAGAGATAGAGATCTCCTAAATGCTTGGTGAATTTTAACCAGATTTTGGTGAAAGACTGTCTGGATCTTATTATGGTAAACTCTACAACTTCTATTCAGAATTGTTATTGGTCCCTTTTTTTGGACGGTCATCTTGGATTTAAAAAAATAATTTCCAGAAATCTTTTAAATAAAACCCTGCTCCTTAATCAATGGGATGATTTCAATGAAAGCTGTGTTGAACGATCCTAGTGTGGCAGTCTTCAACACTTCTAACTAGAATTTGGAGTGGTAAAATTATTTGGTGACCATTTTGGATTTCCAAATATGTATAGGAAAGTATTTACAATATTACTCCTAAAATACCTGGTCTCTCTTTGTAATTTTAAAACTGAAATTTGTGTGTTTCTATTTATGGTCAGAACTGTTGAATTTCAGATTAAAACATTTATAGGACTCTCAATATAGAACATGACCATTCTACTTGATACGCCAATGTTACATGTGAGCAATGCAGATCCCTTGGTAATCTTGTTTTAAATTATTATAAACTGTCTGTACATTACCTAATTGATGCATGAATGTCTACCCGGTAGACGTATGTTTGTCCATTAGACATCAATGTTACGTGTGAGCAATGCAGATCCCTTGGTCATCTTGTTTTAAATTATTATAAACTGTCTGTACATTACCTAATTGATGCATGAATGTCTACCCGGTAGACGTATGTTTGTCCATTAGACATCTCAAAATACATTACAATGTACAATTGTGCATTAACCGAAGTGCCAGATGGTGAGATCTATTGTGAAATGGAATAAATTATTACATTTGTCATTGTGTTTTACATATATACAATGTGATCGTAGTCCAGGTATGAATAATGTTTGCATTTTCTCCACAATGCTGGTATTAACCATTAAATACTCTGGCAACTCTAAGGAAACATTTCACATTTTTTATCCTTAGTGGACATCCCTTAAGCAAATATCAATTTGTGCCGCTTTTTATACGTGACATTTCAGGAATAATGGAAGTGTGAAAGCTGAATGTAGAAATAGATGGCATTGATCATTCATGCTTCACTCCAATGTGAACATGTCACACTATTTTTATGCTTTGAGAAATTCCCATGGACATGAGTTAATTTGAATACCCTTTACTGTATGATTTTGTGGATTGTTAACGGGAAAAGCAGACCTAAATTTGCTGTCATTGGCAGGGCTTTAAATAAGCTTTTCAGTAACTAGTAAATTTACTCCTAGAATTTTTGTAAATTGTTTTTTCTAAAATTTGTAATGGGTATTCAAACTTCTCATGTGCCATGCCAACTAAATTTACCTGAAGATGACATGACAGAGTCCTAACTAGTGCGACAAAAGTTGACATATAAATCAACTTTTCTGGCATGGTGTGACTCACATCCGTGCTTTTGAGTCGAGCTAATGCGTTACTCGACTGAAGCACAACTGATTTATATGTCACACTTCATGTGCCGTGCCAGCACAGAACAGCATCTCAGTGGTCAAGTCTTGACATCTGATTGGGCAATGGTCCGAAAATAAAATTTGTTCGTTCGTTCGTTCGTTCGTTCGTTCGTTCGTTCGTTCGTTCGTTCGTTCGTTCGTTCGTTCGTTCGTTCATTCATTCATTCATTCTTTCAGTCATTAATTAATGCAGACATGCATGTGCATGCACACCATACACACGTGTGTGCACACACATGCATGCGCGTGCATACATGCACGCGCACGCTTTATTCGTTTTCAATTTATTATTCGTACAGGGAATTTTGTCAAAAATATAGCGGTTGTCATTTTGTGTACCCATACAAGGGCATACACGAAATATGTCAAGGGGTTGGCTGGGTAAAGGAGCAAATGCGGGGTTGGTGGGGTGAGGTTAAAGGGGACTAGTTTTGATTCTAAGGCTTTTTCCAGAGGATTAAACAGTGGATGGTGTCCCCATTCTTGGTAAAATCTTAGGGGAATGTAAGTAGCTTTAGGAAAAATTTTAAAATCAGGTGTTCTGATGAACTATTTCTTGCAGTTAGAGTGATGATTCTTTTTTTGGAAATATTCTGTGAAAATTAGTGTGTCCACAAATTATTTCCCAGAAAATTTCTCATCTGAATAAATCTACCCCCTCCACCCACCCATATGTACGCGACTGTTCTTTAACACTTTAAAAGTTACAGACCAAAATCAGAGATTATCAATGAAGAAGTATTCTGTTAAATATTTTGAAACTAATTTGACTGACAGCTGTTGCTGTCTAAAGCAGCAACAAGTTCCAGTCAAATTATTTACAAAATATGTTACAGTTTTCCTGCTGTTAGTTGTCATTAAATTGAGACACTGTTTCCATTGGTGAAATGGTTTACGCCATTAAATGAGCATATTCACACCAGAATGTGTGAAAACAAAATTATTTAAATTGTATACGTAATGTGTGTACTCTCAATGTAATGTTCAAGTGAAATATTTAATTCCTTACAAATTTGTTTTAAAAAAATTAATTGTCAAGTTGAACTAGTTACTCGTGTCTTTGATTCAGTTTTACAACTTAAGCAAATTATATTGATTTTTACGTCACAAAATCATCATATGATAAGATTTAGTTTGTTTCGTTACATTGAGGTACACAATTTAAGACTCTGAAAGTATACGATTTTAAGCAATTTAAGCAATTTTTACAGAGGGGAACTGAGCAAATTACAAACTAGTTAGTTGTGTCTCTAATTCAGTTTTTCAACTTAAAAAAATTATATTAATTTATACGTAATGAAATCATCATATGATAAAATTTATTTCGTTTTGTTACATTGAGGTACACAATTTAAGACACTGAAAGTATACAATTTTAATCAATTTAAGCAATTTTTACAGAGGGGAACTGAGCAAATTATGAAAATTTTAACAGATGTAGAGTAAAATCACACAGCGCCCGGAGCAGAGAATAGGATATTCCCGAACAAGAGTGAGTGCGAGGGCGATAGAAAGTGCATGGTGGCCCAGAGGTGCTTTGCAGGAAATGTACATCTGTATGGGATTTATGTGAATTTCAAACAGATGCATATATATACACATATATAGTGCGTGCCAACTCTGGCCCATCATTCAGTATCTATCGCTCTCGCACTCGCAATCGTGCTACTGTATTTTTCTAACAATAGATTGGTGCGGCGAGACAGAATGTTAAGTCTAAATCAAAATTGTCAATAGTCATGCTAGCGCGGTTGTACAGTCAAGCCAGTCATCCTTAGCGTGGCGCGACAAAATGTTTAACTTATAAAATGGGCCTAGGCTATATTGTTACATTATTAGAAGTAGAAGTGAAATTAATTGAGTAACTGGCTATTTTCTTGCTTATAAAATTTTAATTAATTGAGTGAGTGGTCATTTGGGTAAAATACTCAGAAATGCTGCTTATCTAGAGCTCTGGTCATTGGTCATTGCTTGATGACCCCATTTAATATTGTTTATATCCTCATTGTCTTTCCCATAATTACATGTTAATTGGAGTTTCTGGAAGGGATGACTTGATTGACAAACCTGAACCACAGATCTGTTTGCCATGCATTTTTGCTATGAGTTGAGGAATAGTTTTATCAATTGAAAAGATACAAATCTTAGCATAATTTGCAAGAATTAAAGTTCCCGATCTATCTGCTCCTTTTAACATCATTTGTTTGCGACATTATCTGTCAAATGACAATTGCTTGCACATATGTCATGCCAGAAACATCTAACATGTTGTATGATAATACGGTACTAACCCTTTAACACTTGAATTTGTTCAAGAAAATTTAAATTTTCTCATAGAAAATGTCCATTTGCAGACCAAGAGAAGACTATTTTTGAAAATTTACCATTGGAATGACTGGCTCGGTTATCGAGCCCATCATTCCAATGGTAAATTTTCAAAAATAGTCTTCTCTTGGTCTGCAAATGGACATTTCTCAAGACCACTGCAGAAGCCGTTTTTGGCTGATACAAGTGTTAGAGGGTTAAACCAGCAATCAGTCAGAGAAATGAGCGACTGTTACAGGGATGTTGATTTTCTTTATCTAGCCATTGACCCTGTAATAGTCAAATTTGGTCAAGAAAATCTTAATATCTGCCTATTAAATGTCCAATTACAGGCCAAGAGAATACAATCTTTGAAAATTTATTTCTGGAATGACAACCGAGCCAGTGATTCCAGTGGTAAATTTTCAAAATTTGTCTTATCTTGGCCTGTAAATGGACATACCACAAGACCATAACAGAGGTAATGTAATTACATCATTGACAGATTGTCTGATTGCTCATGAAATCCTGAACATATGTAAATTGTTGTATAATAGCGATTACTCGTACAATATTCGAGAAAGCCCCCTCCCCCCCCCCCCCCATATTTGACGGCATCATCAGAAAATTAGTTTTGTGGAGATTGATATGTAAAGTCTTCACTTATACAAAAAGGCTACCTTTTAGGCATCATCAGAAAATTATAGCGCTAGATCGGCCCTGTATCACGGCGTTTATTGACCTCTTGTACTGACCTTTAAAGTGGACGGTTAGCAGATAATAATGAATGTATTATACCAATGGACACTGATCAATGTAAGGCTCTTAGATTACAACAAGGAAATGTTCATAAAGTGTGTTCGATAGATTTTCTCTCATTTCCAAATATTTACCAACAGAAGACGCTGATCTTGGCATTTATAAAACTAACACGGTGTCATGAGTGTATAGAATCATTCTTTCGTGTAGCGATGAAAAACTATATTGATCCAACAATATTATAATTTATCTCAAGATATTTGAACTAAATAAGACATTCTACAGGTCATTGTAGTCTAATATTGTTTGTTATGTTCAAATAAATGTTACAATTAGCATACTGTAGTTCAGGTGAGTGCATGATTGATAGAGGAAGTTACCTGTCTGTGCTGTGATATATAATCAGGTATCAGATGACAATCAGGTGAGTTACGGCTCAACCAATCTAAGACCACAGCAGAAATAGTCTGCAAGAATTTTCGAGAATTTGGCAGCTTCGTGTTTATACTTCTTCAACATGTCTTCCTGATATGAAGTACAAATCTGCTTGATGTCATTTAGTGACTGTTGGGTAATTAAAGTTTTTTTACATAGTCTTAAATGGTATCCACCTGAACAAAAATTAAGCATCATGTATACATATAATTCTAAAGGGTCTTTTATATAAAGACATCAGTTTGATCAAATTATTTGACATGTGAATCTGGCCCTGCCTATAAACATTAAGACATTTAATATGATTTGTCACTATGTGTTATATTGATTAGGTTGAGTTTAGAGATGGGTTTTTTAAAGCGATGCTAATCTCATCTCAAATGTTGTATTGCACCGATAGAATATGGTTTATAGATTCCATATCATTCATATCCTGTCACATTTCCTGATCTGTATCGCAATTATCTGTTTTGTAATATCGAGTAAATGTTGAACAGTGATCGACACCATCTTGTCACCTCAAGCTATTGTGTGTGATGTCAAGTAAGCTCCAATGCATCACATTCTTTATTATGTAATGCTCATCCCATTGAATATTTTGAAACTAATTTGACTGGAAGTTGTTGCTGCCTATGGCAGCAACAACTTCCAATCAAATTGGTTTCAAAATATTCAACAGCTTACCTGTAGGATTGTTTTTATACCACTTTGCCAACCTATAGCTAGAGCCTCTATGACTGAGCGTATATACCGAGGCAGACACACCAGGGTTTTTCTGATTGGTTGAAAAGTAAATCATGACAGCCATCATAGGGTGTAGAAATGTACCAACACGTAACTACTAAATCCTGAATATCTTTCCTTAGCGGCGTGACAAAAGGCTTAAAATTACCTTATAGTTTATGACCGGCGTGTTAGATCGCCTGAATAGCTATCAAGAGATGGGATTAGTTATCGTTTAAGTATATCTTTGGCTTAAATTTGTATAAATTAATCTCTATCTAAAACATTTAAAGGCAGAGAGATCAAATGGCTCATGTCTAAGATTAACGATGATTTTTCCCTCAGTATAATAACGATGACATTATGCTTGCTCAATTATGTGATTATATTGAAAATCTTGATTATTCTTTAAATTGTGAATTTATATGATTACAATTTAAATAATCAAATAATCAGACTATTTTCTACTTCATAAAGTATTTCAAAACCTAACTTTTATTTACTCTTTAATGCGATTGGCCACGAAACTTGACATTTTACTCATCGAATGTATGTCAAATTGCAGGCCAAAAGAATACTATTTTTGAAAATGTACCATAGAAATGACTGGCTCTGGGGAATTTTTTTCCCAGGCTGATTAATCGAGTAATCATGATTATTCTTAACTACTTAATCGATTGTAATCATTCAAAACAATCATTGTGCAAGCCCAGATAACATATATAGGGAATCTGGAATGAGGTCACTCTTCATATCACTATTATGGACCGAGTTGAAAATTATCAATTTGCAGGAGCTTTAGCGATTGAAAAATTTATCATTTTCAACGAGGTTCATAATAGTGATATGAAAAGTGACCGAGTTTGAGATTTTATTTATCATATAAATGTAATTTTGAAATATTTGCCAAGAGTTGCTGATGTGACTTTTATCTGATTTCTCATTGTTGATTTTCGTGAAATCGATACCGCCGCTGTGACGCACCACTACTTGATAACAGATACTGAATGTGCAGCAAAATATAGTGACAAACACAAAATCTGGCGATGTCAGCCATAAACTACACTTTTCTTCTAAGACTATCGCAGAGCCACGGCCATCAATCGTTACTTCGCTGCCGACTGATAAACTGTCAAACAATGACATTTTGCGATGACGTTTCATGAATGACAAATCATAGTAAACAAATCGCAGTAAAACAGTACTGCGTAGTAATCCCTACGCGTCACGCTCACATCAATCAATGTTTTAATTGGTCGATTTAAATGGGTTGCACACCCAACATCCAATGAAAATACTCCGTTGAATATGGCACATGCGCTCATATCAAAAAATATGGAACGGACTAGAAGACTTGTTTATATGATAAATTATTCTAAGCCATAAAAACTTGTGTGATTGTGTGTTTTATACAAAGTTTATACAAGATCGCACACAATCTTTAAATTCTCTGTCCATATTTAATCACATTGCCACCAACTTCTGCTCCTCTTCCAATTCTTGTTCATGGGAAAGTATATTCTCGAGGGAAATTACAATGACATGGCAGTAAGTTTGTGTTTCACACTGGCCATGCATATAAATAAAGTGGCCACAGTTCTACTGTCACACAACATTCTATAATTTCCTCTTTTGATCAAATCCAGTTGTATATTAAATTCCCTGATGGACATATCTGTTCGGTGTTTAATGGGCCGTTAGTGTTTATGACTCACAGGAGAGGCATTTGTACTGTACATTCCAGACTTTTCATTTTGCATTAGCTATTCGCCTCACATTAGCAGCATTTGTTAGGGACAATAATATTTGTCAAGGAACAAATGGTTGTACATTTATCAGGCCAAAAAACACAAAAAAATTGTGTGTTGTGTGATAGGAGCGGGTATTAACCGTTGAAATTCTAGTGTCTCAGTTTCATGTCAACTATACAGGAAAGCTAGTGAATATTCTAAAACTAATTTGACTGGGAGCTGTTACTGCCATGGTTGTGAAATTAGTTATTACTACATTACAACCTCCCTCCTTGCATTACTATTGCTCTTTCCTTCTCTGAAGGGAAGCACAGTAGGATGACATTTTTTCAGCCAATGTTTGCTGTGCTTTGTGGTTACAGAGTGACTGAAGGCTTCTTCAGGAATCTCCATACTCTGTCCAATGATGAGATCCATAGCAACTCGCTTGAATGCTATAACTCAGAATGAGGCAGGAAGAGGGTTAATACATAACCCAGCGCCAATGAGTGAGTCATAAAGCATAATGACAATCTCATTGGCTGACAGCCGTCACATGACTTTGTTGTAGCAACCAAGTCGTCATTCCTTTCCTACTATTGAAGGAAAGGGAAGAGACAGGTTTTTGTAGCCAGTTTAAAAAGTTTAAAATTTTTCAATACTACTGTGGTATATTTCAAGTCATTCAATGGTTCATCAAGATGTCGGAGAAAAAGAAAAGACCTAAAATAAGTGGTTGTAGGTCTTTATGATCAATATTGATTTTATTGATCATTTCTATTTTTGTGGTAGGCGTGTTACCAGTTTTGTTTTTTTACGCCTAGTGTTTTAGACATTGTTATTGTCTATAATTGCTTCTTCCTTACAGTAGCTTGTTTAAGTTACCTATGTACATGCTTGGTTAGCATTTGAGCATGAACTCCATGATATCTCATTAACATACTCTCTTAAAGAAAAACAAATATTAAATAATTTAGAGACTGGTTTGGTCTCTATTGTTTAATGGGTTCAGCGCTGTCTGATCCCTTTTTATCTTCGGGACTTTACCCTATCAAATCTTTCTCTGTTGCGATTCAGATTTGAAAAAGTCTCCGAAGAAGATTAAAGTCAAGTCTAAAGAAAAGGAGATTGCTCTTCATTCTATTAGATATACTAACACCAGCTGCCATAGATTCATCAAGACAGATCATTCTGGCCATGTGTGCCTTAAATGCACTTCATGCTCTATCAATTCAACGTGTCTTATTTGCAGTTCATGGTCCCAGGCTACTAGACTTGCCTTTTTCAAACCAAACACACGCCTTTAGGGTCTGCGATTAAAATAAAGGCCAAACCCGAGCCCTCACTTGATTCATCCATCCTTGAAAGGATTGTATTATCAATGGAATGCCTGCAGAAACAAGTGAGCAATATAGATGCGTCGATTGATGGCAGAATTAACAAAATGATCCTGGACCAGTCAGCTTCCAATGTTTCATTTCCTGATATTGTTGAAGGGAAAACGTCGGAACTGACTGTTCCTAGGAAACGCTTATTCAAGTCCAAGAGTGTTTTATGTCTTACTGATCTTCACTGGTTCAGGGGTTCAAAATCATCAATGATAGGAAAGAAAAAAAATACGAAAAAGCCTCGGGTTTCGCCTCGTTCATCGCTTCAGAAGCCAGTCATTTCTACTCAAGCACCTTCTACAGTCGGCATTCCGCATCCTGCGCCTATGAGGACCGAGTCAGGTTCATCCTTTCTCGGGCCCGAGCGGGTTGTAAGTCGGTCTGGCTCTCCATCAATCAACATTCCGCATCCTGCACCTGAGCAGGTTGTAAGTCGGTCCGTGTCTTCATATCCTATCACTACTATTTCTTCACTGGCCGGATAGAAGGATTCCCGACCAGAGATGTTCAAGTGATCTCACATCATACATTGTTTCTACTGTTTCTCCAGCTAGTATTCTGGCCCCGGGCCCGGGTTTTCTTTCGGGGATGGACTGGTCTAGGTTACCGATTTCTTCCTTGGGGCCTGACCCGGAATTTGATCCTTCGGGAGTGCTGTTGGTATCGGTTTCGGCCCCGGGTCCTGGTTTTGTCCCGGACCCGGGTTGGGAAGCCGGCCAACTTAAATTATCGATTTCTTCTTGGGGTCCGGACCTGGATTTTTATCCGGCTCCGGCTTCTAATGATTCTTCAGGTTCTATTTGCCTCTCTAGTCTATCTCTTAGGCGTGTCAGATTTAAAATTAAAAATTAATTCTGGCCAGAATCGGGACCGGTCATTCCGGCGTGTCAATTAAATTTGAAAATTTCTCCCGGTTTTCCCACCCCGGCTCCGGCTCCGGCCTAGTCGGTACCGGTAGTTCCGGCGTGTCTAATTAAAATTAATATTGCTTCTAATTTTGGTCAATCCTCATATGACTTTCGAATGTTTCCCCAGTTTCGGGGCCTAGTTGGGCTCCGGAGCCAGGTTAGTTCTAAATTTCTTAGTCATCTATTTAACTGTCAAATGATTTCTGAACGGCCGGCGGGTTCTCTCTGGGATTCTATTAGTATAGTAAAGTTTATTTGCTTTTTATGCCAATTGGCTGATTTGCATACATTTACAGTCGGGTTTACAATGTCAACAAAATAAAAATATACAAACATACGCATTATTAAAATCAATCAACACTGATGCCATCACGTTCACTGTATGCATCATGTTGTTCAGTTTTGCATGATCACGTGACTGTTGTATTTTAAATTATCCTAATGATATTTATTAGTAATCCCAGAGAGGGTTCGGGGTCGCATCTGGGATTATTAGATCCATTCCCGGGTTCCCTAGGTCTGTATGGATCTCATCCTTCTCCCGGTAGTTTACTGTCTATTTCTTAGCTTTTTCTTATGATTCTAATTTCTGATTCCAGCCTCCTGCACATTTCCTGATTTGTCAGTTTACTACGCAATTCTAATTAGCTTTGTTTTGGTCATTTTTTCGCTCTGAGTTAGAGTTGCAGTTCTATTTGGGTTGTTCATCTTTTCGTATAGTACTCCTTCTCCCTTCTAAGTTGGCGGGTTGGCATACTTTCAAGATGTTAGGAGAATTTACCGATCATGCTATATTTTTATCGTGAATATTTCATTCTTTTAAGACTAATTTCCCCATTTATCACCCACCCACCCCCTTTTATTGTATACTATTCATTACCTAAAGTTAGATTAGATTTGAGCTCTTGGTGTTTTGTGATTTCTTTATTATAAGTTTCTTTCCCGTATTTCGCTATTCTTAACTGTCCCAGTTCTTATCGGCGAAGCACGTAGACCTATTTATTCGGCAGTCTATTCGTCCTAGTCTCATTTCGTCACGGTGACATTATCGCTCTTTTCTCTTCTATATACCCATTTTTTTTAATTCCTTCGTGTTCTTTAGCTAAAACATGTTATTTAGAGTCATGTTCTTTCCCACTCTCGCTGGATTGGTGATTTTTGGCCCAAAATTTATCCTTTCAATCACTTTATCTACTTCTGGTAACTGTCAGAATTGCCATCACCGTGTATATCAGGGTTGGGTTTTGGACAGTCCAAAACTAACTTTGAGTAGACATTGTCCAAAACCTGTCTAAAACCTGTCTTAAATGGTTTAAACCAGTCCAAAACTGTCCAAAATTGTCCAAAACTATGTTGGACATATCACCATACTCTTATGCATCATAATCCTATTAAAAAATAACAAGAAATCAGAGATTGCATCAAAAGCACTATATTAAACAAATCCATTTATTATATGAGTTATTATTACATTTTTATCAAATACATACAATTAAAACTTAAAAGGCTTAATTAGGTTTAATTAGTAGTCCAAATCAGACAGCCCTCTCAATATCCTGTAGCAAAACACTAGCTTTGACGCTTTCTCTACTCCAAGCCTATTACGGATTTTAGTGTGGATATAGCTAAAATTGCTAAAAATTCTCTCAATCGATGCTGATGATGCTGGTGCTTCAAGCAGCTGAATAGCCATATCAATAAAATCACCTGGCACACCTAGTGTTTTCAAGGCCTTCCACCATGTCACTGAAGGCACTTGAACTGCAGCATCACAGAAATATGATGCAGGAAATGGGCTGCTTTTAGCCTGGTATGCAATAAATGTTGCTATAAAGCTAGGGTTCTTAGCTATTATCCAATTGTTCACTTCTTCAAACTGTTTTGCTACCAGCATCTCGCCCTGAAACTTTGGATGTAATGTGTGTATGTGACAAGATGCTCTGGCAGGATTGCCTTGCTGAAACGTGCTAACAGAGTTTTCTTGTGTGGTTCTAGCAGAGCGTTGTTTAGTAATTCAAGCCAAACATGGCATGCATCGGCTAGTGTTGATGTGTCACTCTGACATGTGTCAAGTTGCTATTGAAATTGGCCGAAGTTGTTCGGCTAAGTCTCTTGCATTTCTAAACAGGTTAAAGTCCATTATCTTCTTGACAATAGAATTATCTATTTCTCCTTCATGGTCTTGTACAATTTTCATGAAATGTGGACGGTTGTGAATGAAGGAGTCAATACACACGAGTTGACTCTTCCATCTAGTGTCACAAGGAAGCTGTGGCTTAACACTACCAATACATTCCGAGAGCCAGGATAGTGGCTTGTGGTGATTCCTGAAATATTTTTGAATCTCAACTACATGCTTAATTAGCGTATCTGGTGTTATGTCTTGCCCTAGTAAGTTTAGCCAGTGTGCAGAACAGCCATAGACAATAAGATCATTGTCATCAGCCTTCAAACCATCACGCATTTTTTCCATGTTCTTTGCATTATCTGTGACAATGCTCTTAACTGTACAGTTGTATTTTGTCTTAGCATATTGTATTGTCTCTTGACACTTCACCTTACAGTTTTCAGCACTTTTAGTCATAGAACCAGTGTCTAAGCTGTTTAGGAAGAAGGTCTTTCCTTCTACTTGCAAGCAGGATGCTATGATAGGTTCATTGTGAATGTTACTCCACCCATCCTCCACTAATGTTGCTGTCTTGCCATCAAGAATCACCTTCATATCCTCTGTCACCTGATCATGCACAGCATCTAGAAGCTTTCCACCAATCAGTTTACGTGAAGGGGGTTTATATCCTGGGCGTAGCATACTAACAACTTTTATGAACTGCGGATGTTCAGCCATTGAAAATGGAAGGTTACAAGCATAAAACAACCTCGCGACTTCTATATCTATTGCTGACTTCATCGCTGAGGTGGTAGTGATACAATGTCGGCTCAGATCGGGTTGAATTGAGAATTGAACTGGACAGGTTGGTGAGGGTGGTGCTGATTGTGATGGCAATTCTTCTCTTAGTCGCTTTGTGCATGGTGCAGCTGATGGTTTGTCCAGCTGAAACAAAGAAAAGGGATATTACATGTGCTATATAAGCCAAATGTAGATATACACCCTACCTGGTCCAAGCCATTTGGGGACAAGATATGATAATCTTTTTAAAAATTTACATTGAAATGACTGGCATTGCAACAAAATCAGTCATTCCTATGTTGAATTTTCAAAAGTAATTAATTTTATGTCATAATTCAATACATTTAAAATTTGGAATGGATAGAGTTAAAGATAGACCACCCTTCTGTCAAATAAATGCATGTTTTTATTTATTTTCAAAACTTTGGGACTTGCTGAATATTAGTTTGACTGTTTGCATCAGTCTATCTGAAGGGTGTTAGTGTGCTATGCCAAATTGTTTTCATAATATTACTGTAGTAAAGGTATTCAGGCAAGAGTATTTCTGAAAACCCTGGGTTGCAGAAAGTATAGGGTTAAGCAGATCATTGTGTGTTATTTCTAATCTTAAGCCAGCGCCCTCACAGGCCAATTATCACACCTATACCATTGAATTGTAAAGAGGCTCAGCACGTGATTGTGGTTATCAGAGATTATCAGACCTGGCTCTATTACTAGCATGGCAAAGAGAATAATTAACTCAGGTATCTGAACTAAAGGTGAGACATCCTGTTGATAACCCCTATGAGGCCAAGACAATTACAGTGAATAGTAACCGTACCTACATTGTACATTATGACTTTTAAACACAACTTAGCACAAATTTTTGAAAATTTTTCACTGAAATGACTGGCTTAGTAAAAGCGGCAGTCATTTCACGAGTAAATTTGTTTTCCAGTCAAATTAGTTTCAAAATATTCTGCAGTTTTTCCGCCTAGTGTCCTTGAAAATGATAGCTGAGGAATTCATCGGTGAAAGGGTTAAGGCATGTATTAGATATATTGGACTCCTAGCACTCCAATGTCAACAAAAAACATTTTTCAAATAAAATTAAAAGATAAACTGTTTTTTTATTTTCAACAAATTTGTCATCGTCCAACAAAATTGTTGAAAAATGAAAACCAGTTTCCTTGGTATAGTCACAATAAAATATAGAATTTTTAATTATTGACATTAGAGGGCAAGGGGTTAAGCATTAATTTTATTTACCTTCAAAATTTTGATGTCTTTGCTGATATGTGTGTCTGCACTGTCTGTATCAGCCTGTTCAACAGGACTTTCAGTAGACTTCTCATGCTTCTCATAGTGTATTTTCATCCTTGCTACCTTGTTGACAACTGTGTACTCACACTCTCTACACTTAGCCATTTGTTTGCCATTAATCTTAACTTCCAAAAAGTGCTTCCAAATTGGATCCTTAGGCCTACCACCTTTGAAATACATATTAACTATTTCAAATACCATCAACACATAAATATTCAGGACAACAGAAGAATTCAAAGATTAATGTAGCACAAGGATATCTTTTTACTAATTGTCTAATTGATATCTAGCATTAACTGAGGATAGATGAAAACATGAAGAATCTAATTTATATTCTATCAGCTTAATGCCTTAATCCCAAATTTGCATAAGATCTTATGTAAACATTGCTAATGTGTGTACTGAGTAGTGCATTCTAAAATAGCCTTAGAGAGCAAGGGTCATCAGTTAATTGTTGAAACAACATCTTAGCAGACTATACTTTCTCTATGAGTTTAAGATTCTTCCATAGGCCATGAACATTTTGCAAGAAATAGATTTAGACACAGAGACAGTTCTCAATAATATAAACATCTAGCTGTACATAGGTAGTCTAATATGTTTACATTATTGATTAAATAGGGTTTCTGTGGGTTTAACACAACTGGTCGAAATATACAGAGTTAAAACATTTAAGACAAACAAAAGTTGAAAAAAACTAACCCATGGATTATAGAAAGAAGCAAATAAGACTCCTAATTTATTGAAATCATATGTGTCCTTTTAGATTATTATTATTATTCTATAGCAATAAAGTATCCAAAAATACATGTAGATAACCATCCATCAATATGTACATGTACCTGTATGTGTCTAAATGCTATATAGTTGTTTTAAGAAAATTACATTTCAGAAAAATATTTTTTATACCAATATTTTAGGTTTTGGACAGTTTTGGACAATTTAAGGTGTCCAAAACTTATTTTGGGCGGACGGTTTAAACCACTAGTGTCCAAAACTTGCCAACCCTGGTGTATATAGGTCGTTGTCAATTCGTCCCGTATATATTTTGTTCCCCTTTTGTTTACATGGAGTAATTCTTTTGGATATTATTCGTTCTTAACTTAGATCAGTTCTATTTTAGCTAATTCTTTCTGACTATAGCGGGACTCGCTCCCCTCCCATAAGTTTCTATGGGATTTCTATTTGCCACTTAATCTGATAAATCACTATAAATAGTTTTTCTTTATTTCAATATGTACAACTTTTAATTAGTATGGATAATTAGAATACGGATATAACACTTTTAACTAAGAAATATCGCTTTCTCTCGACTCAGCAGACATTAATGTCCAATAGTATACAGGGACAGATCTGATATTTGCTATGTTCTAGCCAGTAGATTAATCAAATATTTTTCTTTTCACACCAAATAGTATATATTTTAGCCACATCTTTCTTTAATTTCACTTAGGATCATGTTTGCAGTCAGTCCTCATCATTTAATAGCCTGCTTTAATTTCACAGTCCAGATTCAATACAGTCTTTCTATATAAAAAATTTATTGATTATTTGAACTTCATATGTTTAAAAGTTGTTTATTGGGCATATTGTTTTAATATGTTCAACAACGTACACATGAATTTTTGTTTTGCATTTTGTTACACTGGAATTGTTCAGGATTCAACCAATCAAGAAAGTTAAATTATTTTTATTCTTTAGCCTATGATTTTTCCAATTCTGCCCCTGTCAGACTTCCTTCTTACTAGCATTTGGCTGATTGGCTGGTGGTTAGATTGGTCCCTGATATAAATTAATGCTTGGAAGTCTCTGTCTGATCTCATTGTAATATCCTAATTTATTTATCAGATTCATGAACACTTTGATCTAATTCTGAGATAACAACTATTTTATATCCTATCTTTTATCAGCCTAACCCTAATAGGAATTTGAGACTTTTTAGCTTTTTTCTTCATTTATATCTTTCTTTATTCAGATATTAGGTATCATACAAGTATGGCTTCGGTGGGTAGGCTTCTTATTCTCTTGGTTATTAGGTCTTCTTGTTTTATTCTTTATCTAGTCCTCTGAGATCCCTTATTACGTGGTTGATCAATTCTTATCCTCATGGACACTTCACTGTTGTCTAGTTCTTCAATCATGGGAGTGGGACCAGTTTGGTGTCTGTTTCCAAGAGTCCTTGATAATTCTTCACTGGTGTAGATCCCTCGATATGCATTCCGCTATATACGATTGATTTATAATCATCCTTATTGGTGGTCTTTCCATTTTTGTCTCGTTCATTGCAAGGGTCGTTATACATGATATCTTATTATGGAAAGGTTCCTCTGATTCGTGTCTTACCCACCTGGGGGTCTCTTTCGTCCTCTCTCATGGGAAGTTAGCCTCCATCCATTCCAAATGTTTAAACACTGATATTCACTATTCAATCTCTCATGGTAGGCAAATTAGTGTCGGCTAGGTCCTTACAGAATAGTAGACCTCATGGTTCCAGTAGAGAAGGTGATGCCTTGGGTTCCTTTGATGAGAACACCTTTCCAGTTCTATCTTAAGGCCCAGTTGAATCAATCTCTGCATTCTCTGATTCATCGGATCCTCATCAAGTTTCTATCATGGTTCATTGCCAGTTTTGATTAGATAGTCAATCCCTGTTGTTAGGGGTTCCTCTCCATCCTTCAACTCTTCAGGCTATCTTTTTCACAGATACATCTCTGGAAGGATGGGTAGTCTTTTGGAATTCCATAAAGATTCAGGAAACCACGTCAATCGTTTAGAACTGTGGGATGTTTCATTCCTAGCTTGTTTGGAACCCATGATTCTCGGTATGTCAATCCTCATCAGGTCAGTCAATTTCACAGTAGTCTTGTTCATCTATCATCAAAGGGGGGGGGGGGGGGGCGCGTTGCAGGCCGGTTTCCCTGGGTCGAGAGATCATGATCATTCTCTATTGGTGCAGGTCTCGCTGCATTTCTTTGAAGCATTTCATTCACAGGCAAACTGATTTTCTGGCTGACCCATTATCTTGCCCTTCAAAGATACAAGAAATAGAGTGGGAATTGTAAGAGGCTGTAGTCCAGTCATTTTTCCTCAGTTCCTCTCGCCCCCATATAGATCTGTCTGCTTCTCCCAAGAACAGAAAAGATATCCACTTTCATATCTCCTTTCCCGGAATCTCTGGCTCTCAGTAGTCTCTCTAACTCAATCTTGGGACATCATATTCTCCTACGCTTTTTCCCCCTACAATTCTCATTCCTCTGGATCTCAGAATGATCAGGCAACATCCCTGCATAGTCCTGTTATTAACCCAGTTTTGCCGACTAAATCCTGGTTTCCGGATGTCCTAGACCTTCTTGTAGATCTCCCTCTGCTACTCCCTGTCTCCCACGATCCATTTTCCCAGAACATAGGCACGATTCTCCATCAGAATCTGGAAATATTTTGCCTGTCAGTCTGGAAACTGTCGAGTTGCCCTCGCCTGTGTCGATCTTTTCAGTCAGATCTCAAGAACTATCGAAAGAATTTCCCAGATCTTCCACTCGAGACATCTATAAAGCTAGATTTGAATTTTTCAAAAAATGGTGTGCAGACCATTTACCTTGCCTTCTGAGGCCTCTGTAGCTCAGGTCACTGAGTTTCCGTTCTTCCTCTTTGATCAGAGGAAGAATTCAGTTAATATTATTAGATCCTATCTTTTTGGTCTGAATTCCTTCATTGAGTGTCTAATCGATCCTTCAGTCCAAATTCAGAAACATTTCGCTATCTCAGTAAAGGTTTGGGTACTTCTCGTCCTCCGTTTAAGAGACACATTTCTTCCTGGAACCTTTAGTTTATATCACAGGTTCTAGCGGGGATACATTTCGAAACTTTGGTTTCTGTGTGCTTGATACATCTTACACTAGAAACAGTTTCTTCTAGCAGTAGCATCAGCTATCCATGGCTCTGCAAACCATGCTCTTTCAACTGAATTAGCTGGATTTCATGTTACGGGTCATAGCCTTATTCTCTATCCCAGGGCAGAATTCTTGTTCAAGACTCAGTTAAACTCTTGAGTCAACCTTTGATAATTCATAGACTTTCTTCTTTGTTGCCAGATGATTCTGTATGGTTCCCAGTCAAGCCCCTTAATATGTATAAACTTCGTACTGATTCTAAACGATCCGACATTAGCCATCTTTGAGTTACATTTGCAGACGGACTAAATCGTCCTGTCTCCTTAATCACTATTTCCCATTGGATCGTGGATACTATTAAAATTTGCTGTGAATTAGCTTCTCCAGGAGATAATCCTCTGGTGGGAGTCAAGGCCCATTGTGTTAAGGTCCTTGCTCCATCTTGCTCTCTCTTTTTAATGGATCTCCATTAGATTACATGCTAGTTGCTAACTCGAAGTCAGAGAACACCTTTATTAACCTCTATATTATAGATTTTAGTCCCTCTTCCTTTTTCTATAAAAAGATTCATAAGGTAACTTCAGGGACCATGACTTGTATTCTTCATTCATCATCTTCTCTTACCTCTTCATCTTCATTCTCTTTAGTCTCTAGTTTGGGTTAGTGGGAATTCATTACTTAATTCTCATGTGTGTATTTCACCCCTTTTTCCATATCATCTCTCTCATCACCCCTATTATTCATCTCTTTCTTGCATGTTCATCTTCTCTTTTTTGCCTCCTGGTGGTCATTTATGACCTTGATTATTATCTTCTCGTTATTCTTTAATTTCATCTCTCAAGATGCGTGATAGAGCAATTCTTAGAAATTGCTATCTCTTAGTATCTTCCTTACTCGTTATTTCTAACTTTGTATTCTTTCTCTATTTTTACATCAATTTTGCGCAAACATTTGCCTCCCTCCAGGTTTTGTGCAATGTTGAAATCTGTATTTGAGCAATAGTAATGCAAGGAGGTAGGTTGTAATGTAGTAACGGAGGGTCTGGTCTTATGTTTTACTAATTACATATACCTACCTCCTTGCATTACGGCCAACTTCAAGCCTCCCTTCTGTCAAATATTTTGGGGGGGGGGGGGTGGGGGGGGGGGGGGCTTGAGGCTTCGTTCTTTGGTCATATCTTGTTAGAATAGTTATATTCAGTATAAGATATTCACTATATCTCTCAGCCTTAGAGTATACCCAGATATGTCAGTTTTTGACATATTTGGGTATTTAGTTAAGCATTTTTAGTCATATAATGTTAAGTATTTAGGAAAATTCTTAATTTTCAGCTTTAGCTGGATTCAGAGTCGAGTAGTGATAGGATCATCTGCCTCTTCATGAATCTGCACAAAGCTGGATTATATGACTGAATTTGTCAAGGAATGAAGACTTGGTTGCTACAACAAAGTCATGTGATGTTTGTCAGCCAATGAGATGATCATTGTTCCCTATGACTCATTCAATGGCTCTGGGTTATGTATTAACACTCTTTCTACCTCATTCTGAGATATAGCATTCAGGCGAATTGCTATGGATCTCATCATTGGAGAGAGTATGGAGATTCCTGAAGAAGACTTCAGTCACTCTGTGACAACTATGCACAGCAAACATTGGCTGTACAAATTTCATCCTACTACGCTTCCCTTCAGAGAAGGAAAGAGCAATAGTAATGCAAGGAGGTAGGTATATGTAATTAGTAAAACATAAGACCAGACCCTCCGGGTCGTCTGGTCGATGTGTGTCGTTTATACCATGTCCGATATTTTGAGCCAAGAACAAGTTGACCCATTTTCATGCTCGTTATCCAAAGAACTGGATAGAGTTTGTCTTGGTTCGAAATTACTGATAAAATGTGCAAAATACAATAATTTTACAGTCAACTGATTGTCCAAATTGACACCCAGATAATGCAGGAGAAGCCACCTGAGAACATCTAGATTTCATAATTCCTCGCGGGAGTCCCCCAGACCATTTAACAGACTCTCTTGTCATACAATTTTAAATGCCAGCATGTCCCCATGTTCTAGAAGACCATATATGTCATCAACATCAGAGTTTAGTGTGTGCATGCATGTGCTTGCATATATGTATGTTATTTAGAAATTGATGATGCATGACTAGAAATGGATTCCTCTATTTCATTGATGTTGTACAAGCCAATCTTTGCCTCCTCGGCTCCATTAACATTATCAGTTCTGGAGAATCATCAGACTTCATGTTTATAGTCAGTATAATGTGACATTTTCCATGGTCACCCCAGGCCATCGGTTGTTCATCTGTCCTTCAAATGGCATCTCCTCATTTATGCTTTGACCGATTTCAACCAAATTTGGCTGGAAGCATCCTATGGTGGTAGGCTCCAGAAATCTATTCAGAATGTTGATTGATCTAGTTTCTTGGCAGCCATCTTGAATTTTCCAAAAAATTGCGGGGAGTTATTTCCCCTATCAAGAATCGGTCCTTTCTAAATCTGTTTTAAGTCCCTTTCCGGGTTACCAAGGAGCCCAAAAAGAGTCTTTTTAGTCCCAGACTTAAAAGGTACTCCTAAGGAGTTCCTTTTCAGTCCCCATTTCTATTATATAATTTTGTATTGCAACCCCCATGGGAGTCCCTTTTCAGTTCCCCGTTCCATTTATGCAAATGAGTACTGAAAAATTACTCTTTAGCAGTCCTTTTCAGTCCGAGACTGAAAAGTTACTTTTAAAGCGTCCCTTTTCAGTCCCTCAAATTACCCTAGAATCTTGATCAGATAGTTAGGAATGTTCTCTAATGGCCTCTTGCTTTCAGGCCAAAATTAAAGACAGTACATGTAATCTTTTGACAGGCATTGGATGAGCTAATAACAGATAACTAATTCAATATCAGCAAAGACATTTAAACACTATGATACCGTTTGTTATGATTGCTGTATCCCAAAATTGGTAACATATTACATGTATTAGAAAGCATGGTCACTGCATTACTATAGAGTACAATAAGTTGAACTAAAACTGGTGTCTGCTAATAAATTTAAGCAAATCATTTAAATACATACCTTCCAAAATAGGTCTATTTCTATATTAAGGTTACTGGAATGGTCACAATGCTTAGTTTTCTCTACACCTGTGCAAAAGTTAAGCACCACCCTATTTTTACGCACATGCGAGGGTATATTCATGTGCTATGAAGAAAGCAATAGCATAAACATTTATGTACCCATCCATCTTAGTGCAAGAGGTAATAATGCAACTAGAGGAATGCTGATTATGATGGTGGGGAAACACTGTATGTTTTTGTTTGAACTTGAAAACGAGGCCTGAATATGGTTACGTTGACACAACTGACAACTATTGCCCTACAGTTGACACACGTGGCTAGATTGTCATTAATGGTGTCTGAAAACGAAGTTTAACATCTGTGCACGAGTTTGAGACTGTCATTATTAATACCGGGTATATCCACCTTGTGCCTGGATGACGGCCTGGACACGACGTCTCATGCTGGTCACCAACCGACTGATACGCCATTGTGGTATTCGTTGCCATTCAAGATGGAGTGCGTCTGTTAATTCCTGTAGGTTCTGCACAGGAGGATCCCTCCTTCTCACCATGTTTCCCAGAATGTCCCAGATATGCTCAATAGGGTTCATGTCAGGGCTCCTTGCTGGCCATGGTAGGGTTTCGATGGCATTCTGGCGGAGGTATTCATGCACAGCTCTAGCACGATGTGGTCGGGCGTTGTCATCCATGAATATAAGGTGGGTTCCAGGTGCATGATTTACAAAATGAGGGACCACAACTCTATCCAGTATGGAATCTTGATATCTTTGTCCATTTAGTGTTCCAGGTACAGTCAACAGATCCAGCTTACAATCAAATGAGATGCACCCCCATATCATAATGGAACCTCCACCAAATGGAACTTCTTCCATGATGTTACGTTGGTCGTACGCCGTGCGTCTGGACCTCCATACACGAGTTCGACCATCTGTGGCATGAAGCAGGAACCGACTTTCATCGGACCAGTGTACCCGTCTCCAGGATCTCATGTTCCAGTGTCTTCTTTCGTTGCACCACCTCAGACGCTCCTCTTTGTGGTGTGCAGTGAGGAGAGGACGTCTGACAGGTCTCCTAGCTTTCATGCCAGCAGCATACAGTCTCCTTTTGACGGTAGACATTGACACTCTATTGCGCGTTTCCCATTGCTGGCTGAGCACTCTGCTGTTGGTGAATGGAGATCTCCTAACAAGGCGTACTAGGGCTCGATCATCACGGGCAGTAGTCTTCTTCGGTCTTCCAGATCTAGGCCTGTCCTTCACCTCGTTAGTTTGCCCATGTTTTGCAATCAAATGACTGATTACAGTATGGTTAATGTTCAGCTGTCTGCCAATCTCTCTGCATGACATACCAGTGGTATGCATGCCTATGATTTGCCATTTCACACGATCACTTAACCTTCGTCTTGCCATAGCGGTTCACAATCAAGAGCTAATTCTCTCTGTACAAATAAACCACAGTCATGAACACAAAATTCCTAATCTTGTCGCCTAAATCTGTATGTAATGTTCTACACCTCAAACTGGACTTTTACATAACTGAACACGTGTGCTGTTTCCCGCCACGCACGGACATCAAGCGGCGTGAAGTCATACATGCATGTGCATTTCGTACTTGGAATTATGTCAGCTAACGCGGGGACAAAAAGTATGGCAGCCTAGTTGTACCATCATGTTTCTACGTTCTATTGTTTTTGCTGGTGCTTAACTTTTGCACAGGTGTATATCTAACAGTTGTATCAGTGCTTTCGAAGTATTAAATTCAATATACATTGTGTACCTACCTACCTCATAATACATATAGGCTAATGATCAATGCTTTGGATTACTTCAGACATTTTTTTTTAATTTCCCCCCAATTTAGCAGGTCATGTGGCCAACTCAGCTTAGAGATATTTTAACTAGGACATAAGCAAATGGGTCACAGAAGTATCTTTTCATTCCCCCAATATTATTAGAAATTTACCAGAGTCAGAGGAGTCCCTTTTCAGTCCCCCAGCAAATGATCTATGCCCTGAATCCCATTTTCACTCCCCTATAAATATTACAAATTTAGCAGCATTAGAAGAGTCCCTTTTCCCTCAGTGAATAAACTATGTCCTACAAGTCCCTTTTCAAACCCCAAATATTATAAATTTATCAGAGTCAGAGTAGTCCCTTTTCAGTGCCCCAGTAAATTAACTATGTCCTAGGAGTACCTTTTCAGTTGAGCAACATCAGTCCCTTTTCAGTCCCTCTACCGCAGGAGTCCTTTTTTGTCCCTTTTCAGTCTGGCACTCTTTCGTTAAGGGTTAAAACTTTCTCCTCATTAACTGCTTGGGCAATTTCAACCAGACTTGGCTGGAAGGATACTAAGCTGGTATGTTTCAAAACAAATATACAGAATTTTGTTTGTCAGATGGTTCTTGGATTTTCTCAAAATTTCTGGAAATCAGATAAAAGCCTCCTCAATAACCACATGGCCAATTTCAAGCAAACTTGCTAGGAATTCCCCTAGATTTGTATGGTTTAGAACTTGTACAGGGAATTTTGATTGATCAATTCTTTTGGCGGCTATCTTGAATTTTCTGAAAAATTAAAGGGCTTAACTCCTCATTAACTGCTAGGGAAATTCCAACCAGACTTGGCCGAAAGTATACTAGGCTGGTAGGTTTCAGAATCTGTATACAGAATTTTGATTTGTCAATTGTTCCGCCGACCTTCTTGGACGTTCTAACAATTTTGGGGAATCAGTTAAAATACTACTCATCATTAACCACTTACACGATTTCAAGCAAACTGGGCTGGAAGGACCCTTGACTGGTGTGCTTCAGAGCTTGTATACAGAATTTTGATTGACCAATTTATTCGGTGGCCATCTTGGATTTTCTGAAAAGTGGCTGCAAATCTCTTAAAATGCTGCTCTTCATTAACTGCTTGTTCCAGTGGCCATCTTGTTCTCCAGAATGACATCTCAGGAACAGCAGTACGGATCAGGCTGAAACTCATTAGATTTAATTTCATTGATAACTAAAGGTGATCAAATGTTGTTCAAGAGAACTTGATCCATGATAAAACATGATTGTCATGGACCAATCAAAATATTGGAATTTTGTTTGGCTGGATGAAACCGAAGGTTCAATCTGATTGTGTGGTCATCATTAATTTCCCACTAAATATTGATTGTAGTGAATTCCCAATATTGCATTTTATATCCTGTTACTGCTGAATTTAAAGGATTATGTCTATTCAAATGCTAATGATTCAAATGATGATGGTCCAGCTGTGCGTTAATATTTGTAAAATTACTGGATTTCTGCCAATTTTCTCTAAGCAGCTTCTTGTATCGAATGTTTTTTGATTGAATGACATTATCAAGAAAATTCTATTTCCTGTCGGTGTGTGTTGTCTGGTTGTTAAACGTATATAATGCATGCTTTTTACCCATGTAATGATATTGTGTGTGATATAGATATGATTATAGCCGTATCCTCGTATCTTTGAGTTATATCGAGATATCCTGAACATATATGGAGATTGACGTATAATAGCGATCACTCATATGATGTTCTAAAAATGGCACAATTGATCTTGTATCAGCATCAGAAAGTGATAGTAACATGGGATAAGTGAGATTTAGTATGGGTGGGGTGGGGTGGGATGCTGGTGGTGCGGTATCATCTAAGCATTTCTTTCATCTGTTGAACATTAGATGATTGAGATCATGATGAATGATATCGATGTTTGCAACAAGCCACATGTAAGATCCCTCTAACCCCTTAATGGTCAAATCTGGTCAAGAAAATCTAAATATTTGCTGATTGAATGCGCATTTGGAGGCCAAGAGAAGAATATTTTTGAAAATGTAAAACTGGAATAAAGGACTCGGGTATTGAGTCGGTCATTCCAATGCTAAATTTACCAAATTTGTCTTCTCTTGGTTCGCAAATGGACCTTTTTCAATATCACTGCAGGAACTGGTTTTGGCTTCCTTGACCATCAAAAGGTTAACTTTTAAAATATCATGCACATACCAGAAGCAAAAACCTTTTGAGATAAGGAAAATTTTGTAGAATATTTTGAAACTAATTTGCCTGGGAACTGTTGATGCCTCCATTAGTAACAGTTTCCGCTGTGAATTAGTTTCAGATTATTCATTGACAACAACTTACGTCTATATGCGATGAAACACTGGTATTTGAAGGCGTAATAGTTTTAGCCCAAATTCGCAGTCTGATGGTAATCACTTTTAGGGGAGGACACCATGCCAAATTGTGATAGAGGTCTCGACTAGTCAGATTGTTCTCTTTTAGTTATGCCATGGATGTGTAGAAATAACAGCTTTTTATTTCTTTTGAGATTATCTTTCTGTCTGCGCTTGTGTGTTCAGAGCTGTATCTAAAACATACCGATCTAATTTGGCTTAATGTTAACACTGAAAAGGACAATTGTTCCAGATAATAAATCTGTATGTCGATCAGATCAAATTTATATTCCAATTACAAGAGCAAAATTTAGTTATGGAAAACCCTCACTCACTCCCATGTTTTGTCTCATTGCAAACATTTTTCAGATTTTCCGGATTTCTTAAATGTTTTTTATCAATGCCAACATTGTAGTGCCAGTATAAGTTCTGACAAATTCTTGTGTTAAATTGGCATTAAATCGAAGCAGAAGTTTATAAGATATCAGTAGATCTTGATTATGCCTAGGCATGGTATTGGAATATCTCCTGTGTTAACATTTTTACCAAAATTAGATCAGTAGTTTTTAGATGCACATACATGCGCATACATGAACACGTATACATACACATGTATGTACATGCAGACACACAAGCTCACACACATGTATGCATACATACATGCCTGCATGCATGTACCGATTCACACTATATAATCGTCTCTCAGCTTGACAGGCGGATGAGTTCTCAAAAGATATTATGTGCAATTCTTTATACACGTGGTTGATGCAGATTTCATTATGAGCAGGAAGCGATTATACAGTCATGGTAAATTTTCCATTGTTGTGTCATTTATCATCTTATTCATAGAGCATCTGAAAGCTCTGGATAATGACAGCCAATTGATTTGTAGCTTTAGTCATCATGGCAGCATCGGAGGACTAAGAACAGTTTTCCCAAACAGATATCACTCTGCAGGAATATCACCTAGATGTGTTTATCATTCATTGGCCAAGCAGATTGTGACTATATTGGAGTGGCGATATCGGCGTCGACAAGTTTGTCACTGAACTTTGTTCACTTTCTGCTTCTAATGGCCTGCAGGACAATGCTTGTTAAGTGAGTCATTATTGAGAAGTTTGTCATCAGAAAAATAGGTGACTATAAATACTGTTACGGTTGACAGTATTCAGGACAATTACCGAAACTTGCATGATTCTGGACCTTCCGCCTGGTTGCGTCTGAGCTTAGAAACTGCTCTACAAACACTTTCTTAGTTACGATACTTAGTATGTGATATCTTGTTGTGGTATATTGATTTAGAGTGATGTTCGGGATAAAGTTCTTGTTTAGAGACATGATAATAATTTTCTAGTATTCCTTAATTATTGACAACTGATCTAAGTATATCATGAATGTAAGTACAGTAAGATTTTACATCCTAGATTAAAGATAGCAGCCTTTTAACATAATTGTTTTCAATAAATAAGCATGACATAAGTATGTGTGGCATAGTAATTGGAGTTACACTTATTACAACATTACAACCTACCTCCTTGCATTACTATTGGTCTTTCCTTCTCTGAAGGGAAGCATAGTAGGATGAAATTTTTACTGCCAATGTTTGCTGTGCATTGTGGCTACAGAGTGACTGAAGGCTTCTTCAGGAATCTCTATACTCTCACCAATGATGAGATCCATAGCAATTCGCTTGAATTCTATATCTCAGAATGAGGCAGGAAGAGGGTTAATACATAACTCAGAGCCATTGAGTGAGTCATAAGACATAATGACAATCTCATTGGCCGACAGCCATCACATGACTTTGTTGTAGCAACCAAGTCTTCATTCCTTTCCTACTGTTTTGAAGGAGAGGGGCGTAAAATTTTATAGCCAGTTTTAAATGTTTGTTTAAACTTTTCAATCTGCTGTGGAATACTTTAAAGGATGTTGAAGGATCATCAAGATGTCGGATAAACAGAAAAGACCTAAGATAAGTGCTTGTAGGTCTTTATAATCAATAATTAATTTATTGATCATTTCTATTTTCGTGGTAGGCGTGTTACCAGTTGGGTTTTTTTGTGCCCAGAGTGTTTTAGACATTGTCTTTGTCTATAATTGCTTCTTCTTTACGGTAGCTTGTGTTAGTTACCTCTACATGCTTGGTAACATTTGAGCATGAAATCTATGATATCTCATTCACATACTCTCGTAAAGAAAAAACATTATATTTTTAAATATTTTAGAGACTGGTTTGGTCTCTATTGTTAAATCTTGGGATCAGCACTGTCTGATCCTGAGTTATATTCGGAACTTTAGCCTATCAAATCTTTCTCTTTTACGATTCAGATTTGAAAGTCTCCGAAGAAAGTTAAAGTCAAGTCTAAGGAAAAGGAGATGGCAATTCATTCTATTAGAATCCCTAATACCAGTTGCAACAGATTTTATTAAGACAGACCATGCTGGCCATGTGTGCCTTAAATGCACTTCGTGCACTTTAAACTCGACCTGTCTTATTTGCTGCTCATGGTCTCAGTCTACCAGAATTGCCTTTTTCAAACCTAATACATCTGAAAACTCTAAAGGGAATTCTTCTCCTTTAGGGTCTGCGATTAAGGTAAAGGCCAAACCTGAGCCCACCTTTGACTCATCCATCCTTGAAAGGATTGTATTATCGATGGAATGTCTGCAAAAACAAGTGAGCAATATTGATGCATCGATTGACGGTAGAACCAATAAAATGGTCCTGGACCAGTCAGCTTCCAACATTTCATCTCCTGATATTGTTGACGGGGAAACGTCAGAACGGGCTGTTCCTAGGAAATGCTTATTCAAGTCCAAGAGTAATTTACACCTTACTGACCTTCACTGTTTCAGAGATTCAAAAGTTTCAATGACAGGAAAGAACAAGAGTACGAAAAAGTCTCGGTTTCGCCTCGTTCATCGCTTCAGAAGCCAGTCATTCCTGCTCCAGTCTCATCTCCAGTCAACATTCCGCATCCTGTGCCCATGAGGATCGAGTCAGGTTTATCCTTTCTCGGGCCCGAGCGAGATGTAAGTCGGTCCGGCTCTTCATATCCTATCACTACTATTTCTTCTCTGGCTGGTGCGAAGGAGTGGTTCAAGTGATCTCTCACCCAGTTTCTTCATCGTATATTGTTTCGGCTCTTTCTCCGGCTAATATTCTGGCCCCGGGCCCAGGTTTTCTACAAGCCCCGGGTCTGGGGATGGTCCGGTCTAGGTTACCGATTTCTCACTTGGGGCCTGACCCAGACTTCGATCCGGATTTGGCCTCTGGGGAGACCTCGGGAGTACTGTTGGTTTCGGATTCGGCCCCAGGTCTGGGTGTTGTCCCAGACCTGGGTCGGGAACCCGGCCAACTTAGGTTACCGATTTCTTCTTGGGGTCCAATACCTGGATTTTTATCTGATTCCGGCCCCCAAGGATTCTTCGGGTTCTGTTCTCCTCTCGGCTTCGGCCCCGCCCCCAAGTTTTCTCCCGGGTTCTGGTCTGGCTCTCTTTTTAGTCACTCTCAAAAATTTCCCGGCCCTTCTTCGGCTCCGGATCAAGTTGGGACTGTTATTTCCGGCTTTCCAGTATCTATTTTGAATCTTTCTCTCGGTCTTCCCGGCCTGGCTCCGGCCTTGGCTCGAGCTAGGACTGGTTATTCCGGTTTGTCTAAATTTGATTTGAATATTTCTTCGGATTTTGGTAAATCTTCTTGTGGGTTTTCACAGGTTTCCCCAGTTCCGGGGCCCAGCTTGGCTCCGGAGCCGGGTTCAGTTCTAAATTCCCAATCTATCTTTCTGTCTAAGGATTTTTCTGGACGATCAGCTGGTGCCCTCTGGGATTCTATTAATAATCCTATGGAGGTCCAGGGATCGCAACAGGAGTTAGTGGATCCATGTTCGGGCCCCCTTGGGGACCTGGGCCTGATTAGATCTCATCTTTCTCCCGGTAGCTTTATGATTAATTCCTATTAACCAATCACTTCAGGATCATTCTAGCTCTGACCGTACTAACTACTCATCTAGTGATCACATTTCTTTCCCTCATTCTAAATCTTTTGGTGATAATTACTCTAGTGCTCAGAACTCTTCTTATTCCTCAGATTATGTTTCCCATGTTAATTCCTCCCAAGATTTAGTTAGTTGTTATCTTAATGATCAATTGGTAAATGAAATGACTTCCATTGGTTTGTCGAATAAGGATTTTTCTTTGTCAAAAGATAGTTCAGGTAGCTCCATTATCACCGCTTTTAAAAGTGCTATTGATTTCCTTCCATCATTCGAGTCTAGCCTGGTTCCTAGGAGCATTCTTTGTCATCCTTGTCACAAAGTCAAATTTGCCAATTCTTCCTCATCATCCTCCACTGGTCATCCTGCCTTGGTGTCGGATATTTAATCTAGTGATGTTGAAGTTTCCTCTTTTGTGGATGACTCTCAAGATCCTATTCCTTCTCAGGATACTATCGTTCAATCTTCGCACGATTCTTCCCATGATATCCCTCTTGACTCCAAGTTTCTTCTGTTGAGGGCTTCTGATAAGGATTGGTCTGGCACTCATCAATGGATATCTGATACTCTACACATTGATTTAGTGCCAGAACATGCCAGTCTTTCCTCTTATGACTCTCCTCTGGTGCCTGAAGATAACGTTTCCTTTAATCGTGTTATTCCTATCAATAACTTTTCCGCTGATATCTTGGATCATTTCTCTCAGCAGGCTTGTTTTTCTAATTTTTCTCTGTCTCCTCCTGAATTAGCTTCATCTGTTAGAATCCCTCTTTTAGACTTTGACGCTACTGTTAGGTCTAAGTCTCTATTCGGTGAAGTACGGGATCTGATTAACGACACAGGTAGATCGGTGGTTTCGGATTCTGCGATGATTAAATCCTTGGAAAAATCTGCCAGGCTTAGGTTCAAGTTATCTAACTTCTCGGCCCTTCTTTCAGAGGCTATTTTCAAGATTTCTTCCAGAGGAGAATCTATTCCTTAATCTTCTTTAGCGTGCATGGCAGATATCTCTAGATTTAACCTTAATCTAGATGCTCGTCTGATAGGCTTTCTTAACAATTATCGTAGGAAAAGAGCTCTTGGTTTCTTAGCCATTTCTCAAAAACTTAAAGACTCCCTTATTACCACTTCCTGTTTTGGTAAGGAGTTATTTGGTCCCGAATCATCTAGTTTTATTATGAAGGAAGTGGACAGACTTAAAAGTATCCAGGAGATTTCTGCTATGGTTGGCATATCTCAGTCCTCTAAGAAACGTTCTTTTACTCCAGTTCGATTCTCTCCCTCTTCATCTCCACCTAAGAAATCTTCTCGATCGGATTCTCAGACGACATTTCTTTCTCAGACTTTTGTAAACTCTAATAGATCTGTTATTAGATCTAGATCTCCTTCTCCGGCTAGGTCTTCCTCTCGAGGCCAGTCTCCTCGCAAGTCTCCTCCTTGTAGATCTCTTGTTCAGGACAAATATTTGGATGTAGTCTTTAACAGGTCTAGAGCTCAGATCCCCTTTAGAAAACTCCCTAGAGGCTCTCGTAATTCTGGTGGTCATTATCAGTCTTGTTTATAACGCTATTGGTTCAGGAGATGGCCTTTTTCATTCTATTCCAGTAGAGTTAGATTTTCAAGGCCCCACTATTTCAAGTTTTCCAAACATCCCAGTAGGCAATCGGTTGTCCAGATTCATCAATTATTGGGATTTGATTATTCGAGACCAGTGGCTGCTAGAAACCATTAGTCACGGCCATCATCCTTGCTGGAAGGGAAGTCCGCCTCCCCTTTCTTTGTTCCCTCGTTGGACTCCTGTTCCATCATGTCCAGAAAAAGTCTTAGATCTTGAAAACGAGATTCTTTCACTCACGTCAAAACATGCGGTGGAGGAGCTTCTGGATTGGCAATGCAATCCTGGATACTTCTTGACCATGTTTCTTGTCCAGAAGTTGGAGGCCTATCATAAATCTCAAAGCTCTCAATCTTCTCATAGTGAGCCCATCCTTCAAGATGGAGATGGTCCAATCCATTATTCATTCGCTTCAGGTGGGATTGTGGATGATTTCCATCGACCTCAAAGATACTTATTTCCATGTTCCCATCCACCCGGCCTTTCGCAAGTTCCTTCGGTTCGCGTTACAGGGCAGAATTTGGCAGTTTCGCAGCCTTCCCTTTGGCCTGACAACATTCCCTTATGTATTCACTTGAATAGTTTCATCAGCAGCCACTTGCCTTCACCTTCAGGCCATCTCAGTCCCTATCTATATAGACGATTGGCTGTTCAAAGCTCCCGATCCTACCTCCCTCACTGCAAATGTTTCAGATGCCATCCAGGTTTGTCTTCACATGGGTTGGATTATCAACATAGAAAAGTTTCGCCTTTTCCCCCAAGTCAGATTTTTACTTATTTGGGGGTTACTTTCGACCTTTTTCAAGGGAAGTTATTTCCATCACTCCCAAATGTTCAAACACTAATGTCCACCATTCAATCTCTCAAGGTAGGCCAATTAGTCACAGCCAGATCCTTTCTCAAAATTATAGGCCTCATGGTTTCAGTAGAGAAGGTGATTCCGTGGGCTCCCTTGATGAGAAGACCTTTCCAGTTTTATCTCATGGCCCATTGGAATCAGTCTCTAGATTCTCTGGATCATCAGATTTTCATCCAGCTTTCTCTCATGACTCATTGCCAGTTTCGGTTAAACCGTCAATCCCTTCTACTAGGAGTTCCTTTCCATCCTCTAGCTCCTCAAGCTATCTTCTTCACAGATGCTTCTCTGGAAGGATGGGGAGCCAGCTGGGAATCCAAAAAGATTTCAGGAACCTGGTCCCTTACAGAATCTTCTCACCACGTCAACCTCTTAGAACTGTGGGCTTTTTTCCATGCCCTAGTTCATTGGGAATCCATGATTTTAGGGAAGTCTATCCTCATAAGATCAGACGATTTCACAGTAGTCTCTTTCATCAATCATCAGGGGGGAACCAGGTCAGTTTCCTTGTGGCGAGAGACCATGATAGTTCTCCATTGGTGCAGATCTCGCAACATTTCTCTTCGGGCATTTCATGTTCCAGGCAAACTGAATTTTCTAGCCGACCAATTATCTCACCCTTCAAAGATTCCCGAAACAGAGTGGGAATTGAAAGAGGCTGTAGTCCAATCCATTTTCCTTCAATTCGGTCGTCCCCATGTAGATCTGTTTGCTACACTCAAGAACAGAAAGATATCCACTTTCATATCTCCTTTCCCGGAATCTCTGGCTCTTGCAGTAAACTCTCTATCTCAGTCTTGGGACAACATGTTCGCCTATGCTTTTCCCCCTACGATTCTCATTCCTTTGGTTCTCAGAAAGATCAGGCAACATCCCTGCATAGTCCTGTTAATAGCCCTGTTTTGGCCGAAAAGATCCTGGTTTCCGGATCTCCTGGACCTTCTTGTAGATCTTCCTCTTCTTCCTGTCTCTCATGATCTGTTGTCCCAGAACAGAGGCAGGATCCTCCACCAGAATCCGGAAATATTTCACCTGTCAGTCTGGAAACCGTCGAGTTGCCCCTGATTTCGTCAATCTTTTGTATCAGATCTCAGGAATTATTGGAGAAATCTCTCAGATCCTCCACCAGAAACATCTATAAAGCTAGATTTTAATTTTTCAAAAAATGGTGTGCGTACCATTCTATCTTGCCCTTTGAGGCCTCTGTAGCTCAGGTCACTGACTTTCTTGTTTTCCTATTTGATCAGAGGAAACTTTCAGTTAACACTGTTAGATCCCATCGCTTTGGTCTGAACTCTTTTGTCAAGTGCATAATTGATCCTTCAGTCCATATTCAGAAGCATTTTCACGACCTTATTAAAGGTCATATTTGGAGAAATCCCTTTATGTACAATTTTGCAAGTATTTAAGGCATTATTGTATAGTAATTAATAACAAACAAGCTGTATGTGTCTAACATTCACCAAATAGCTAATATTAAGCCGCGAAGTCGGCGTATGATCGAATACACAAAATTATGTGGTGACTTGCCTCCCTTGATTTTGAGCTCTTCAGCGTCAATAATGCCGTAATAGTGGAACACGCTATTATACCGTAAAGTTGAATACATGCAGCTTCGTTCAACTTCAGCAGGAAATAAGTACAGTTTGGTTGCATTTTCCCGATCAGGCAAAGATAAAAATATATTTTTCGGCTCTTATGACAATAAAAATAAGTTATATGTCGATTGATTTTAACCCTAAATAAACAACTGACCATAGAGTCTAATGCGCGCTCTTACTTAACATACATAATATAGCCTACATAGCGGAATGACAGTTTTTTGTTGCTGAATTAAATACATGTGCATACATAAAACAGACACACGTAGGCCAGCTAGCTCTTTCTTTTCTGTCTAAAACAAAAAATTGTATGAGATCTCAATGCATTTTCTTTAATTCTGACATTTTTGCTGCGACTATGTAGGCTACATGGTTTAGGCCTAGAGGGTGGGTGTGTAGTTAGAATCACGCAAAAACGGCAACAGCTACGAAAACCAATGCGGCAGATTTTTCTCGGTTTTATGTTCCCAGCCATGTTTGAGAACACGATTGCTTCAATGGCGATTTTGGCTCGCTTGACGGCCATCCCACCAATACTGGATGTAGCAAGATAGTGTCGTAAAAATACAGTATCTACAGAATCACACAGATATTTTCTCGAAGCAGATCTCATCTAAAAAGGGGGTTTTCGTGCCCGAGATATTCATATTTAAATATGGCATCAGCGCTATTATAAACTTCTGACTAATGTCTACCAGGAATATCATTGAGATAATTGCCTATTTCAAAATTCATTGCTAAATACAATAGAATGAAAACGTTACCCTGGTTAAACAGTGTTGCCTGTATTAGCTTTGCTTAGCGGTTGTTCCACTATGACGTCACAGCTGCTTGAAATTCAAGGGAGATAATTCATGATGCGATATTCTAAAGCTATGTACTTTATCGGCAATAAATATAAAAATATGCCATGTATTAGCAAATTTATAACAGCTATATGATTTGGAAGGACTGGATATATTATAATGTCTTAATATACACTCCATATATGACCTTTAAAGGTATGAGTAATTCTCACCCTCCTTTTAAGAAACCCCTTCCTTCCTGGAACCTTTCCCTTGTATTACAGGTTCTGGTGGGGAAACATTTCGAACCTTTGGGTTCTGTGTGCTTGAAACATCTTACACTTAAAGCAGTCTTTCTTCTTGCCATAGCTTCGGCTAGCCCTCGGTCTGAAATTCATGCTCTTTCAGCCGAATTAGATAGGTTTCAAGTTATAGGTAATAGCATTATTCTCTATCCCAGGGCTGAATTCTTGTCCAAGACTCAGTCAGTTAAATTCTTGGATAAAACAATTATAATACATAAACTTTCTTCATTGTCACCAGATGGTTCTCTCTGGTACCCAGTTAGGGCCCTTAATATGTATAAACTTTGTACAGATTCTAAACGATCCAACAATAGACATCTTTGGGTTACTTATGCAGATGGTGTTAATCGTCAGCCTCTTTAACCACTATCTCTCGTTGGATCGTAGATACGATTAAAATTTGCCATGAATTAGCCTCTCCAGGAGACAATGTCTTACTGGGTGTCCAGACCCACGATGTTAGGGTCCTTGCTACCTCTTGCGCTCTTTTTAATGGTTCATCATTAGATTATATCATGCAAGTTGCTAATTGGAAGTCAGAGAACACCTTTATTAGCTCACCTGGCCTGAAAGGCCAAGTGAGCTTATGCCGTGGCGACCGTCCGTCATCCGTCCATCCATCATCCATCAACTTTTCCTTTAAACGACTTCTTCTCAAGAACCACTAGGCCGATTTCAATTATATTTGGCAGGAAGCATCCCTACGGCATAGAGATTAAAGTGTGTTCAAAGGAAGCCGATCGGCCAAAATCCAAGATGGGCGCCGGCCAAAATAGCCGATTTTTAGAAACACTCCACTGGAGGAATTGATTCAAAAGTCATAACACATCATCTAGTGCAAGGGTAGACCCAAGTTTGTTCAAGGCAACCTGAATGGACGATTTGCCTGGCGGCCATCTTAGATGACCTAGTTTTCACAAAAACAACTTCTGAACCGCTGAAGGGATAGACCTGAAATTTGGTAAATATGCTTAGGGACCAAGGTCCATTCAAGTTTGTTCAAGCGAAGTTTGTACGTTAAAAAACATGGCTGCCATCAACCAATCAAAATTTAGCGTTTGTTGGTCATATTGGCTTTTTTGTATTTGATGTATTTTGATGGCGAAAATTACTTTATATGTGCTTATCAGTGTGGCGAGTTCAAATATGCCTCTTTTGAGACTGTCGGATAAATGGTTTAGCTGCCATCTTGGTTTGTTTTCCCGCCATCGGCTCCCATAGTAAAGCAATGGGCCCATAGTAATGCAATAGAACCACTGGGCCAATTTCAATTATATTTTGGAGGAAGCATTCATAGGGCATAGAGATCTAAGTTTGTTTAAACAAAGCGGATCGGTCAAAATCCAAGATGGGCGCCGGCCAAAATGGCTGATTTTTAGAAACACTTTAAAAAATCTTCTTCTCCAAAACCGCTGGAAGAATTGATTCAAAACTCATAACACATCATCTGTGGCAACGATAGACCCAAGTTTGTTCAAGGCAATCTGATTGGCCGATTTGCTTGGCGACCATCTTGGATGACCTAGTTTTCGCGAAAACGACTTCTACCGAACTGCTGAAGGGATAGAGCTGAAATTTTGTAGATATGCGTAGGGACCAAGGGCCTTTCAAGTTTGTTCAAGGGAAGTTTGTTCGCTAAAAAATATGGCCACCATCAACGAATCAAAATTTAGCGTTTCTTGGTCATATTGGCTTTTTTGTATTTGATGTATTTTGATGGCGAAAATTGCTTTATTAATGCTTATCAGTGTGGCCAGTTCAAATACCCCACTTTCGAGACTGTCGGATAAACGTTTTTCCTGCCATCTTGGTTTGTTTTCCCGCCATAATCTCCCATAGTAAAGCAATGGGCCCATAGTAAAGCAATGGGGAATTCTTTAAACGACTTCTTCTCAAGAACCACTTGGCCAATTTCAATTATATTTGGGAGGAAGCATTCATAGGACATAGAGATCTGAGTTTGTTCAAACGAAGCGGATCAGTCAAAATCAAAAATGGGCGCCGGCCAAAATGGCCAATTTTTAGACACTAAAAAATCGTCTTCTCCGAAACCGCAAGAGGAATTGTTTTCAATACTCATAACACATCATCTATGGCAACGTTAGACCCAAGTTTATTCAAGCCAACCTTATTGGCTTATTTGCTTGGTGGCCATCTTGGATGACGTGGTTTTCCTGAAAACAACTTTTCTCCCCCCCCCCCCCCCCCCGAACCGCTGGAGGGATAGAGCTGAAATTTATTAAATATGCTTAGGGACCAAGGGCCATGCAAATTTGTTCAAAGGAATTTCGTATGTTAAAAAAAATGGCCGGCATCAACCAATCAAAATTTAGCATTTGTTGGTCATATTGGTTTTTTTTGTATTTGATGTATTTTAATGCCGAAAATTGCTCTATATATATTCTTAGCAGGGTGGTGAGTTCAAATATGACACTTTCGAGACTGTTGGATAAACAGTTTGACTGCCATCTTGGTTGTTTTCCTGGCATAGGCTCCCATAGTAAAGCAATGGGTCCATAGTAAAACAATGGGGAATTCTTTAAATGACTTCTCAAGAACCACTGGGCCGATTTCAATTATATTTGGCAGAATGCAGCCTTAGCGAATAGAGGTCTAAGTTTGTTCAAATGAAGCTGATCAGCCAAAATCCAAGATGGCCACCGGCTAAACCAGCCAATTTTTAGAAATGTCTTTAAAAATCTCCGAAACGGCTTGGGGGTTGATTCAAACCTCATGAAACATCATCTAATGCAGGAGGAGAAGTAATTTGTTCAAGATAACCTGATTGGTCCATTGGCTTGGTGGCCATCTTGGATGACCTAGTTTTCGCGAAAACAACTTCGTATGCAGAATCGTTGAACGGATTGGGCCGAAATTTGGACGATATGATAAGGGACTAAGGGCCATTAAGTTTTGTTCAATAGTAGTTGATACATAAAGAAACATGGTTATTGTTATAATTCTGCTCAACTCTGTAGGGTTCTACTTATTGTTGGTGGCCTTTCTCGTTGAAATGCCTATGATGCAGGTAAGCGATACAGGCCCCTTGGGCCTCTTGTTAACTTCTATCTTAAGGATTCTGTTCCCTCTTTTGGGACCATGAGTTGTACTCCTCATTCATCATCCTCCCATACTTCATCATCTTCATTCTCTTAAATCTTCTCTTTAGGGTGAGTGTGGATTCATTAATTTATTAATTAATTCTCATATGTGTATTTCACTCCTTTTTCATATCATCTCTCCTATAACCACTATTATTCATTTTCTTATTGCATGTTCATTTTCTCTTTCTTACCTCCTAAGGGTCATTTATGACCTTCATTCTCATGCTTATTATTCTTCTTTTTCTCTGTTTGAGATACTTAAAAGAGCAATTCTTAGGAATTTCTGTGTATTAGTATCCTTGTGTACTCGTTATTACTAACTTTGTGTTATTTTTATATTTTTACATCAATTTTGCGCAAAAATTTGCCTCCCTCCGGGCTTTGTGCAATGTTGAAATCTGTATTTGAGCAATAGTAATGCAAGGAGGTAGGTTGTAATGTAGTAATAACGACCAGACGACCCGGAGGGTCTGGTCTTATGTTTTACTAATTACATATACCTACCTCCTTGCATTATGGCCCACCTCAAGCCTCCCGTCTGTCACATTTTTTGGGGGGCCTTGAGGCTTCGTTCTTTGGTCATATCTTGTTAGAATAGTTATATTCAGCATAAGATATTCACTATATCTCTCAGCCTTAGAGTATACCCGGATATGTAAGTTTTTGACATATTTGGGTATTTCTTAAAGATTTCTTCAGTCATATAATATTAAGTATTTAGGTAAATTCTTAAGTTTCAACTTTAGTTGGATTCAGAGTCAAGTAGTGATAGAATCATCTGCCTCTTCATGAATCTGCACAAAGCTGGATTATATGACTGGATTTGTCAAGGAATGAAGACTTGGTTGCTACAACAAAGTCATGTGATGGCTGTCAGCCAATGAGATTGTCATTATGTCTTATGACTCACTCAATAGCTCTGGGTTATGTATTAACCCTCTTCCTGCCTCATTCTGAGATATAGCATTCAAGCGCATTGCTATGGATCTCATCATTGGTAAGAATATAGAGATTCCTGAAGAAGCCTTCAGTCACTCTGTAGCCACAAAGCACAGCAAACATTGGCTGTAAAAATTTCATCCTACTACGCTTCCCTTCAGAGAAGGAAAGAGCAATAGTAATGCAAGGAGGTAGGTATATGTAATTAGTAAAACATGAGACCAGACCCTCCGGGTCGTCTGGTCGTTCTTGTGGGTGAGTGGGTTAATGTAAGTGGGTTTGAGGGGGGATGGGTTGGAGTGTGGATGGTTGGGTGGTGGATGGATGGATGGAGGGAGGTTTGGGTGGATGGGTTGGTTGAATGGATGGATCCATTGGGGGAGTTGTTATTGAATGGGTGGGCTATAGCAAAGAGAAAAATTGTAGAAATAACATAATAGGTGGGTGGGGTTGTGGGGAAATAACATAATAATCTAGGATATATAGTTTGATCGATTGACAAATAATGGACAGATGGGTATGCAATATAGATTAATATTTGCTTATAATGACAGAAAGATAAACAGAGATAGCTGATATTGCGGCATTGCTAGATTACTTATTTCTGTGAGATGACAGATTCAATCCACACTCTATCCATATGTCATATTTTATGAACCTTCACGATTACATCTCTTCCCGAACAGATTTTAAAATCACAGAAATGAGATTGGATTCATCACCAATCTGTTCACATTCTCTCAGTCTTTTTATTATAGCTGCAAATGTATCCCTTTGGTGATGGTGGTGGTGAGATGAGTAGGGGTGGATGAAAATTGATGAGGTCTGGCAGATGGGTAGGGTGCATAAAAAGGGCAAAATAAATTGACCGCTGTGAGCATGCTTATTCATACAGAATACACTTGATGACTTATTTTACTGTTTTTGTTGCGTTATGGTGTTAGATGGAATATGGTGATTCAATACAGATAGGGAAATTTAGCAATGCAAAAATTTGAATCAGAAATTTCCATCATCTAGGGGTTTAAGGAATTTTGGCCACAAAGGTTTGCTGCTTGTGCTGAGCTAACACCATTGTCCACAAATGTACCAATTACTGAGAGAACCGTTCTCCTTACCTCTTTAATGTCCAAGCCGACTAAAACTGGCCTCTGCATTGGTCTTCAGGAATGTCCATTTGCAGGTCAAGAGAAGACTTTTTGAAAATTTACCACTGGAATGCCTGGATTGATAACCAAGCCAGTCATTCCAGTGGTAAATTCTAAAAAATAGTCCTCTTGGCCTGCAAATGGACATTTATTGGCGCAAATATTTTGATTTCTTGAACAAATTTGACCATCAAAGGGTTAACTCTGAGTAGACCACCATCATCGCAACTGTTAACTGTTTTATAGCTCAAGCTCTTTGCTAGGTTTAGGGAATTACTACAGACAATTCACACTAAAGGAGAATTATAATTCCTGAGAATTAATTATTTATGTAATTCTTATTCAAGGTATTTCCTTTTGAAGACATTTAAGTAACTTATTGAAAATTAGAGGCATCCTCTATTACTTCCTTTCTAAGGGCATCATTTTAAGGAAACTGTTTCATGAAACTGTTTGCCATGAGGACCTGTTGTGAACATCTATTAACAGTTTGCTTTTGATGAAATATTATATTAATTATTTTGAGCATCAAGAATTGCTTCATTGCTGTGATCTTTTGGTTAATTTTGTGAAAGCTAATGGAGTAATCCAGTTTTAGCTATTCCCTGCCCATTTCTAGCTAAACTCACCCACACCTTGACTGTGTTGGGATCGATCGATCCCTACACTCTTAATCTCAATTTCCAGAAAACTATACCGGTAAGCTATGGAATATTTCAAAACTAATTTGACTGGGTGAGAGTGGTGCTGTCTATGTCAAATTAGTTTCAAAATGTTTAACAGCATGTTTGTTAAATAACAAAGACATACAATTCATACAACAATGTTTAGTCCGTCATCAATTAAGTGTTCACGATAAACATAGTTATGTTATTCATGATGTAATTGATTATGACGTCAGAATACACGTCACATAGTTGATTATGACGTCATATGATCGATGGATAAACTGAAATCCTCCATTAATATTACTATGACTGGTTAGAATTTTAAAATCAAGATGTATAGCAAACTTTCCATACTGTATTCTCAAATGTGGCAAAAGCATTAATGGTCTTGGACAATAGCTATCAAGCTCAGGGATTTAATTGCTTTAATTGACCTTTCCAGAGTATCCATCAATGATTTGACATCATATGAGCTAAGCAATCTTAAAGGGTTCTATTAGGCCCGTCTTTAACTCTTAATAGTCTGATACGTGTACTATTTAATAAAGATGCTGTTGAATATTTTGAAACTAATTTGACTGGGTGCTGTTGCTGCCGTAGGTTATGTGTATAGTTTTCTGGAAATTGATAGTCAAGAAGTTCAGAGATCGATCGATCCCAATGTGAGCGAGGTAGGGGTGGAGCTTAGCTAGAGATTGGCGGGGCATAGCTAAAAATGGAATGGTCCATTGAGACCAGCCATTAAAGGCACAAAGACAAACTTCATGTGACCCACGCATAGTGAATTTACCTGGACACTTCTAGATGTAGCACTCAGATCTAAAGTGCACCTATTATTGAATTAGTGCAGATTCATATACAATGAATATTTCCAGTTTATCCATCCATCATACGATGCCATAATCACCAAATTGACATATAGGATGATGCCATGAATGTCTATGGTAGCAACAGCGCCCAGTCAAATTAGTTTCAAAATATTCAACAGCTGACATGTATAGTTTTCTGGAAATTGATAGCCTCGGAGTTCCAGCATCGATCGATCCCAACACGGGCATGGTGTGGGTGGAGCTTCGCTAGAGATGTGCGGGGAATAACTAAAATGGAAAGTTCAATTATTGGATTATCTAGACATAATCACACATAGAGATTAAATTTACTAATTATTAGCTCACCTGGCCTGAAAGGCCAAGTGAGCTTATGCCGCAGCTACTGTCTGTCGTGGGTCCGTCGTCCGTCCGTCGTTGGCCAACTTTTCCTTTAAACGACTTCTCAAGAACCACTGAGCTGATTTCAATTATATTTGGCAGGAGGCATCCTTAGGGCATAGGGATCCAAGTTTGTTCAAATGAAGCCAATTGGCCAATTTTAGCCGGTGGCCATCTTGGATTTTGGCCAATTTTAGGAAACATTTTTAAAAATCTTTTGCTCAGAAACTGCTTGGGGAATCAATTCAAAACTCATGAAACATCATTTAGTGCAAGAGCTAAGTGAAGTTTGTTCACGAGGAGGTGATTGACCAAATGGTTCGGTGGCCATTTTGGATGACCTAGTTTTCCCGTAAACAACGTCTTCTCCAAAAGCGCTGGGGGATATGATTAGGACCTATAGGCCATTAAAGGGAATTTGATTGGTAAAAAAACATGGCCATTGTCCAATCAAAATGTAGCATTTGGCGGCCATATTTAATTTTTTTATTTGATGGATTTTGAGGCCGAAATTGGTTCTGTATATGGTTTCGGGTATTCTGAGCTCAAATTTGCCATTTTCGAAACTGTTGGATAAACGGTTTGGTGGCCATCTTGGATTATTTTCCCGCCAAAGGCGCCCATAATAAAACAATGGGAACTTTCAAATATCTTCTCGAGAACTACTAGGCTGATTTCAATTATATTTGGCAGGAAGCATCCTTAGGGCATACAGATCCAAGTTTATTCAAATGAAACGGATCGGCCATTTGGGACAGCGGCCATCTTGAATTTTGGCCAATTTTTAGAAATGTCTTAATGCTCTCCGAAACTGTTTGAGCGATTGATTCTACTCATAAAATATCATTTAGGGCACGAGCTGAACCAAGTTTGTTCAAGGGAACTTGATTTGCCAAATGGTTGGGCGGCCATCATGGATGGCCTGGTTTTCATGAAAGCAACTTCGTCTCCAGAGCCGCTGAACAGATTGGGCCAGAATTTGGGAGATATGATATTGATGACTAAGGGCCATTAAAGTTTGTTCAAGAGAAGTTGATACATAAAGAAACATGGCCTCTGTTTCTTGTTACAAGTCTGCTCAACTCATTAGAGTTCTACTTATTGTTAATGACCATTCTAGTTGAGATGCCTATGGTCCCGGTGAGTGATACAGGCCCCTTGGGCTTCTTGTTTTGTAATAACATGCTAACCGCTGTTGTTACCTAATGCAATGTTTGTTTACTTGGTGACACACTGGATTTAAATGTGTGCAAAATTGTTATGTTAGTCAGTAATTGTTTAGCTGGAGTAAAAGGTGTACATTGTTTGAGAAATGTATTCATAAGGTACAGTAAAATTATTTCAAGTATTGATAATTTTTGTCTATAATGCAACAGTATTGAAGTTGCTAAAAATTGGTATTAAAGAACAAAGTTTTATATTGATATCACATATCTATGTCGGCTTGCTGGTCATATCTGCTAGGAAGAACACAGATGCAGAAAAATAATTATTATCCACCCTCCCAAATTACCCTCACCCATGTAAGGGAAAGAGGGTATTGCATTCGGATCTGTCTGTTTGTCTGCCTGCCTGTCTGTCTGTCTGTCTGCCTGCCTGTCCATCCACCCGCCCGCCCACCTGCATGCCCGCCCGCCCGCCCGCATGCCTGCCTGTCTGTCCATCCATCACTTCATCTGTCCACCCATCCATCCACCCGCCTCTCTGTCTGTCTGTGTTTGTCCGAAGCTGTATCTAAAAAAATAACCCAATTTGGCTCACATTTTAATACAACAATTTAGGAACTTAGCATGCAAGAGGATTTCCAGACATTGGCCGTGATACGGATAAAATAAGCCAAATCTGGATCAGATAATATTCTAGATCTACGGATATCTCGGAACTTACTGGTCTGATTTGTCTCAGATTTTAACACAAGTAAGGGTGTGACTGTATAATAGAGGATATCGTCACTTTGGGCGTGATAAACAAATCTAGAAAATGTTTAAAAATGGACAATCGGAAACATAACGTGAGTTTAAAGGTGTATACTCTCTATTGCCCTTGTAATTTGAATGCAATTGTTTTAAGTCTTTCACCAAAAAATCCCTCAAAAAGTAGATTCTTTATGATATGAAACTTATTCTGCTGAATAATTTGAAATTAATTTGACTGGAAGCCTTTGCTGCCTGAGGCAGCAATGGCTTCAAGTCAGATTAATTTCCAAATATTCAAGTTTTCCTGTATGGCTGTCTTGAAAATGAGATATGGGGAAGTCATCGGTGAAAGGATTAATGAATTCTCCTTGATTTAATTGAACTTCAAAACTGAAACTTTCTCAACTTTAATTAGGCTAGTTTTAACCTTTTTGATTATGTATTCTTCAGTTGAATAATTTGGAACAAATCACATGGATAATTATATGAACGTGGTGTTACAATGAATTCTGTTTGATGTGATTGAACTTTCGAATACCTGAATGCTAACTTAATCAGATTAAAACGAGAGTTCTTTTCGGTGTCAACATGGATCATATATCGGTGCGGAAGTTTTCATTCCGCCGTAAAGGCAGTGGACGAAAAAACAAGGAGGATAGCGCTCGCTTTGACTTTGACAAGATAACGTATATCAGGTGAGTGAATATATTTATCACATCTTCTAAGGAAAGATAACTCTAGCTTACAGAGACTAGTGACCCACAAAATGCAAAGAAAAGAAATTCTTTATTTGCAAAATTAACATCGTTTATAACCAGTTAACACTCAAGCCAGCCAAAAACGGCTTCTGCAGTGATCTTGAAAAATGTCCATTTGCAGACCTAGAGAAGATTATTTTGAAAATTTATACGGGACTGACTGACTCAGTAAATGAGCTAGTCTTTCTTCTTTTCGTTCGCTAATCATACCGCCAGTCCTGTAAGTGACTATCGACATGATCATAAGCACTTAACGCTTAATGAGCTAGTCATTTGAGTGGTAAGTTTTCAAAAATTGTCTTCATGGTTTGCTAATGGAATTTTTCTAAGAGAAATTTGAAATTTTCATGATCCAACTTGAGTGTTAGAGGATTAAATCATCATGTAACTGGACTTGTTGTGTTCTTTATCATTAAAGTTTTGCAAGATCCATTTTACAAGTTTATTTATTGATTATTTTTCATTCTCTTTCTGTCCATAATTATAATCAGAAAGGTGTTAATTAACCCTTTAACCCTTGAATTTGTTTTTAAAATTTTCAACCAACAGAAGACTATTTTTGAAAATTTACCACTGGAATAACTGGCTTGATAGTCGGTTATCGAGGCAGTCATTCTGGTGGTAAATTTTCAAAAAATGGTCTTCTCTTGCTCTGCAAATGGACATTTCTAAGGACCACTACAAAAGCTGTTTTTGGCTGATATGAGTGTTAAAGGGTTAATAAAATGTTTTATCAGATTGGCTGCCTATTTATGCTCATATCTAAACATGAACTTACTGTGCAGGGTATTACCGGTATAGTGAATTATAGTGACAATATTACAATCCAACCGTCCCGTTCCAAGAAGCACTAGCTAAAATCCTAACTCTCAACTACTGAACTGACAGGCATTCATTGGTATCATTATAATTCTGTTATCGTGTTTCTGGTGTCACTGTATTGAATTCTTTATAGTTATGTCACTTCAACTTTAAGAGATTAAGTCTGCCTCTGCACAGAGCATCAATGGATCTATCCATTTTAGCTATGCCCCGCCCATCGCTAGCTAAGCTCCACCCACACCTCGCCGTGTTTGGATTGATCGATCCCCGAATGCCCTAGCTATCAATTTCCTGAAAACTATACAGGGAAGCTGTTGAATCTTTTAGTTTCAAAATATTCAACAGAATATTTATTAAATAGTAAATGCAAACAATTTGTACAACAGCCCATAGACCGTCATCAAATATGCGTTCGTGACGTACTTATCGATGTCATTCATGATGTCATTCATTATGATGTCATTGTACACACCACGCAGTTTATTATGACGTCATATGATGGGTGGGTACTCTGGAAAGGTGAATTACCCCTGGGCCTCAGTTATTTAGCAGATTATGCCATTGCCAATGAATGTTATCCATTAAAAGCTAACTGACAATTACTTGATCTCAAAGTACTTCTCACTCATGTAATTTGTGGATTTAGCTGCTTAGAGCAATAACGTGGAAAATTCTTATTTTATTTTGGTAATGTAATGGCCTTGATGTATTGTTACTGGATGCAATTCTGTATACAGATATTCCTGACCTGCCTGCCACAAATATTTGTTATTATTTGCTATTTTTATGTGAAGATTTTTGCACACTGCAATTTCTTCGCATAAAGAATTATTTTAAATACGAAAACATTCCTATTGGTAAGAACTTAAAACAAATTCAAATATGTCTAGAAAGTTTGAGAATTTCAGACGAAAGACTGGCGCCAAGCATCCTACAATCCCTGTTGCTTGCAAAACCTCAAAAGACTCAGTGCGGAGGGTCCAAACTGCAAGAAATTATATGGACATTTCAAAGAAATTGGTTAATGACATAACCACAACATATCATTTATTTAGTTGTAGTTCTCTGGTAGGATTAATCAAACTTAGCCTTCATTTATGTCTATGTGTCACAGTTACATAAGTTCTTGGAAGTCATCTTATATATCAAAGTTCACATTTCAAATGTCATAGACCAAAGATCACCAATCAGAGATCATAGACCAGAGGTGACAGATAAAAAGTTACAGCATCAAAGGTCATAACCCAGGCGAAACAACAACCATGGTATACCATGGTAGTCGGGAAAACCATAAAATAACATGATCACCTCTCAAATACCATGAAAGCACCATGGTGTATCACCATGGTGGTCCATGGTATCTCAGTGATGACCGTGATAACCATGAATTACCATGGTTACCATTGACTACTATAGTCATAGCCTTGGTAGACCACCATTACCACAAACTACCATGGTCTTAGACAAAGTAGACCATGGACTACCATGGTCTTAGCCAATGTATACCATGGATACTATCAAGATTTAGCAAATACCCTGATAGTACAATGGTAATGCTATGGTTCCAACCAACCACCTGCAAAAAATTGACCATGGCTTCATATTCAAACATGGATGGCCATGGTCAACATTTAAATATGGTGTGTGTTGTGTGTGACTTACGTAAATATTGACCATTGTTTAATCTTCTAAGTGTTTTGCCCATGAAAAAAAATATTTTACCATGGCCAACCATGTTCTACCATGGTTAACATAATATAATATGGGATGTAACTCTTTAATTGTAAATTTGTGTCTTTTTGTAATTAAAGGTAGTTTTCATTATACTATTACACGTGAATTATGTAATCATCATTAAATGTCATTTGAACAGTAAATGCCATATCCACAGAAACATAAGAATAAACACTGAATTCTTGTTTTAAATTTTATCCTTGTTCAAGAAATTCCAATGTAGACCAACAATGCCACCATTTTCATAATCTTTTATATACAGAAAGATTGATCAATATTTTATATCATCATAAATATTACTGTAGTTCATGGACATGCTTTCAAGATTTTGTCGACACTACAGCCTGGCACATGTCTTCACTTTGTTACAAAAGCGGACCTGAATTGATGACTAACAGTTTGATGGAAGCATGTAGGCATACAACATGCTCCGGCCACTCGAATATTTATTTAAATATTAAATATACCTTTGTTAGCTATTTACTATGGTTGTTGACAATGGTCTGCCATGGTGCCAATTACTGTACCATGGTCTGCCATAGTGTACCATGGTCCCACAACCATGGTATGCCATTGGTAGACCATGGTATTACCATGTTCCTTTCGCCTGTGTAGGCAAATGTTACCAATCAAAGGGCACCGATCAAAGATCACAAACCAAAAATTACAAACCAAGTGTCTTATGCCATAGTATTAAAGCTAATAGATTCTTCGTTCAGTAAAATCATAATGACATAAAATTATTGGACATGATTCTAAGTCATACATTTAACATGTATGATTGTATGTTTTATGTAAAATTTATACAAACTAACCTGCGACCTTTAAATTCTCAGTCCATATTTAATCACATTGCCACAATTTCTGCTCCTTTTCCAATTCTTGTTCATGGGAAAGATAATGTTCTAGAGGGAAATTGCAATGACATGGCAGTAGGTTTGTGTTTCACTCTGGCCATGCGCATTAATAAAGTCGACACAATTTTACTGTATAACACCATATTCTGTAATTTCCTGTTTGATCAAATCCAATTGGTTATTAAATTCTCTGACGGCCGTACATGTTCAGTGTTCTATGGGCCGTTCATGTTTATATTACTGTCATAGGAGAGGTATTTGTACTGTACATTCTAGACATGTTCCTCAGATAATTTGCAGCTCTCTTAAACACTGTTTGTTAACTACAATGGGATTTGTCAAACAACAATAAACCCTTCCAGTTTAGCTATGTCCTGCCCATCTGTAGCTAAGCTCCACCCACTCCTGACTATCAATTTCCAGAAAACTATACACTGGTAAGCTGTTTATATTTTGAAAGTAATTTGACTCTATATGCAGCAACAGCACCCTGTCAAATTAGTTTCAAAATATTTGACAGAATGATTATTAAATAGTAAACACATACAATTCGTACAACGTGTCTGACTATTAATCATCTAAAATGGACTAAATCGAGCCATTCATGCCATAATTAATTATGACATCACCTTACATTTCACTTAGTTAATTATGATATCATGTAGCGTCAGATGATGGATAAACTGGAAAGGTCCATTGTTTTAATTATCTCGCCAGAAACATATAATTTGACCTGATGTGTGATAACATCTGATATTAACCCTTGAAATAACTGTAAGGCAGCAACAGCTCACAGCCAAATCAGTTTCAAAATATTCAACAGAATCTTAACGCATGAATCAGTCAGAGAAATGAGCGAGTGTTACAGTGACTATTAACCCTAAGTGCTCTGATATCAAAAATCTGTAATTTTCAAATTAAATTAAAAGATGAACTGGTGTTAGTTTTTCTACAAATTTGGTGGAAGTTGGTGCTGTCGTAGCCAGCAACATCGTCCACCTAAATTGCTGAAAAATGTACACCTGAGTTTCTCTTCTATTCACACAGTAATGTTTAGAATATTGACATCAGTGTCGTAAGGGTTAATCCAGAAACATTAGCATCATTATTGTATTTGTATGAATTGTTTGTACTTTCATAATTTTTACTTCGTAATTGACAAGTGCTTGATTTCTCGTGAAATCCTGAACATTTGGAGATTAATGGATAATAACGCATCACTATTAGATTATTCATACAATATTCCAACACGCCTGGCCTCTGCACCCTCACAAAAAGATAGCGATATAACTATTAGATGCGTGTCAGGGTGTGTGTGGTTGGGTTGGGTGGCGGTGGTGTGGGAAAATGAGGGTGGTGAGTTATCTTATGGGCAGATCTTTCATCTGTTAAAGATTATAAATGATTGGGATCAGAACACTCCGCTATGCATCAACTGTGTGTGCAGGTATACCGCATAGGCCTACCTGAACATTACAAAAGCACACCTGAATATAGTTTTGTAAGCGGTATGAATAGTATTCTCTATAATGCCGAGTTAGAGCGATTAACTCACTACTGCTAATTCATTGTTGAACCTTTTGAAAACGTTATATTTGAAAGTCACTTTTTCTGTTTGAAGCAACATTTCTTGGTCAAAATGATTTCAAAATACACTGCTGGTTTCCAATCTCGCAATATGATGCCTAATCAATATTTTGAAATTTGTGTAACTGAATGTAGACGCTGCCTCTGAAAACAATGGCTTTCAGTCAAATTGTTTTAAAAATAGACAGTATTTTACCTGTAGGACGTAGTGGCTAATCAGCTTAGCGCGAATATAACAGCTTATATGACCAGCTGTTAAGTGGGTATTATTTATTCGCGTGGCGTACACCAGAGCACATGGGTCCAGCTGAGTCGCTAATCGTTCCGGCCAGAATGACATAAATGGTATTTAGCTACTTTTTAAAATTATTCTGATCGATTTCTGTTTTTCATTGGTGGCTATAGGTTGATTATTATATAAAGCTGTCATTCAAGAGCATATGTTAGTTCCCTGATCCTTTCCTTTATGGAATGTCCATTCATTATGCAGGCCAAGAGAAACCTGTTTTTGATGATTTACCGAGTCACTAATTCCAGTGGTAAATTTCCTAAAATTGTTTTTTCTCTTGACCTGCAAATCGACAGTTACAAAGCAAAGATTTAGATTTTGTTGATAAATTTTGACTACAGAAAATTACTAAGCATCAAACGGATCAGAAATGATAAATTATTTATGAATTTGCTGAATATTTTGAAACTAACTTGACTGGGAGCTATTGCTGTCATAGGCAGCATCAGCCCCTAGTCAAATTAGTTTCAATATATTCTACAGCTTATCTGTATAGTAGAAATGTAGATTCGGGGAATGCACATTTCAAAGTTTCAAATCAATTCCAAAATACACAAAAAGTTGGTGGATCTTAGGTATAAATTGGTGGATCTTAGCTATAAATTGGTGGAGCTTAGCTGGAAATTTGTCCATCCATTGAGCATTAACTCTCATCAATAAATACCTGTAGATTCTTACTAATATAACACTTATTCTGTTGAATATTTTGAAATTAATTTGACTGGAAGACAAGGCAGCAACGTCTTCCAATGAAATTAATTTCAAAATATTCAATGGTTTTCCTTTATGGTTGTCTCGAAAATGAGATATGGGGAATCCATCGGTGAAAAGTTTAACTTGATAATAGCAGATAAATTTCTCAAAAGATATATTAAGTGCAATTCTTTATGCAGGTAGTTGATGCAAATTTCGTTATAAGCAGGAAACGATTATACAATCGTGGTAAATTGTTCATCGATGTTTGATTCAATAGTCAGCTCATTCAGAGAGCTTTCGCCCTGGTAGATAATGACAGTCGATTGATTTGTAGCTTTGGTGGCGTCGTCTGAGAACCGATAGCAATTTTCCCAATGGATCACACCGCAACAATATCACCTAGATGTGCTTATCATTCATTGGCCTGGCATATTGTGACTATATTGGAGCATGCCAATATCGGCGTCGACAAGTTTGTCACTTAAGTTTACCCACTGTATGCTTATAATAGTCTCTAGGACAATGTTAAGCGAGTCATTATTGAGAAGACATCGTCTGAAACAAGTGATGGAATAAAAGCGTTTATGCGACAGTATTCAAGACAAATACCGACATGTGCATGGTTCTGAGCATTCAGTGTGACCGTCTCAGAGATCAGAAACTGCTATACAAAGAATATTTGTTTAACCTTCGAATTTGTTCAAGAAAATTAAATTTTCTAATTGAAAATGTCCATTTGCAGACCATGAGAAGAATATTTTAGAAAATTTACCACTGGAATGACTGGCTCGATTATCGAGCCAGTCAATCCAGTGCTAAATTTTCAAAAATAGTCTTCTCTTGGTCTGCAAATAGACATTTATCAAGACCACTGCATAAGCCATTCTTGGCTGATATAAGTGTTAAAGGGCTAACCTATTGCATGTTGCTTATTTAGCAACAACTTTAAGTCAAAAGTGTTTTCATAATATTCAGTATATCCAAAGTTAAACCGCATAGAAAATATAGTCTGCAGAAATTCAGCAGGTAAACATTTAATATAGCATAATGTTGATTGCATTATTAGCACTTTGATTCCTGGTACTCTTCAAGCAGATAATTTTGAGCAGATGACAAAGATAATTATTTGAATCGAGTTGCGTTAAGATGGAGTCTCTTTGATCTCATTGAAATTTGAAAGTGAACTTAATCAACTTTAGGCCAGTATAAAACACTTGATAGCGTGTTCTTCAGGTGGGTAATTTCGAACCAATCACATGTATAATTATTTGAATGTGGTTGTGTTATAATGAAATCTGTTTGACGTAATTAAAGTTTCGAAAAGTTTAATGTAAAATTAATCAACTTAAAGCCAGACTTCCATTAAGTGTCAACATGGATCATATATCGGTACAGAAATTTTCATTTCGCCGTAAAGGCAATGAACGAAAAAACAAGGATGACCTTCAAGGCTTTGACTTTGACAAGATAACGTATATCAGGTGAGTGAACATATTTAGGAGTTATTCTAGAGGGAGATAACTCTAGCTTACAGAGAAAAACTACTCATAAAATGCAAGTAAATTGTCTGGGTTAATAACAGCAATAAGTTACAGGAATATTGGGTGCAATAAGAACATCACTAATCTGATTGGCTGCCAGATTATGCTCATAACTAAACAGGAACTTGCAGGGTGTATTGAATTATAGAAGATGAACAATGTTATCCATGTCTTGTTCGAAGTAGTACTCCCTAAAATCCTAATGGTTAGCTACTGAAGTCAGCCATGCATAGGAGCCATTATATTTCTGTTATCATGTTTCAGGTTGTCACTATTGAATTTTGTGTTATGTCTTCAACTTTACGAGATTTTGTGTTATGCAGTTGAGCGTCAATTCCACTGTCCTCCAGCTCAGTTGTTTACCAAATTGTGTCATTGTCAATAAATGTTATATGATCCAGAGAAATTTCTCAGATTCAAATGAGATAGAATAGGCTACGCAAGAGCACTAACAAGTCATTGCATAAGTTAAGTTTTTCAAGCAAGAGGTGTTTTCAACAGCTGTGAAATTTTTTCCAAATTTCTGGAGATTGCCGCTAATTTCTCTCATTAACCTCGAAATGATGAGTTGCCAATCAGGCACTATCTCTTTTGTGTGACGGTGTGATTGCCAGATGTTACTGAACCTTTCCGGTGGCCTGATTATTTGTGAGTTGCTGTTATGGGAACGCCTGTTAGCTCATGTATGTATGTATGATTACTGTATTCTGTGGCTATAGTAGAAGAAACATCCTACAGCAGCTGCAATCACTACTTTTTCACTTTTGCCCACTGTGTCTTGTCCTCGGCCAAAATCCTTAGCTTCCTCAAGTCCATTCTTGATTTGAGTGTACCGAGTCCTGCTTTCTTGAGGTCACCTTGTAGCATGCTTAGCAGATTTATGCAATGACATCCTCTCCTGGCTTTGTGTTTGCTGTCTCCCAGTAGGGTGAATTCCAAGGCTCTCTGTACTGGTGTGTCTTGTAGCATCCTTAGTACATGGCCAATCAAGGACCATCTTTGCTGGGTGGCTTTTACAGACAGTGGTGATGTCACATCACATACATCATCATATACACATCTTGTATAGTGCATTATTGTAAATTATGCTGTCTGGCAATCTGTGTCCAGTGATGGTGCGCAGGTGTTTGCGGTGGTAGGCAACAAGTTTGTCTAGAGCTGCCTTTGTAGCTGCCCAGCTGTTATAAAGTTATACAGCATCAAGGATACGCAGGTTGCATCGTATAAACATGGTATTTTTGTCAAGGGCTTCTTTAATCTACAAATCCATAGCTAGTCTTTTTGTCAAGGGCATCTTTGATCTACAAATCCATAGCTTCCAGAAGGCCTGGAAAGCTGTGTTCACCGTGATGCAGCAATGTCAGTGGTACTGCAAAGCACAGGTATTGCTCCGGAATGTAGCCGGATTCTGGTGGCCTAATGTTTTGTTTCTGTAACAACGCCTAGGCTCGTATTTCTTGCATCACTTTGTGCTATAGCTGCTAGGGATGGTTTGAATTCTCATTTTACAGCCATTGTTATGTGATGTGTTGTTCCCAATAGACGCACATGATATAGCAGCTTAATTGACAATTTGTCGGCTCACATCTATAATTTTCATTGGCGTGACTGTTATTAAAATACAGTTGACATGACTGAAAATACGGATTTCGTTGATAATCTGCTGATGGATGTAAGACCAGGAAAACCTGGAAATCTAACTAGTTTGGCGCAGACTCGGCAGTTGGATAGTGTTACTGTCGATGTTACAGCTGACAGTGAGCGGGAGATAGTAACAATTATCAATCTGTTGGACTTGGCCGCAGGTTCGGGTGCTGCATCGGATTTGGTCGCAGTTTCTCATCAAGAGTTTATTAGTCTTAAGAGCGATGTTGCTTCTCTAGCTGGAAATTTGGACAAACTTATTTTGTACTTCCGCAATGGATGAGGTTTCCTCGAGCCACGAAGTCTGTGAAGAGAGGGAAGAGGAGACTGTAGCAAACTTGGAAGTAATTGCATCGACTTCATGGGATAGCACGCCAGATGTACATTTTGTAGCTGTTAATGAACAGTGTTATATCTTAACAGATATTGCCAAGACGTATGAGGATAATGATTGTTGTGCTGAAAAGATTGACGATCAGTTGGCGGATGCAATTGCTAAGATGTCGGCCGTGAAGATGTCAGATGAGAAATTGAAAGAGAAGATCGAGTTATATTCTGGGCTAAAAAATTGTGAATTATTGACAGTTACACAAGTGAATGAGGATATTTAGTCGCAGGTGAACTTTAAACTGAGAAATAGGAATTTAAAATCCAGCAGGTTCAGGGCCTAAACTACACGATATAACTTCAGTAGTACATATTTTGGACACCTTGATTCGTGTGACTAGAGATGATGGACAGTTGGATAAGGTAGTTGGTTTAAACGTGATTTATTTTTGTTCAGATGGAAGCAGGATAAGACTTAGAGTCTTATGCTCGTGTCTCCCATACACATACAGATTATACAAGACTTTTTTACAACAAAATGGCGGATAATCATAATAGTTTAATTAATTGTAGTCTATTAGTGTGCATAAGTGTGTGGATGTTGAGTGTGAGGTGGGGGAGAGTAGGAAGAAAGACAGAGAGAGAGAGAGAGCGAGGGGGGGGGGAAAGGCGGGGAGAGAGGGTGAGAGATAGACAGAGCGAGGAATAAGATCAAATGGAAGAATAGCAGAGGTGAGCTCTAGGTGCTGCCTTCGCCCCGACCTTTACATGTTGGGCTGCTGTCCTTTTACCCTTTAAACTATAAGTTCGCGAATAGGAAGCTACTGAAAGCGGTTGGTGTTAATTATATATTGACATACCGTATTACAGATCAGTTTGTTCATTTCCAAGTTGGCACTGCCAACTTGGATAAGGTAGTTGTGAAAGAATTCTTAAGGAAATCAGTTGACGCGTGTGCACGCCTCCTCCATGTGAATCTGGAATTAAATATTCACAGGAGAGACCTTACTCAGCCAGAACTTAGTGAGAATTTCACCAGATTAAAAACAAAACGGATTCCTTTCACTACAAACCTTTATGGAGATAACTTAATTGAGGAGTTTAATCCAATCCTCCCTATTCAATTCTTAATTGCAGATGCTTTCAGCACGCACACACATGCACGCACACACGCACACACACACACATTCATGCATGCGCATGCACCCACGCATGCTTGCACACACTGTTCGGATATGACATTATCACACATCTCTGTACGCAGATGTAGCGAAGCTAATTTCCACCTATCTCGAAACACGGGATATTAGCTTGGTGGCAATGGCTCGGCTACACTTCAGAAATTGCCAGGATGAGGTGGCAGGTGAAAATGGGTGAAGACACTTCAATAGTATTCAACAAGACAGTTCTTCAAATAATAAATGACTTCAACTTTTAATAATTTTAAATTGACTCCATACACAAACTGATGTTGATACAAAATTTCTATACAAACTATGAACGCTATATCTATTCTGGCTTAAATCTCTGTCTACTATCTATCTCTCTATCTCTAGCTCTGACTCTCACTGTTTCTCTCACTCATTCTATCTGTAAAATATACAAATTCATTTACATTTTATAGCTAGTGGTAGTTAAAGTAAACAGGAAGGTAGTGAAGAGACATGTTCGAAATAAGTTCAGAACATGTCTAAAATCATTAATAATTTGTTTAAAGAATCAAGTTTTTACTAATAGTATTTGTGAATACAGGATTTATACAATTCTATGAAATAAATATAATTAACCACTCATTCTGTATATGTGTTGCCAGTATTTTAGTCTGACAAAATCAGAAAATCCTGATGACTATTTTGAAAATAATCAAAGTGAATGTTGTTTCTACTTGAGGCAGCAACAACTTTCAGTCAAATCATTTCCGAAATAATATGCAGGTTTCTTAATATGCCAATGTCTTGAAATCATGTTTGTGGGGATTCAGAATGAAAATGGTTATTGGATTATAAACATGTATTTTCTTAAGTATGTTATTATATATAAAAGTTCAGCATATACATGTCTTGGAATAATGTGATTTATTATGTCCACACTGCAGGCTGGGTTGCTTTAATTGTCCTGGCTGTTAATTGGGCTATTGTCCTCTATCCACTATACTCCTAGAATCATCACACTTGATTTCATATGATTCAGCTGGTCATAATTAGGAACATTCTAATTTATGCTGGTTAAAATCAATAATATATAATTCCACACATAATTCCCTATTCCTGGCCTAATAGCACCATGACACATACACAAACATCTTGGTGTAGTTCTCTGTGTCTTTGTTTTTGTCTATGGGTCATAGTAATAGTTCAAAAATGATTTGAGATCATACCATGTCAAAGATCACAGATCAAAGGTCAACAATCGAAACGTTCATAGATTAGGCGTCGTAGCAAATGTCATAGACAAATGGTTACACCTAGACAAAGGTCATAAATCAAGCATTATAGGTCAAAGGTCACCAATTAAAGATCACAAATCAGGGGCCAGTTTCACAAAGGATACATAAGTAGACGGGATGCTTAAGTATGTCGTAAATATCAAATGAAAATTTCTGATCAGTCTTTTTCCTTTTTACGCACCTTTGTGAAACTGGCCCCTGATGCTTCATGTTTTAGGCTAAATCATATTTTCCTTCAGTAATATGATGGTGGCATAAAATCATTACCTATATGAGGTGTGGAATGACATCATAAATAATTATGGCATGAATGGCTTAGATAAGTTCATCACGAACGCTTAATTGATGACAAACTAAGCATTGTTGTATGAATTGTATGTCTTTACTATTTAGTATTAATATTATATTATATTATATTGAATATATTGAAATTAATTTGACATAAGCAGCAACAACACCCAGTAAAATTAGTTTCAATATATTCAACAGCTTAACTGTATAGTTTTTTGGAAAGTGATTGTCAGGGAATTCAGGGATCGATCATTTCAGAGATTGATCGATCCCAACATGGGCAAAGCACGGGTGGAGCTTAACTAAGGATGGGTTGGGGGATAGCTAAAACTGGATTCCTCCATTTTTGTTCATGGGGAAGTATGTTCTCGTGGGAAACTACAATGACATGGCAATAGGTTTGTGTTTCACGCTGGCTATGCATATAAATAAAGTTGTCGCAAATTGTCCTGTCTCACATACTGTGCTGTAATTTCTTGTTTTATCAAATCCCATTGGTTAAAGTTCCTTGATTGAGGTGTCTGTTCCTTAGACAAAGGAGTTATTCCACCTGAATGGAAATCAGCAAACAAGTGTCCCTTATATAAAAAAGCGGTTTGTCCTTACGAAGCAGCTATAGACCTCACCTGCCTTTGCTGTAAGATGGTGGAACACATCATCTGCTCTAATTTAATGAGCTATTGTGAACAGGATAATATCCTAATTCACAGACAATGCACCTTCAGTTGTCCACACTGCAGGCTGGGTCGCTTTAATTGTCCTGGCTGTTAATTGGGCTATTGTCCTCTATCCACTATACTCCTAGAATCATCACACTTGATTTCATATGATTCAGCTGGTCATAATTAGGAACATTCTAATTTATGCTGGTTAAAATCAATAATATATAATTCCACACAATTCCCTATACCTGGCCTAATAGCACCATGACACATACACAAACATCTTGGTGTAGTTCTCTGTGTCTTTGTTTTTGTCTATGGGTCACAGTAATAGTTCAAAAATGATTTGAGATCATACCATGTCAAAGATCACAGATCAAAGGTCAACAATCGACGTTCATAGATTAGGCGTCGTAGCAAATGTCATAGACAAATGGTTACACCTAGACAAAGGTCATAAATCAAGCATTATAGGTCAAAGGTCACCTATTAAAGATCACAAATCAGGGGCCAGTTTCACAAAGGGTACATAGGTAGACGGGATGCTTAAGTATGTCGTAAATATCAAATGAAAATTTCTGATCAGTCTTTTTCCTTTTTACGCACCTTTGTGAAACTGGCCCCTGATGTCTCATGTTTTAGGCTAAATCAGATTTTCCTTCAGTAATATGATGGTGGCATAAAATCATTACCTATATGAGGTGTGGAATGACATCATAAATAATTATGGCATGAATGGCTTAGATAAGTTCATCACGAATGCTTAATTGATGACAAACTAAGCATTGTTGTATGAATTGTATGTCTTTACTATTTAATATTAATATTATATTATATTATATTGAATATATTGAAATTAATTTGACATAAGCAGCAACAACACCCAGTAAAATTAGTTTCAATATATTCAACAGCTTAACTGTATAGTTTTTTGGAAAGTGATTGTCAGGGAATTCAGGGATCGATCATTTCAGAGATTGATCGATCCCAACATGGGCAAAGCATGGGTGGAGCTTAACTAAGGATGGGTTGGGGGATAGCTAAAACTGGATTCCTCCATTTTTGTTCATGGGGAAGTATGTTCTCATGGGAAACTACAATGACATGGCAATAGGTTTGTGTTTCACGCTGGCTATGCATATAAATAAAGTTGTCGCAAATTGTCCTGTCTCACATACTGTGCTGTAATTTCTTGTTTTATCAAATCCCATTGGTTAAAATTCCTTGATTGAGGTGTGTGTTCCTTAGACAAAGGAGTTATTCCACCTGAATGGAAATCAGCACACAAGTGTCCCTTATATAAAAAAGTGGTTTGTCCTTACGAAGCAGCTATAGACCTCACCTGCCTTTGCTGTAAGATGGTGGAACACATCATCTGCTCTAATTTAATGAGCTATTGTGAACAGAATAATATGCTAATTCACAGACAATGCACCTTCAGTTGTGTTAAACTCAACTAATTCATGTCATCAATGATTGGGCTGCATCCATTGATAAACGGAAACAAGTGAACATTTTTATTCTCGACTGAAAAGGCTTTCGATACCTGTTCCACATAAACCTTTGAAATCTAACTTACATAAATATGATGTGTCAAAAAACATAGTAAATTTGATCGACTAATTCTTAACAAGTCACAAACAATTTGTAGTATTAAATGGTGCTAAATCAAACATTGCTGATGTTGTGTCTGGTGTACCACAAGGAACTGTTCTTAAGGCCTGTTAATGTTTTCATTCCACATAAATGGTATAGTCCACGACATTTCCTCCAGAGATCGGGCTATTTGCTGAAGATTCTGTATGTTATCAGGAAATTAATAACCCAAAGGACTGCGAAGCAATTGAGCAAGACATAAACATGTTAGGTAACTGGGCTACCACTTGGAGAATGCACTTCCAAACAGCGAAATGCAACATGATGAGCCAAACCTGGAAATAACACACCATCAAATTTGACTACATACTAAAAGGAACCAGTATAAGTTTTGTTGCATCAGTAAAGCACTTGTGCGTCAACATCACCAATGACTTAAGCTGGAACAAACACATCACTGAGATCTGCAGCAAATCATACAGACCCTAAGGACTATTGCGGAGAAATTTATCATTCTGTTCCCAAGAAATTATTCTTCAAGCATACATGGGACTGATTAGACCAGTTTGGGAATATGTAAGTACAGTTTGGGACCTTCATCAAATTATTTCTTCAGGACAAACTAGAAAATGTGAAAAAATATGCAGCTAGATTTATAACCTCAAAACTCTATTGCTATGAACCAGGCAGTATGACAAATATAATGCAAACTCTAAAACTCCCCCCACTATTTAAAGACAAACTGAAACAAAACTGCCGTATTGTGTTCTACAAAAATCTGCAGCAACAAGCAATTAGATACCATTAAGCAGTCTACAGAAGCCAATTCGGAAAACCAAAACCATGCACGACAGCAACTTCAACCAAATTCATGCGAGAACTGACGTCTTTAAATTTGTGTTTATCCCTAGTACGATAAGGGATTGGAACAAACTATCACAGGATCTAAGCAGTTCAGAAAACCCTGCAAATTCTACAAATAAATTACTTTGTACTGTATATTCCAGACTTGATTAAATCATCTTGCTCTGTTCGCCTCACTTTAGCATCATTTCTTAGCGACAATAATATATGTCAAACAACACATGCTTAATGCACATTCATCACGCCAGAAACATAAAATCTGATGTGTTGTGCGATAATAGCTGATGTTGAACCGCTAACCCTTTCAATTCCAATGTCTCAATTTTAAGGTAACTATACAGACAGCCTGTTGAATATTTTGAAACTAATTTGATTGAGAGCTTTTAATGTCATAGGCAGCAAGAGCTCCCAGTCAAATTAGTTTCAAAATATTCTTCCTTACATATCATAACGGATTTGTCTGGCCTGTATGTGTTAGAGGGTTAACCCAGCAATGGTTCAGAGAAATGAACAACTCTTACAGGGTATATTTCTTTTGGTCAAGTGACAGTTAATAAAAAAAAATTTTAAACCGCAATTATTGAATTTATAGGAAATGTTTGTGCTTTAGTAATTTGTACTTCGTTGACAAGTTTTTGATTTCTCATGAAATACTGAACATTTAGAGATTGATTGACATGAAGGATTATAACAGCACATTACTAAATAATAAGACAGGAAAAGAGAGTCTTGGACAGGTCCCGGACTGAAATGGGACTGACAAGGGACTGAAAAGGTACTCCTGTATTAAGGGGACTGAAAAGGGACTCCCGAGGCTTGAATACATTTTTCCAATACTAGGGGATTAAAAGTGGACTCCTGATTCTGTTACATTTCTTTTATATTTGGATACTGAAAAGGAACTTCTAGGACATAATTAACTTACTGGGGGACTGAAAATGGACTCCTGACTCTGCTAAATTTCTAATAATATTGGTGGACTAAAAAGGGACCTGTGACTCATTTGCATATCTTCTAGATAAAATAGCTCTGAGCTGAGTTGACCTATGGCCGCAACAGCTTCCAGTCAAATAGTTTCAAAATATTCAACAGCTTTCTTGTATAATTCTCTTAAGATTTAAACACTGTCATTTCAAGGGTGAATTCATTCACATATTTCTGTTGGTGATTTGAAACGTTAACATAAAGCCAAAATATAATGATCTATACTTTCCAAGAAATAGATGCAGACAGAGAAAAAAACCCCAGATGAATCTAGGTACAATAACCCCATCACTCGCTCCCAGTGGAAAGAGCACCGTCAGTCTCCTGGATATTGCATGTATGCAAGCTTTTGTCGTCTGTCAGTGATGTTTATAATGAACCTTTCCGGTTTTAGCTATGCCCCGCCCATCTCTAGCTAATCTCCACCCACACCTCGCTCATGTTGGGATCGATCGATCTCTGAACACCATAACGATCAATTTCCAAAAAAACTACACAAGTAAGCTGTTGAATATTTTGAAACTAATTTTACTGGGTTTTGTTGCTGCCTAAGGCAGCAACAGCGCCCAGTCAAATTAGTTTCAAAATATTCAACAGCATGTTCCTTAAATAGCAAAGAATTACAAAGACATACAATTCATACAACGTGTCGGAGTATCTGAGATTTGGTGACGGTCTATATGGAACCCTTTGTGACGTAATGATTGTGACGTCATCATACACGAGCTGAGCTGATTATGACGTCATATGAGGTCAAAAGATGGAAGGATACTCTGGAAAGATGAATTGGATAGATAAAATGGCTAATTTTTATGCCTCAATGATGCTAAAGTAAGAGAACATACAGAGACACACAGGCAATATATATAATGTTTCATCAACTTGGTAGTAGCAGCGGAGGTCTCAAAATATATAACTTGCAATTGTTTATGCATGTGGTTGATACAGATTTGATTAAAAGCAGGAAGCAATTATACAATCACGGTGAATTGTCCGCCGATGCATGCTTCAGTAAGCGTCTTATTGCGAGCGCTTCTGTGAGCCTTTGCATCTAATGACAGCAGATTGATTTGTAGCATTGGTCATCGTGGCGGCATCTGAGAACAGAGAACAGTTTTACCAAACAGATCTCTCCGCAGCAAGATCACATAGACACGGTTATCATTCATTGGCCTGGCAGATTGACTATATCGGAGCATCGATATCAGCGTCGACAAGTTTGTCGCTTAACTTTTTCCACTGTCTACGTATAATAGTCTTGAGGACAATGTTAAGCGAGTCATTATCGAGAAGACATCGTCAGAAACAGGTGACTGTATAAAAACTGTTATGTAGCAGTATTCAGGACAAATAACGACACGTGTGTGGTTCCGAGCCTTCCGCCTGGCTGCATTTGAGCTCAGAAACTACTCTACAAACAATATTTCTTTGGCCTGTTGAATGTTCATCAATTGAAATGGTTGGTTATATTGATCTACTATCATTTGGTTTGAATTAGCAAACTAATTAGGATCTCAATAATCATGTAAGCAACATTATCTTTTAAAAGGCTGTAATATAGTGTCCAGGATGTCTTAGGTGCACTGTTGTGTCTTTACACATCAAACCATTTGCTTCTTAACTGTCTAACTGCTGCAAGCTACCAGACAATAATTTCAATGGGCAATAACTGTGGATATGCAGACTATTTTGAATATAATTTGACTGAAAGTTGTTGGTGGCTTCGACACCAGCAACTTTTAGTCAAAGTGTTTTCAAATTATTCAGCATATCCAGAGTTAAACCCCATAGAAAATATAGTCTGCAGAAATTCAGCAGGCCGACAGTTAATGTAGCGTAACATTGTTGATTGTGTTATTAGCACTTTGATTCCTGGTACTCTTCTGAAGCAGATAATTTGGAGCAGATGACAAAGATAATTATTTGAATCTAGTTGTGTTGCAAGGAATTCTGTTTGATCTAATTGAACTTTGCAAGTGAACTTAATCACCTTAGACCAGCTTAAACACTTTAACCCTTTAATTTGTTTGAAAAAATTCAGTTTTTAAAATGTCAATTTTCAGACCAAGAGAAGACTAATTCTGAAAATTTACCACTGAAATGACTGGCTCGGTTATCGAGCCAGTCATTCCAGTGGTAAATTTTCAAAAATAATCTTGGTCTGCAAATGGACATTTCGCAAGACCAGCGCAGAAGCCATTTTTGGCTGATATGACTGCTAAAAGGTTAATACCTTGATTGCGTACTCTTCAGGTTGGTACAGATCAAATGGATAATTTTATGAATGTGCTTGTGTTAGAATGAATTTCCTGTAATTGAAGTTTTGCAAACTTGTGAACTTATCAAATTAAAGCCAGAGTTCCTTTAGGCGACAACATGGACCATATATCGGTACGGAAGTTTTCATTTCGCCGTAAAGGCAGTGGACGAAAAAACAAAGATGACCTTGGCTTTGACTTTGACAAGATAACATATATCAGGTGAGTGAATACATTGATCACATGTGCTATGGGGGAGATGAGTCTAGCTTACAGAAAATAACGACTCACAAAATGTAAGGACAATCATTTAATTACTGATAGCAATATTTTTACAGCAATATTGGTTGCAAAATAAACATCACTTAAAGAATTTGAATGAAAATGAACTTTAGGAATCTGAAATCTTAGTATACTGTATTATGTTAAAGTTTTGGCAAGATCCATCTAGCATTATTTTTGTCCATATTATCAGAAAAGCGTTAAATAATAGAATATGCTTGTGACCAAGGATATCCACGTCCTGTTCACAGTAACACTAGCCTAAATCCTAACGGTCAGCTACAGAACTCAGCCATGCATTGGTGCCATTATATTTCTGTTTTACTGTATTGATCGACCCATGTATAATTCTGCATATTTCTGCTCAATTTAAATGCTCTAAAAAGTTAGTGTGCACTATATATACAATTACGATAAAACATGGTCACGTGTTTTCCCTCTGAATCTTGAAATTTGAGTGCATGTCTAACAGTTATAGATAGTTTACATTTGTGTCCACAAGAAAACGTATTCGCAAATCTGGCAATTAAACTTTCGTCATCTCATTCCAAATATCATGCCAGTCGTCCATTTCCTAGAAGCTCAACATGAAATTAATATAACTTTTATTTCATAGAATTGGGAAATTCTGTCATTATGCGGGATATCCAATTGGAATTAGCGAAATCAACATACAGATTTATCTGAAAGTCAGCGCTGTTTTAGACAATTATCCATTGAATTAATGGATACTTTTGTAGGTATTAATTTATATATGTAATATATAATGTGTGTGTGTGTGCATGAGTGTGCGTGCATATGTGTGAGTGTGCGTACATGTGTCTATGTGTGTGTGCGTGCGTATGTCCGTGTGTGTAAGCGTGCATACACGCGCTTATGAGTGTGTTTGTATATGTGTGTGCTGCTTAATTAACTGTACATAGTAACTAGCATATATGTTGGAGGGCCTGAGGAAGATCAGTTTACTGATGATATACCCTCGATAAATAAAGATTTATTATTATTATTATTATTATTATTATTATTGTGATGTCTCTGTACATAAATGAGATATCAGACACATTGATTGGCTCCTGTCAATACTTAACTATATATAATACGTACTCTGATTGGTCAATGAGGAACCTTTAATCAGCCATATTTATCCAGTTGTAGTTCCACGCATATTAGCCAGTAGCATATGATCCATTTTGTCGCTAAATTTAGAAACCATGTTTCCCGTTGTCACTGTATTGAATGATTTATAATGTCACTTCAGCTTTAAGAGATTAAGTTTTATGCAGCTGAGTGTCAATAAGCCTGGCCTCGGTTGTTTACCAGATTATGTCATTGCCAATGAACGTTATCCATTAACAGCTAGTGACTACTAATCGGGGATGAAAATACTGCTGCCTGGTGGGATTTGTGGATTTAGCTGATTAGAGCAGTAACTTAGCGTAATGAAGAATTAGGATCATAATATTATTAAAGCCATATATCACAAAAAAACTAAGCCAATTTTCTACGCATTTATGTGTTTAGTTTTGATATTTCTGTAAAGTGTTCAAAATCATGTTAATTATATATTTAAATACACCCTAGTATCCACTATATGTACTGAAACTCGGGGTACAAATCATGTGTTTTAAATATGCAATTAACTCAGTGAATATTTTGCAAAAATTACAAGAAAAAAACAACAGCAATCAGAGATTGCAGACACTCGCTGTAGCATTCTTGTCACATTTTAATAGTTTTTCAGATATTTTTAGCTCACCTGGCCAGAATGGAATCAAAATGTAGCCTGCTTGGCAGCCATATTGGATGTTTTTAGTCCATGTATTTGAAGGCAAAATTGTTTTTACATAGGTTTTTGGTTATTCTGATTTCAGATTTTTGGTTTGGTGGCCATCTTGGATATTTTTCCCAACATAAGCTCCCATACTAAAGCGATCAGAAAGTTAAGATGTCTTCACAAGAAGGAGTAGGTCAATTTCAAGTATATTTTGCAGGAAGCATCCTTACAGCATAGGGATCAAAGTTTGTTTAAAGGATGCCAATTTACAAATTTTGTCAGCGGCCATCTTGTATTTTGACCAATTTTTATACCCCGCCAAAAAATTTGGCGGGGTATTATATAATGCCGCCGTCCATCCGTCCGCGGGTGGATGGGCGGTCCGGGCGGCAGAGTGGTTTCCGGATGATAACTCCATTACTGTTTGTCGAATAACATTGAAACTTCATAGGGTGGTTGGACTTGGTCTTGGGAAGAAACCTATCGAAATCGACGATGATCCGAAATCCAAGATGGCCGCCAGCCACTGCTCTTGAAAATTGGTTTCCAGATGATAACTCCGTTACCGTTTGGCGGATCGCATTGAAACTTCATAGTGTGGTTGGACTAGGTCGTGGGAAGAAACCTATCAAAATCGACAATGATCCGAAATCCAAGATGGCTGCCAGCCACCGGCGTCCATCTTGAAAATTGGTTTCTGGATGATAACTCTGTTACCGTTTATCAGATCGCTTTGAAACTTCATGGAGTGGTTAGACTAGGTCTGGGGAAGAAAGCTATTGAAATTGACAATAATGCAAAGTCCAAGATGGCCGCCAGCCACTGGTGGCCATCTTAAAAATTGGTTCCCGGATGATAACTCTGTTACCGTTTGTCGGATCGCATTGAAACTTCATAGGGTGGTTAGACTAGGTCCGGGGAAGAAACCTATCGACGATGATCCGAAATCCAAGATGGCCGGCAGCCACCGCCATCCATCTTGAAAATTGGTTTCCGGATGATAACTCCGTTACCGTTTATCGCATCGCTTTAAAACTTCATAGAGTTGTTGGACTAGGTCTGCGGAAGAAGCCTATCGAAATCGACAATGGTCCAAAATCCAAGATGGTCGCCAGTCACCGGTGGCTATCTTGAAAATTGGTTTCCAGATGATAACTCCGTTATCGTTTATCGGATCACTTTTAAACTTCATCGGGTGGTTCGACTACCTCTGGTGAAGAAACCTATCTAGATTGACAATGATCCAAATTCCAAGATGGCTGCCAGCCACCGGTGGCCATCTTGAAAATTGGTTTCCGGATGATAACTCTGTTACCGTTTATCGGATCGCTTTGAAACTTCATAGAGTGGTTGGACTAGGTCTGAGGAAGAAACTTATCGAAATCGACGCTGATCCAAAATCCAAGATGGCTGCCAGCCATGGGCTGCCATCTTGAAAGTTGGTTTCTGGATGATATCTCCGTTACCATTTATCGGATCACTTCCTAGGGTCGTTGGAATATGTCTGGTGAAGAAACCTATCAAAATTTATGATAATCCAAAATCCAATATGGCCACCAGTCAGCGGCAGCCATCTTGAAAATTGGTTTCCGGATGATACCTCCTTGACAGTTTAGCTGATCGCTTTGACACTTAATAAGGATTACTGGTCTGAGGAAGAAATAAATATCTTCTGATAGCTGTCATTTATTAGTTTGTCATCATGGTCGGTATTATGAGCCGTTTGCGGAGCTCTTGTTAGAAACTTATTAAAAAATCTCTGAAACCGTTTGGGGATTGATTAAAAATGTTAATTTCGTCTCTTTGACATCTAATCACATGCATCTTCCTTTTTTTTAGCTAATACAACGTTCTTTGCTTGCTTTTAGTTAGAACTCTTTATACAGAATTAAGTTCTTTTTTTGGCCAATTTGGTATCTGTATTTTTAGACAAGCAATGTATCTTGGTTTCTCCCATTTCTTAACCACTTCCCGGAGCTGTCAGATGTCACCATATCTGTCAGATTTATGTATCGGTCATTGTCAATTTGTCCTTGATCTATTTCATTCTTTTTATATCCATGATTTCTTGCTAACTATTTGTATCGCTTTAAATATAGTATTATAGATCTTAAATATAGGGTTGATAACTACATCATGTTTAGGAAAGCCCATGTGGCACTGAATGCCCCAAACATTAATGCGCCCCTATCCTGCATTGTTGAGGCCTTGTGGCTCCATGCAATGGAGTTGTCCATTGTAGGAACCTATACCAATGGCCGTGTCCTTTTGGATCTCAGACCCGACCAGGTGTAGTGAGAGTTCTGAGATGGATGGCATAGAAATGTGGCACCTGTAGGTAGGTGTCTTACAAACATAAGTAATTCAAGTAGATAGGTGTAACTTTTTATGCATGCAGTCTTAAGTGACTCTAGTAGATTAACAGTCACACAGCCAGTCAACATAAAACAGGATTCTTTGAATCGAATTTTGGATGATGCCATCATTGCTACCAACAATGCACATGTGATTGCTATCAGCCAATCAGCTATCTTGACAGAGCGCCCTCTAGCGAGGGCTATGGGTATTGGATATGAACCCTGTTTAAATGGCTGCTATATTGAGGGATAGTAATTCAAGCAAATCACCTAAGGATCCTCAACATATGGAAAGAATACAAGGATGCAGACATACCCCGCAGACAGTGAGTGTTAAAATCTTCCTACCAGCTTCCTTTCAGAGTAGGAAAAAGCAGAAACTCATCAGTGGAAGGTAAGTATACAACATTAATAAAACAGAAGACCCGCCCCTATCGAAGGGGTGTCTTGGTTGATCTGGGCTCACTTAACACCTTGTATCCTCTCGGGGCAGGTTAATTAACTTTCATCTCATTAATGAATCCATTAGTCTGACATTCGCTTCTGGATCATAACACCTGTAACAGCTGAGGTAATCATTAAAAATTAACATTTTTATAGTCACAGCATCCACTACAGTGCCATTCAGAAACATCCATTTCAGCTGGCCAAAACAGGAGGATTTTTGAAAACAATTTTTTTTACAAATAACCATCTTTTGTCCTGTAAAATGAATTTTAACAAGCATAAGTTTAAATTTTCTAGACCAATTTTGACCATTAATGCTTTAAGCTTCAAATCAACCAAAAAACAGCTTCTTCAGTGCTCTTGGGACATGTTAATTTGCAGACCAAGAGAAGACTATTTTTGAAAATTTACCACTAGAATAACTGGCTCGATAACCAAGCCAGTCATTCCAGTGGTAAACTTTCAAAAATAGTCTTCTTGGTCTGCAAATTGACATTTTAATTTTCTTGAACAAATTCAAGGCTTAAAGGGTTAAATTCGTGGAGCTACACCATCACAGCTGGTGAGATAATAAAGCAGAATTATGAAAAAAAAACCATTTAACCCTTCACTTGCCATGGTTGGTGAATAAAATCCAAGTTATTGCTTATTGAATGCCCATTTACAGGCTAAGAGAAAACTGTTTTTGAAATTAACGGTTAACGAGCCAATTATTACAGTGGAAAAATTTCAAAAATAGCCTTTTCTTGACCTGCATATGGACATTCTTTCGGTTTAGTGCAGAGGCCAGTTTTGGTCTTAAGTCCTGTCCAGTATAGGATTATACAGCAAACAAAGAATTTTATTGACCTAACTTGGCGCTACTACGCGACGCTTAATCTACTGCATAGCAACACTATTTTATACATCAATAAATACAATGATTTGAACATCAAATGACAGTAAGCCCAAATCAGTACCTGGTTTTAAAACTCCATAATGATTCGTCGTCTGCGACATCATGCATTGTTCGACTCAATTTAGCAATATCATTCAGACTGGTATCATTGGGCTATTGTACAACTGTTCTAATGGATGAATCCAGTTTTAGCTAGGCCCCGCCCATCTTTAGCTAAGCTCCACCCACACTTCGCTGTGTTGCGATCGATCGATCCCTGAACTGCCTGACTATCAATTTCCAGAAAACTATGCAGGTAAGCTGTTGAATATTTTGAAACAAAATTGACTGGGAACTGTATTCAATACCTTGTTTACTAAATATTAAAGACAAACAATTCATACAACAACACTTAGTCCGTCATCAAGTAAGTGTTCATAACAAACTTATGTACCCTGATTTTCTGCCTACCATGATATCACAGTCGACCATGGTAGTTCATGGTTTGACCATGGTCGACCATGATTTTTCAACTCAACTGACCGTGGTCCCAGTGACCTCATGAACATGGTCAGGTGACCATGTTATCGTGGTCGTACATGGTCTTTGCAGTGTTATATATATTGACAATGAAATTATAGTCAATTCATGGTCGGATCAGACATTTGATAAATTTTCAGTCCCATCCTTGGCCATGATATTCATGGTCGACCATGGTCATTAAAAAATTTCAATGTTATCGCTTTTGACATGACTGACGATCAAATCATGGTCAGTTCATGGTCAAAGTTGAAACGATGTGTTAGCAATTTCAAATTCAATCGTTGACTATGATATATCATGGTAGACCATGTTAACTCCAAAATTTCAAAGTTATGTCTCGTGGATACAGACATGGTGAGAATTTCGAGGACAAACTAGTCAAAGCCGACTTCTCCTTTCATGATCAGAAAGGACAACAGGGACACTATTCCAAACAAAATTTATCCCTTTTCGAAAACAAATTGTATCTTTTTGCAAACTTCAAGGCAAAAGTAGCAGCGTTCACAGTACATGCAGCAACCTTAAATACAAGGTAAAAGTGAAAAGCTATTGCACAACACGCAATGTTGTCTACCTCCTTACGTGCCAAAAAAATGCAAGAAACAATGTTGGAGAAACATTCAGACAATTTCAAGTACAAGGAACACATTAGAGATATAAAAAACAACAAAGACACACCAGTGAGTCGCCTCACATTTCAACCTCCCTGGGCATGATTACACTGATGTACAGTACCGGACCATCGAAGTACGCCATAGCTCATGATAATGCTTACAATGTTGTAATCGCTTCTCAGCCCTTTGGCTAAAACCAAAGTAGTACAATGTTATAGGCTGTACTGTCCAGCACAGTACAATTTCTTTTAAATGGAGCTGGATTGCTACCCAATGGTCAACTATGCAAATTAAATGTCACCAATCTGTTGACCAGGGTCTGACCATGCAGGTTAAATGGCGCCAGTTTGTTTGTTCTGTTTGACCATGGTCTGACTATATTCTGTTTGACCATTGTCAAACCATGGTATGTCACCGACCATCAAACATGGTTTTGTAACACAACAAAAATACTAAGCCACTCAATTCACTCTTGGCTATAAGTCACCTGACTTAGATATCTCAGAAAATTTTAACCTATTCATTCCCATAGCGTATGGGTTCCCTAGTAAACAAGGTTAGCAGATATACATCCCTCCATTGGGTATTCTTGATAGTATCTCTTTAACTCTAAATCATTCATTGCTCTAGGGAACCGGTTCCTCTATTCCTGTAGCGTACATATAAATGAGTCTGTGAGCATGCGCATTTATGCTACTATGCATGCACCGAGTCCAAGCCATCAATAATTAATCTTCTGTATTACAGGAAACACCTAATTTTTATCTCAACAAATCCTATTCATTCCATAATCTTGTGGAGCTACATCCACATTTGATTTTTCATGAATGTCACAGAGTTGAACAAATCATGTACTTTATGTAAAATGGTTATAATTTACGTGGATATGAAACAGAATGGAAAGTTTTCGTGACTACAAAGAAAATGGAGTCCAATCAGATTCGCGGTACAGTTAATCAAGGTGAAGTCAAAATCTCTGATCCTGTTTTAGCCACAGAGGCTCGTTCCTACATAAGGTATACTATATACCAGTTTAGATCGAATCCTGCATAAGGTATCCTACATTACTATGTAACATACTGGTTGGGAAGTTATTGGATCTATTAAGAATGTGACAGTGGTGCAAACGGGCATGGTAGAGTGGATGAACACCACAAGGATACACCATGATCATCCCCTGAAGAAAAGCGAGTCGTCCTTCTAAGGACAGTTACTAACCAACTTACATGAAACTCACAAGTACTTCATGATGATCAGTCATGTCAGTCACATTACAATAAAGACAAGCCCATCATATTAATTCGTGATTCAGTCATCGCATTAAAATTTCCTATATCAGATAGCCTGGTATTGGCACCGTTTTTGCAGGCTAATTACTAGCAATGGGCCGTGAAACCTTATTACCTTTTATTTAATATCTTGCAAAAATCACTCAAGATTTTATGTTTTCTAATACCGTGCGGGGTTTTTCGATACAAGTTTTTTTATGGTCTTAGTTTCATGGAAAATGTAAACATTGCTTTCTGTGGACTATCCTCTTTAGTATGTAGTAAAGTGGCAAATTTTGGACGATCTCGGAAATCCTGGATGTTCAAAATTTTGATACTGATTTGGATCCTCGTAATCACATAGCCCTCTTTTGTTAGATAGGCTATTTAAGACTGTGTCAGGTTATCAGGTTCACTTGATTTCTAAATCTAGCGAGAAACTTGTGTTCACTTGATTTCTAAATCTAGCGAGAAAATGTATCATATATATGACTGGTTATATTGTAAGTGACCAACATATAATGATCCAAAATGAAATGCGATGTTGGAGAAAAATTGCTTGAACGCCCGAGAATTAAACTGAGGTAGACCGCTTCTAATGTTAGCGAGCCAGCCAGTGGCAAAGTGAATCTCCATTTGGAGGCGCTGACGAGAGGTGTAGATCGCATTGCCAAATTTCCGATTCCAGGATAACTCTATATCCAAGTACTCGCTCAAGATACCTCATTAAAGTTTGCTTTAACCTGATCTGATCAGATAATATCACTTTATATATCACGTGATTATCACGTGATTTTGATTTATATATTTTCAAGACAACATTTATGTCAAATTAGGGTTAATTTTGATGGAATATACAATCTTTATTAAAGGATACACAATATTTAGGCCGTTCAATTTAATAATTTCACTTGTGCGAATGATGTTTTGAGGTACACATTAAGCATAGCTGCGAGGTGACAAGATTTGTGCAGGGGAAATTTTGTTACGTTTTCGTGGTATTTCAGACGTTAAGAGAGGAAAACAACATGACTAAGTTTTATCCTTGTATATAGTACACACTCATTTTTTAGAACGTGTAAATTGAGCATGTGCGGCCTATTTATGAGTTTATAAGTAAATACGCCACTCCCATCTTTGCCGTACTCATTCAGATTCAACTTATTTCAGTTGCAACTTATGACTAATAACTTTGAGAGTTAAATGGTTAATATTTTGATAGTAAACACTACAAACTTTGATGGCTAAGTTTACTATGTCAGAGATGTGTGTCAATCTCAATGTTTTAGTAGCAAGCATAGCCTTTGGATCAGGAAAGTTCTTGACTATCAGACCCTTTTATTAGCCCTAAGATGTTTTTTTCCTAATTAATGTATAATCTAATCTCTCACCATTTTGGAACTTCTTTCTGTAGGTGCTTAACTCGCATGAAATTGGATTTGAAGAGCACATACCCAGGCTATGAAGGATCGTTCTATCGGCTCTCAATCGATTGTTATAGTCATATATAACACTCTGCTTGCAAATGGACTATTACTCTTGGAAATCGTCTGAAAGTCTACCAGATGAGGGGAGAACTAACCTAGTTAGAAAAGATTTCTCTCTAAGGGCTGTGCAAACTGTGAAATGGTTTGTCTGAATATGTTGTTTCCACACCAACTCTTAAAACATTTGAAAATGGTTTAGATAGGCTTTGGCACAGTCAAGAGGCAATGCATGACTACACCATACACGCAACCCATGACCAGTAGTGATGGCATAGTCATGGAGATAAATGAAGAGGAGATGAGCATAAAGGCCTAATTGTCCTGCGCTCAGAATTATTACCTAGATTATAACTCATTATTTGTGGTATAACAATTGATTATAATTAAACTTCTGGTTTAGGTATGCCAAATCAATTCACTTCTGTTGTTTTGCTGGTATTGTTTATGTTTCTAAATCACATTTGACAATTTAAATGCCCTATCTCAGGGGCTCTTATTTTGAAATTTTTAATTTTATTAGTTGTTCTTAGTGCAGTGGCTGAACCATCCAATTCTCCTCATCATTCAGAACCTTGTGTACGCCCATCTCTGCCTAGTGTTCCTAATCTTTTATGCTCTAGTTCACCCTTATACATCTTCGCATTTATCTTCTAGGAATAATTTTATTTTTTCCTATGCTCCTAGCAGTTCTTTTGTCGTTTTGACTTCACCAGATTTCGTTTTGCGACCTGTTATTTCAAAAAATTGGAATTAATCATCTTTCGATTCGCCTAATATCAATCTGCAAATCAGTGCGTCAGTCTTTATTATTTTAATTGTGAATAGTGGTTTGCTATCTTTTAGTATCATATCTGGCCTGATTAATTTTTCATATAGGTTCCATCAAGTTTTTTATATCAGTCTTTCCTTTCTGTCAATCAGTAGGATCCCTCACATGATGAAGCATATTTATGTGCGAAAGTAAGCTTGTCACAATAATAAAGTTAGCCTATATAAGCTGCCTCCTATAATCTTTATCTTTTTTGTCTTATCAAGACTCACACCACTCCTTTCTCGAGTTCAGTAGAAATTTTGATCTTCTTAGACTAGTGATATGTCTATTTCTGTTATTTTCATATGGAGTTGTTTTCTCTGCCTTATCTATTCAAGCCTATTTTTAATCTTCTAAATTCTAACTTTTCCAGGCATTATTAAATAAATTCCTCAAGGGAGCCTAACCAAGATGATTGGGTCATTTCCTTCTTATGGATTGTGGAATATGTTTTTTTCCTTTCACCCTTCTGTGTAGTTTCAGTCTTTTGTCCTTATCCATCATTTATCTGGTAACAGGTTTGGTGGGCTTCTTTCCTGTTTAATCATCTGATAAAGATATTAACAAATGGGCTCATATCATACGAGCTTTGTTTAAAATTAGATTTTGTAAAATAAGATTCTGCAGGTTTATTCTGGTCCTAGCTGTCATGCTTAAGTGCTTCTAGATAATCTCTACTCTCTCAGGGGTGGGGATAGATATAGCTATCCTCATGCATGTCATAGGTAGCAGATTCTCTACATATAAGGTACAATCAACTTAGTCATTGAATCCTCCCCATTTTTTCTATCAAACCATGTTAGTCTCCTGTGACATTAGTCCTGCTTCTGTTCCTGATCAATAAATTTCTGATCTTTTCAAGTAAGATACAGTGGAGGAATGGCAGAATCCAAGCATTTTAAGGAGTATGAGGTGCTGGCAGATCATCTTTTTATAGGGTCTCAGCTGTTATCTTCAACTCACATATTTATCATTTTCCGACAACTTGCAGAAAATTTTTACACTTCATGTCCTTATGATTTAATACTAATTCTGTTGCATTTTTTGAATTATTTTGACTGGAACCCATGGCTGCTTTATTGCTGTTTGAGACAACGATGACTTACAGTCAAATCATTTTATAATATTCAACTCTTTTCCTGATACGTTGTCTCAGAAATGGAGTTCATCGATGAAAGGAATAATATGGACATGGAGTCATTTTGGCCAGCCATCACTGGTTTCGTCTAGGATAAGGGACAGTGTTTTCTGATGTTTCCATGTATACAGAATCGACCCTAACTGGATCTGGATTCTTTTACCCACATCATGGCCAGTCTGGGATTCCTCTGGCTTGGAAGGTTCCTTAAATGTGTTAAAATTTGGGCCGAATGGAGTCAGTTTTGTGTATGAAGGTCAAGTCTGGTAATTCAGAATTTTGTCCTTCACCCCGACCGCATACACTGCATTTTCATTGGCTGGGTGTCATCGGTACCAATTGACCAGTTTATCCAGCTGCAGGTCCTTTTTGATGTCTTGTTCTTAAGTGGCGTCATCAAATCACCCAAGTTTTTCAGTTCTGTCTTAGACAGGATAAAAGATTGAGAAAAAGTTGAGTATATTTCCATACCAATCCTTCATCAACATATATAAATTTGATCTGTTACTGGGATTTTTTCCCATAAGTCCATGTTGGACTCAATATCAAGCATGATGTATTTTCTTCTCCAGAATACATTGGTATGTTTAAGCTTCTTCCTCAGCGTTTCTTCAGTCTTGTGGCCAGTTCGAAGATTCCTCAGCCATATATTTTATGAGTCTCATTTAAATTCATCATGTGTTTGAACCCATAGTCTTCGAACAAATCCTTCCTTTGATCATTTCTACTAAGAGTTTGGGGGAGGGGATCGCTATAGAATTTCCTCTCATATGGAATCAGATAAAGTAGTCTTATTCCCTCTTCAATACTCTGAAATATCAGAGAATGACGAGATATTGTCTCTTTCACAAGCCACCTATCTGCTCATGCAGTCATTTCTATAGTAGTGCCTTTCCTCAACAAGCAGGGCAGTTGAGGTTATCATATTCTGTCTGGAGTTTTGGTCCTCCTCCAGCGGTGGAGGTGTCAGGAAATCTATCAGCATCTCATATTGCAGGTAGAATGATTTTCCTTGTAGCTCATTTATTACATCCCATTAAGTTTCTACTCAGTATAGCGTCCAGATCTGATGTTCATATTCTTCCTCTTCTTCTCAGTCTGCCTCTTCTCTTCCTTCTTATTCTTCCTCTTCTCCTTCTTTTGATCATCTGGATCCTATTGTTTCTGTCATTCTTTCTCCAGAATTGGAATTCCAGATAGTTGATTCGGTTTTAGATTTTCCATTGTTTTCAGTATGTTGCAATTCCTCTCTCCACCGCTCTTTTATTTCCCGCTAGATTTTCGATCCTATCTAGATTTTCTGCCAGTGGTTTGGATTCATATTCATTTCCTTCTAATCAGCGAGAGGAATGTGATGTTAGTCCATCTGATCAGGCTTCCTTGGTTTTGGATTCTTGCTCGGGCTCTGCCTCTATAGGTTTAACCTCGCCTTCCTCTTTAAGAAACTTTGATTCTTCTGTTTCTTTAGATTCTGATCTTTGTCCTCCTCCTTCTTCCCCATCTCAGGCTTCTGCTAGTACTATCCCAACATCAGTCAGGGCCAGGGATCTTAGGAGGTTTTACCCGGTTAGGGCCTCCACAGATGATTGGTCTTTGACTTATCAATGGATAGCTTCCTCTCTTTCTCTTCCTCTTCAGGATGAGTTTTCAATTGATGCTCCTTCTTTTGGATCCACTCTGTCCTCTTCTGATCCTTCTAGTGTTCCTTGTGTCCTTCCAGTGGATAATTTGGTTGTAGATATGCTTGATTTTTACGTCAATGATGTTCAATCAAAAGAGTTCTCTCTTACTCCCAAGTTAGATGCTCCGGTTCAGGTTCTGAAAGTTGATTTTATTAGATTGGCCGCTACTCAATCTCTCAATGGTCCGACTTGGGACGTTCTATCTTCAAATCTCAAGGAGTCCTCTACGGTCGAGCCATCTTCTGATCTTTTTAAATGGGAATCTGTTTGTCGTGCACAAATAAAATCAGCAAATTTTATGGTCCTTCTTTCAGAGGCTCTTCTCAAGGCTCAGGAGAAGGTTGATCATATTCCTCCTGAAATTTTTCGATCTTTAGCCGATGTTTCAAGAGGTTCTTTGAACTCGGTTTGCCATTCCTTGAGTTTAATTACCTCTAAAAGAAGATCAAGGAAACTTGCAGAGGTTAATATTTTGAATTCACTCAGGAGTAACCTTATTTCAGCTCCTCCTTTTGGATTGGACATCTTTGGCTAGGCCTCTACCAATATTCTTAGAGCTGAGTCTGATCGCCTTAGATCAGCTAAGGATCTGCGAGATCAGATCTCTGTTTTGAAACCGTCGGTCAAGAGAGGCTCTTCCTCGGTCAGAAGTCCGAATTCCTCTCCCAGGAGGAAGAGTCTCAAGCTGGATGAGTATGGCGCCTATCCTTCTAGGGTAATCACAAACTCAAACCGGTCCTCTGCTTCCCAATCCAGATCCACGGAGGAGGATCATTTCATAGACCTAGATCTCAAGTCCGTCAAGCCCCTTCTCAGGTAAGAAGGGGTCAGGTGTTTTCACGAGGTTCTAGATCTAATTCTAGAGGTCGCTCCGCTAGAGGTTTTCAGACTAGATGGGTTTGAAGGGATGGCCATAACCCGGGTAGGCCTTTCCCTTTCGTCTTTCCCATTGTTTCCTCCTCCTCTTCTACCACCTTTGGATCTATCGGTGCGGTCCCTTCTTCCCAGCGTGCCAGTAGGCAGTGTCTCTGTTTTGGGAGACTTGGCAAGCCCTCGTTCAGAACTCCTGGCTTTTAGAACAAATCCGCTGTGGTTATGCACCGTCATGGATAGATCTTCCGCCTCCTGTCTTGCCAGCCCAAATGGACTCCGGTCCCTTCCAATCCGGAGAAGTTGGAAGCACTGGAAGACAAATTGGAGTCAATGTTTCTAAAGAAGGCTATAGAAGAGGTTCCTTTATGGAGAGTAGACCCGGGCTACTACTCAACTCTTTTTCTAGTCCCCAAGAAAACAGGTGGATGGCGTCCATTTATCAATCTAAAAAGGTTAAACCTTCTAATTTCTACTCCAAAATTCAAAATGGAGACGTCTTCCATGGACCTGAAGGACGCCGATTTTCATATTCTCATCCACCCTTCTTTCAGAAAGTTCATGAGATTCGCTTTCAAGGGCCGAGTATGGCAATTCAGAGCCATGCCTTTCGGCCTGACCACGGCCCCCGTTTTCTTCACCCGCCTAGTGTCAGCCGTAGCAGGAATTCTGCACCGGCATTCTATTCCCCTTCACGTTTATATAGACGATTGGTTACTAAAAGCAGAATCTTCCTCAATTCTGTCAAGTAGCGTTCCAGAGGTCTGCAGTCTGGCTTGCAGTTTAGGATGGGTCATAAATCTAGAAAAATCATGCTTGGCTCCATCTCAGGTTTTCACCCACCTAGGCATCTCTTTCGACCTAGTTCGAGGCTTAGTTTTCCCTTCAGATCTAAGAGTAGAAGCCATCTTAGTGGCCATGGAAATTCTGTCTTCCTCTGCCGTGGTCAGAGCAATCTTCTTTCTCAGGGTGATAGGCTTGATTGTCAGCGTCGAGAACATCATTCCGTGGGCGGCGCTGATGAGAAGACCTTTCCAAATGTATCTTATGTCCCTGTGGAAACAGTCGGTTGATTCGATCTACCATCAGATCCCTGTCAGAGAGCATTTAAATCCCCACCTAGAATTTTGGAAGGATAGCGCTCTGCTTCTGATGGGTGTTCCTCTGGTCAAGTCTTCTCCTCAAGCAATTATCTTCACAGACGCTTCCCAAGAGGGATGGGGAGCGGTCTGGGATTCCCTGTCTGTTTCAAGCCATGGTCCTTGGAGGAGTCATCAGCCCACATCAACATTCTGGAATTGTAGGCTGTCAAGAAGGCTCTCCTTTCTTGGTCAGATCGAGTAAAGGGTCTCAAGATCTCGATTCGATCGGACAATTCAACAGTAGTCTCTTATATCAACAGGCAGGGGGGCACAAAGTCGTCTCCTCCTATGCGTGGAGGTGTGGAATCTCCTCATGTGGTGTCGCATGAATCAAATTTTCCTAGTGTCCACTCATGTCCCAGGCTGTCTGAATTTTCTTGTGGACCAATTGTCTCACCCCTCCAAGTTCGCCCACACAGTGGCAGTTAAAGAGGTCGGTTGTCAAACCGATCTTCAACCTCTTGGATCGTTTCTGCAAGATCTCAGGAAATCATCGATTCTGCTAGGAGGGAGTCGACCCGAAGAGTTTACAAGGGTCGACTTAAGATTTTTGGAGAATGGTGTTCAGATATGGCCTCGTGCCCGATTCTGTTTCTATTTCCCAGGTGTTAGACTTTTTATCTTATCTGTTCGATTCTTTACATCTGTCTGCTAACACTATAAGATGATATAGATTTTCTTTAGCATCTTCTCTTCCTTGTCTGTTGAATGCTGATGTTAAAGATACTAAGGTTCTTAATGGTTTCATCAGAGGTTTGGGTAATAGTTGTCTTCCAGTTGCTAAACCGTTGCCTTCCTGGAACTTGGCTCTGGTTCTTCAGGTTTTGGCAGGTCATCATTTCGAACCTATCTCTACGATTAGCTTGAAACTTTTAACTTTTAAGACCGTTTTTCTAGTTGCATCTGCTTCTGCCAGAAGACGATCCGAAATCCATGCTTTTTCCGCTGAAAAGGATAGGTTTATCGAATCTGGGGACGTTTTGGTCTTATATCCTAGAAGGGATTTTTTATCAAAGACTCAATCAAACCGTTATCCAGCTAAACCAATTATTTTAAAATCTTTAACCTCCTTTTCTCCGTCTGACAGATTTTCGTGTAATGTCAGAGCTCTAAAGGTTTACAGGCGTCGTACTGATTTTAAGAGATCCGATCCGTTCTATTTCTGGGTTCTGTATGCGGAAGGGGTAGCCAGACCAGTCTCTAAGGCAACTATTGCCAGATGGATTTGTGAGACCATTCGCCTTTGCTATGAGATTGCTTCTCCTGTGCATATATATCTTTCTAACATTAAAGCTCACGACGTTAGAGAGATGGCTACCTCTTTTGCCCTTTTTGCTAGCTCTTCTGTAGACAAGGTTATGCAAGTTGCAGGATGGAAATCCGAGTACTTTTACTACTTTTTGTTTAAAAGATCAGAGCGCAGCGGCTTCCTTTTTTAGGAACATTATGATTTTAACTTAAAAGGCTGAAGACCATTTACCAAGCACATCCCACCATTTTCGTTAGGACCGTGCGTCTGCGTGTAATGGTGAGAGTTGTTCTTTGGTTTTTATTTATTTCTTTAAGTTTAAAGTTTTATTTGGTTGATAATCACTGTGTGATTGATTAAGATGCACCATTATGTTATGTTATTAACATTTAGTTATGTTTTGTTTGATTTTTATCCTTGCTTATGGATTTTCAATTCTCCTCCCACCAAGGTTTCGTAGTGGAACACTGACCAAATCTACGGGTTTAGCAAGTAGTGATTGAACGGTAATGGATGATTTTGTGGTGTAATAACAACCCCCAACAGACCCCCGTTTAGTGGGTTGGTCTGTAGTTTTATTAACCACTATAAAAACATCATTCAATCACTACGACCCGGCCTCAGCCACCCTGCTGGGTATTGATTTGAGAATGTATTCTGGATATATGGTACTTAAATTTAGAAAAGTGAATCAGTTTTCACGTTTGGGACCTACTGCGCATGCGCGAGCGTGCTTAGTGACAGGCGTCACCAAGGAGTGAGTACAGACTGGTGCCAGTCTATTGTAAGGCTAATGCAGGGGGTCCCTCTACCAGAAGCCTGGTTGAGGGTCTACATGCTGATGGTTTTGGCATTAGGGAGTATGTATGCGAGCATAAAGATTTTATTCTGATAGCTAAATGCAGATATTTGATTTAGCAAGTAGTGATTGAACGGTATGTTTTTATAGTGGTTAATAAAACTACAGACCAACCCACTAAAGGGGGGTCTGTTGGGGGATTTATTCAACATACCATGTACAAGTAACAAAGTTGATAGAATCTTGGGAGCTGTGGATGAAGCATGAAAAGTAGGTCGCACTGACCTACTTTTTTTACGCTACGTATCTTAAGCCTACCATGCATGCAATTATACCAAGTTTAATTACTGCATACGACCGCATACGACCAACTTAGAATAAGATTTTTTGAATGAATGACCAAATAGACAAACAAATTAAGGACCTGTGGTTTATTGAGATGCTATCCAAAGCCAAAAACTAGTGGTAAATTAAGCAATCCGAATGTTGTCTGAAACTAATTGTATAAAATCCTTAAAAATTTTGTTTATTCTGACAAAGCAATGGATAGTTTGGAGGATATATGGTCATTTTGAACCAATGAAAAACTGCTAGTGAGTATGAAAAACTAACGTTGTAGCAATAATTATAGGTGCCTACCTGTTTGGCAACGATTAATGACTCCAAGTCAAATTAGTTTCAAAATATTCAGTAGAATATCTTTTACATCAGAAAGAATTTCTTATTTCTTATCAGTGCAGGTTAAACGTTCACAGCTCATTGCATTTTGGTATAATCGCAGGCGCCCCTCCCCACCCCCTTTCATGACCTTGAGGGGGAATGCCTATCCTCATATCCCCCCTAATATTGACACTACCTCGATAACAGCGCCAGTCATTCCAGTGGTAAAAAATACTAAAAAATGGTCTTCTCTTGGTCTACAAAATGACATCTGTATGTGATTTAGTTCATATTCACCTCCAGAAATGCAGGAGAAGCCATCTGACAGCATCCAGATTTCTGAATTTTCTGCTAGAGGCACCCCCCCCCCTGCCCCCCACATACACACACCCATTTGCGGGAGGGGAACACCTGGACTTGCCCCCAATGTGTCCCCTCAAACTAAATATCATTCCGGTGCCACTTGACATAATGACAATAATGGTGGAAGACTTAGCCAGAATGAAGGGATCGATTTCAAGCGATGATGCTCCTCCCATTTCTAGCTAAGCTACTGTTTAATGTTTTCAGCATCACTATTTTGAAATAATCATTTAAATAGACTCCTATGATCTCTTGGTATTGTATATTGTATGATTTACCTCCTTTCAATGATGCCAATAATCATTTACTAAGTAAAGGCTTCTGTGAATTTATAGATAAAATATTCTATTATGTCAACCGGGTGTTTGTGGCTATTTGAAATTTGCAGTTGAAATACCATGAAACACAACACACCCCCACCCACCCCACCCCACCCCATTTTAAGCACGTTTTCTCGATTGACTCAGCGTGTAGATTCTGAATTTTTTCATGAATTTTGCATTTTCATTTTCTGGAAGTGAAACTTTATTTACTGATGGTGTGAGTCACACGAACCACGAATTGAGTTTTGTTCTCAGTTCATTGTTACTGGTTCATAAATTACAAAATTCTCGTGCCCAATTAAATTTTACAACTTAATAGAATGATGAAATCTCTTTAGTGGATGCAGTCGTCAAAATGATTTATTTAGACTAAATTCGAAATATAAAGCGAAATACGATCAAAATATTTGCTCAAGTTAACACAAGTTTAGAATACTTGTGGGTTCAGAAAAGTGACACGAAATCATGATCACTAAATGTTGCCAAGTCTCATAAATCATGTTTTTGGCATTGCGATTTGTGGTTTAGTGATTAATGGTGACAAATAACGTCAGTAATTTCACTGACCACATCAGTTGCGAAAATGCACCCCTTACTGACCACTAAAAAATATTTAACGTGATATTAACTGACTCATGGTCACCATAAAGACAGATAATCGCTTAAGACGAGTTGCATTAATACTTTATCCAGCGAATCTTATTTTGAGTGGGTCGATTTCTAGCCAAGAACCCGCTATTATCATGGACACTCAGAGAATCAATTTTCTCTCCACGGACCAGATCTACAAACATTTGTCCATCTGTAGGCAGCCCTTGTCTCACTGATTATACTCAGATGTTTGTGGCTCTGTCACTTTTGTTCTAGCTCTAAGCTATAAATGTCAATGTATATTGATCAATCGCCACACAGATGGCCAATATATGATGTTGTTTGCTTGAGTTATCTGACGTAGACATTTAAATATTAGGAATAATTTATGACGGATAGATGAGATAGTAAAAGACTTCATACCACGCTAGTGACCATTTATACTTGATAATTGGAAATGGCCTTGGACCGTTTTTGTTTTATTGGATTCTAGGCTTTTAGCTCATATCTGATCTCTTGAGTCTAGTAAAGTTTGTCACTTAAGCAAGCTTATAATCCATTGAATATGACATTAATTGCCTCACTGCCGCAAACCACCAGACTGTAACTGATGAATTCTTTTTTTTAATTTGACTGATGGAGGCTTTCAGCAACAACTTTCAGTCAGATTGTTAACTCACCTGGCTTGAAAGGGATTTTGGTAGATTTTTAGAAATGTGTTTAAACATGTTCTCCAAAACTGTTTGTGGGATCAATTCAAACGTCATGAAATATAATCTAGGTCAAGAGCAGAATCAAGGTTGTTCAAGGGAAATTGATTGGCCAAATAGTTTGACGGCCATCTTGGATGACCTAGTTTTCACAAATATGACTTCTCCATAACCTCTGAACGTATCGGTACAAAATTTGGGAGATATGATTTGGGACTAAGGGCCATTAAAGTTTGTTCACGGGAAGTTGATATGTCAAAAACATGGCCACCATTATTTGAGAGACCCTTCTATAGGTGATTAAAGTAGTTTTAGTTTTACAGTTGTTCTGGTTGAATGAAATTCTCCCCCAAGCCTGAATTGAGTTCACCACAATATTTATTAAGCAGAAATTATGTTGCCACTATTTTGGGAGAGTTTACAGCGCTTCCCAAGGTGCCAGCTCATTGTCACTCTGTTTTGAATCGCACCTGAAGTGAGTTCAAGAAGATGAATGTTCGGTGAATGTTCTCGTTCTTTACGGGACAGTGTTCAGTAATGTGCCGTCTACATTACTAAACTGAAGTATATAGTGAGTATATAACACATTATTGAACAATCAGAAAACATTTTTCGCGCTCCTGAATGCACCCCTGGTGATGGGAGGTCTCAGAGCATCAGGAGAAATCATTATCATGTGATATGCTTCATGGACAAGATTCATGACTGACTAATTGCCACCTTCGTCATGGACTTACACCATTTTAATTGCGATATCAGCTGGCATGTGACGTATTTGATTATGACATCAGACCCTTGATTGGCAGATCAGATCAGTCTATTGACAGCTAAAACCCTTAATGATTTTCTCAGTAGGATAATTTATTTTTCCGGTGTGATGACTTGAGTGCTACATTATTTAATGGTGTAGTCTATTATTACCATTATTACTACAGCATGGCCGATGGTAGCACAGTTAATCGGCACCATCTCTATCGCTGAGAATTGTTATGTCTTCGACACGGTGGCACCTTATTATTGCCATTGATTTTCTTTATGGAAACTGATGATACCATATTCGTTGCAGATAATGTATCGTGGATAGTAAATTGAAGAAAATTAAACGTGGATAAAACTGGGCTGGCAAACAACATTGGACTGGTCAAGCACAGTTAACCCTTTAGCGCCTACCACTCTGATGCCAAAAAATTTAATTTTTAAATTAAATTACAGGATGAACTAGTGTTCCTTTTTCAACAAATTTGGTGGAAGATGGTGCTGTCATAGACAGCAACATTATCCACCAAAATTGTTGAAAAATGAGCACCAGTTTCTTTGCTATTGACATGATAACAGATAGAATATTGACATTAGTGTGATAAGGGTTAACCATTTTGGATGCGACATGTTCAACTGGCAAATAGTCAACAATAGTTAACCATTTAATAGTCAAATCTGGTCAAGAAGATTGAAATATTTGTTTATTGAATGTCCATTTGCAGGCCAAGAGAAGACTGTTCTTGGAAACTTACCACCAGAAAGGCTGGCTCGGTTATCGAGCCAGTCATACCAGTGATAAATTTCCAAAAATAGTCTTTTCATCTACAAATAGACATTGCCCTTCGAACGTGTTCATTTCTGTTCTAGCACTCAATATGTACTGAGCACTTGATTCTAATTACCATACAAATTCACTGCACTATTGGATCAGTGTGTCACCAGCTAACTGGATATTGACCAAACCATTGTCCATTTGTCTCAGAGCGTAAGTCAGAGACAGTGGTTTTCCATTTCAAAATTCACTGTAAAATAAGATTCCTCGGATTCTGTTTCATTTCTGTTACATAAACTTAAGCTGCTTATACACTTAATAGCCAATAAAACTATAGAATTTATTAATAAAACGAGTGGAGAAGGAGCAGGAAGACAGGCAAAGAATGTTTTTGGTGAGACATGTGTTGCAGAGCTATAGATTTATGAAGCATTAAGAATTCTGGGACAGTGTTCTCAGAACATGAATATAAACATTCTATAATGACATAGTAAATTTATGAATCTATGGTCCTCCTGCGGTGCTTTGTGTTATTAGTATGCCAGAACATCAGGAAAAATGTAATTTTCTCATAGAATATGTCCATTTGCAAACCATAAGAGAAGACTATTTTTGGAAATTTACCACTGGAATGACTGGCTCGTTTATCGAGCCAGTCATTCAAGTGGTAAATTTTCAAAAATAGTCTTCTCTTGGTCTGCAAATGAAAATTTTTCAAGACCACTGCAGATCCCATTATCCTCATCCTGGTCAAAACGGCTTCGGTAGTGGTCTTTGGAAATGTCCATTTGCAGATAGAGAGTATATTTGAAAATTTATCGCTGAAACGACTGGCTTGATAAGCAAGCCAGTCATTCCAGCAGTAAATTTTCAAAAATAGTCTTCTTGTTCTGCAAATGGACATTTTCATCAAGAAATTGAACAAATTTAAGAGTGGCAAAGATAATGGGTGCTAATAAGTTATAACCTTAATAAATTGCACGAGAATGTATCAAGAGAATGTATCACAGTCTGAGGAAAATGTCTTCACCCTTTCAGTTTCCACTTGAATGTCATGTTTCTGCTTCCGTTTTACTCTGTGCAAACGCTGTGCAGAAAAATGTCATTTTCCATTTATTTCTGTTTGTATGACGTTTCCTTTCCTGATTACCAATTAAATGTACCTGAATTCTGTCCATTTTCTGGTATCGCATGAAAACCACTGCCAGGCCTACATCTGGGATGTGATATATGCAAGAAGCAAAATTGTGGGGATTCCATGGATGATGGGGAGTTTGGGAGGCTGGTGTATTACTCCCCACATATCTGGTCTGGATGTTAGCCCCCCAAAAATCTCAAAATTCTCTGAGAAACGTTTTTCTGTATCCTGGGTAGGAATAGAGTATATTTATTAAGAAGAAATGGAGTAATCCAGTTTTAGCTATGCCATGCCCATCCTTAGCTAAACTTCACCCTCACTTCACCCATGTTGGTATTGATGATCCCTGAACTCCCTGACTATCAATTTCTAAGAAACTATGCAGGTAAGCTGTTGAATATTTTACAACTAATTTAACTCGGTGCTGTTGCTGCCGAAGGTACCAATAGCGCCCAGTTAAATTAGTTTCAAAATAGTCAACAGCATGTTTATTAACCTTTTAGCGGTCAAGCCCAAATCGGCCTCTGCAGTGGTCTTCAGGAATATACCTTTGCAGACCAAGAGAAGACTTTTTATTTTTATTTACCAGATTGCAGGCTCAATAATGGACATTCAATAAGCAAATATTTTGATTTTCTTGACCAAATTTGACCACTCAAGGGTTAAATAGTAAAGCCATACTATTCATACAACACTTAGTCTGTCATCAATGGACCTTTCCATTTTCAGCTATGCCCCGCCCATCACTAGCTAAGCTCCGCCCACACCTCGCCGTGTTGGAATTGATCGATCCCCGATTGCCCTAGCTATCAATTTCCTGAAGACTATACAGGGAAGCTGTTGAATATTTTGTAACTAATTTGACTGGGTGATGTTGCTGCCTATGGCAGCAACAGCACCCAGTCAAATTAGTTTCAAAATATTCAACAGAATATTTATTAAATAGTAAAAGCAAGCAATTTGTACAACAACGCATAGACCGTCTTCAAATATGCGTTCGTGACGTACTTATCGACGTCATTCATGACGTCATTCATTATGATGTCATTCTACACATCACACAGTTCATTATGATGTCATATGGTGGGTGGGTACTCTGGAAAGGTGAATTAAACAGTTGTGACGAACTTATCTACGTTATTCATGATGTAATTGATTATTATGTAAAATAGTTGATTATGATGTCATATAATCCGATTGGCTGCGAAACGGGGAATCCTACATTGTGTTGAGAATATTTTTCGAGTCGAGAGGCTCTTCCCCCAGGCACCTGGGGGAAGGGCATGACTCAGATGGGCGTGTTGTACCTACCCCTAAGAAATAACATAACTTGTTTCCAAAGCAAAATAAAAGTGTAATGTTGAATATTTTGGACATAATTTGAATGGTAGCCGTTTACTACTTAACCCTTTAACCCTCATATCAGCCAAAAACAGCTTCTGTAGTGGTCTTGAGAAATGTCCATTTGCAGACCAAGTGAAGTCTACTTTTTAAAATTTACCACTGGATTGATAACTGAGACAGTCATTCCAGTGGTAAATTTTCAAAAATAGTCATCTTGGTCTGCAAATGGACATTTTCTATGAGAAAATTGAAAATTAATTCGAGGTTTAACTCATTCACGATGAAGCCGGCCAAAACTGGCCACTGTAGTGGTCTTGAGAAATGTCCATTTGCGGACCAAGAGAAGACTATTTTTGAAAATTTACCACTGGAATGACTGGCTCGATAACCGAGCCAGTCATTTCAGTGGTAGATTTTCAAAAACAGTCTTCTCTTGGCTTGCAAATGGACATTCAATAAGTAAACATTTAATTTTTTTTAACAAATTTCATCATTAAAGGGTTACGGTAGCAATATCTTCCAATCCAATCATGTTCAAAATATTCAACAGAACATTTCTTACATCGTGTTCAAAATTGTACAAAATCTTATGTTTTTGCTTCAGTTTTAGGAAGCATGTTACCTTATTTATGAGCTCATAATAATGTACTGTTGTTCCAAATTTACTGTGCATTAGCATTATGCCAAGTGACAGCTGGCCTTCCAGGAATCATCTGTTTAATGTTGCTACCATTATTGTCAGGAATCGCTGTGTTAACACTAATAACGCTGATGTCAAAATTATGTTTTTTATTGTGTCAATGTCAAAGAAACTGGTGTACATTTTTCAACAATTTTATTGGGAGATGTTGCTGTCTACGACAGCACCATCTCCCACCAAATTTGTTGAAAAATAAATACCAGTTCATCTTTTAATTTAATTTGAAAATTTAATGTTCTAACACCAGAGTGGTAAGGGTTAGCACTAATAACACTGATGTCAAAAATTTTAATGTTCAAATTAAATTAAAAGATGAAATCAGGTGTTCATTTTTCAACAAATTTAGTGGAAGATGTTGCTGTCGCTGACAGTAACGTCGTATGTCAGCAGCAATGTCATCCACCAAAATTGTTGAAAAATATACATTGACACATTAAAAGATATAATATTGAAATCAGAATGGTAAGGGTTAAGGGACAATAGCTAACTAAGTACTTGAGCCAGTCATGTCAGTGGTATTAAAATTAAAAAAATTGTCTTATCTTTATCCTGAAAATTGACATTTATCAAGAGCACTGCAAAGGCCAGCATGACCTAAAGAGTGATTATGATTTAACGTTGCTGCGTCGATTAATTTTTTACATCGCAACATTAATGATTCAATTTCAAACATCGAGATGCGATTTAAACCTCAAAGGGAACATTGATAATATAAAAGAATGTTAAAGACAGATAAATTAATCTCTCGTAACATCTATTAACTTCTTTGTCATTCTCTCTGAATATTTTATGACTTATTATTGCTGAAATGTGTGTTCATATTTTAAGGTATTATGGCCTGATGCACTCAAGTATGCAATGGAGGTCTGATCAACCTTAAATTGCACTAAAGCGGTTAATGCTTCAGAACCTCTCTACAGAAATGTGATTAGTCATGCTATTTCGGTGCAATTACTCGATTTACGAAATTATCAAGGAACTAGGTTAAAATATTGCATTAACATAGAACACTGATGTCAATATTCTAGCTGTTATGATGTCAATGGCAAAGACACTCGTGTATATCTTTCAATAACTTTGGTGGAAGATGTTGCTTAGGGTTAATAAGTTTCACTGAAACGTTGCACTGATCCCCTTTGTATGTCTTTACTATTTAATAAACATGATGTTTATATAGGCAGCAACAGAGCCAAGTCAAATTCGATTCAAACTATTCAACAGCTGACCTGTATAGTTTTCTGGAAATTGATAGTCAGGGAGTTCAGGGATTGATCGATCGATTCTAGCACGGCCGAAGTGTGGGTAGAACATAGCTAAAGATGGGCTGCGCATGGCTAATACTGGATTACTCATTGGATAAGACATAGTGAATCCACCTTTCCACACACCACTACCCCCCCCCCCCACCCCCTGCCGCACACACACAGAGACAGACACACCTAGATTAGAGTAATACATTTTGATTGATTAATTTACGAATGTCTAAAGCGTTTCCGTGATGTGATCTTTCTATGTAGCTAATGATGATTCTCGTTAATAAGACAATGTCTAAAGTGCCTCCGTAATGTGATTTTTCTATGTAGTTAATGACGCCTCTCGTTAATATGTCATCAATTTTGTAGTTTCACAGAATGTTTTCATCCCATTTATTTGTGGATATTAATTACCCTCACCCTGTAGGGGGAAATGGGTTTTGCGATTGGGGCTGTCTGTCTGTTTGTATTTCTATGTGTGATGCTGAGGCTGTATCTAAAAAATCTACTGAACTGACTTGGCTCAAATTTTAACAGAATGAAGGAACTCCCTGTGCAAGAGGATAAATGTCAGTCTTGGGGCGTGATTCAAGTAAAAGAACACGGGTCCAGATCGCATACAATTTTAGGTCTATGGATATCTTGGAAACTACTTGTCCGATTTGGCTCAAATTTTAGCACAAGAAAATGTGTGACTTACAGATGGGCTTAGCCATGTAGGTGGGGCTTAGAATACACCTTCCGTATCCTCTGCGTGTTGTAAGAGGCGACTAAAGGAGGTAAGGGTGAGGTAACCCTAACAGAAACCTCGAGTGCTGAAGACGGAGGTTCCAGGCCGCACAGCGCACTCTAATAAACCATGGATCCACGCACTTAACGCTTATGATCATGTCGATAGTCACTTAGGACTGTCGGTATGATCAGCGAACGAAAAGAAGAAGACAGATGGGCTTGGGCTTAATCTGAAAAATCAGGGGGGGGGGAAAAATGTGGTATTTCCAGCAGTAAATTTTAAATACTGTCTTCTCTTGCTTTTGCTCTTGATCAGCAAATATTTTCTACTTTCTTGACCAAATTTGGCCATTAATTGAATAAATAATTATATAATAAGTACTGGGTGATCTTTAACCCTTTAATGCTCAAATTTGTTTGAGAAAATTTAAATTCTCCGAATAAAAAATGTAAATTTGCAGACTGAGATTATTTTTGAAAATTTACAACTGGAATGACTGGCTCAGTTATTGAGCCAGTCATTACGGTGGTAAATTTTCAAAAATAGTTTTCTGTTAGTCTGCCAATGGACATTTCTCAAGGTCACCGCGGAAGTAATTTTTGGGAACATGGATGTTAAGAGGTTAAAGCATTGTTATTGGCAATAGCAATGTTTTATAGACCAATCCCAATGTCTGAGAACTTTTTAGATTTACAGGAACTTTCATCTATATTTCATTTCTGCCCTCTAGATTTATTAAAGCATGATTCTTGCGCTCTATATTTTGGATATCCGCCAAATTAGGCAGCCATATTTATGTATTTACATAGTCTGGAGGTTACCTTAATGTCGGTTGAAGACAAATGGTGCTGCTTTAACCCTCTAACCCTCGAATTTGTTCAAGAAAATTTAAATTTTCTCATAGAAAATGTCCATTTCAAGACCAAGAGGAGACTATTTTTTTTTATTTTACGACTTGAATGACTGGCTCAGTTATCGAGCCAGTCATTCTGGTTGTAAATTGTCAAAAATAATCTCTTTCTCTGCAAAGGGACATATCTCAAGACCACAGCAGAAGCCGATTTTGTCTGATATAAGTGCTAACAGGTTAACGTGGTTTCAAGACAAATAGTGCTGGTTTAATGCGTCCAACAAAGGGGCCGTGATGAATGTGAGATCATGTGCGCCAGTGAGAGATATCGTGTGATATTTGTTTCTAACATGGATTTGTGCTTAAGAGTTTCATCGCCAAAATAATTCTCAGATTACCCAGACAGAAAAAGATGAGCTTATCCAACGTTAAAGGCATGCATGCTCAAGATCATTCGCAGAAGGCTTCCATAGTGTGGGTGTGGGAGGAGGTATCCACCATCACGTGGTCGTCTGTCATTCTCTCCACCCCCAAAAGCAAAAAGGGTAAATTAGATGTTCCCAGAATGTATTCCGGGAGGTAAATTAATTAATGTTAAATTTCAAGGGTGTAAGTGAGTATTATACAGGGAAGCTATGGAATAATTTGAAACCAGTTGTTTGACTGGACCCTTTTCTGGCATCATATATGCAGGAACATTTCGTTGCTGCCATATAGTCAAATTATTTTTAAAATCTTCAATGAAACATTCCTTATATCATTATGCTCTGAATCTATTCATACATATGCCAATGAAAGATTCCAGTTTATCCTTCAATCTTATGACATCAAAATAAATTACGTGCTATGTAAGCTGAGGTCATAATCAATTACGTCATGAATGACATACCGGTAGCTAAGTTCATCATGAAGGCTTAATTGATTACGGATTATTTAGCGTTGTTGTACGAATTGTATATCTTTATTATTTAATAAACAAATGCTATTGAATATTTTGTAACTAATTTGACTGGGCGCTATTGCTGCCATAGTCAAATTAGTTTCAAAATATTCAACAGCTTACCTGTATAGTTTTCTGGAAATTGATTGTCAGGGAGTTCAGAGATTGCTCGATCCCAACATGGGCGAAATGTGGGTGGAGCTTAGATAGAGATGCATGGGGCATAGCTAAAACTGGAATTTCCATTGTTGATCATGATTTACACATGTGCCTCTATTGGGAGATCTAATAGACACATTCTTTATGATTTTGTGACATTTCCTTTCACAATAAACCATTCACTTACCCATGAGATGCTTCTATATAAACAGCATTATCATCATTTGAATGCCAACCTATTCAAATCTAAGCGATAAATAAGCAAATTTCATTACTGTGGTGTCATTGTAAATCTTCATGTGGGAATAGTCCGGAATACTGATCATTACTAGATTAGAATTTCTAGTTGTGACTAGCAATTAGTTTGTTTTGATCACTTTTTGTAAGTTTTCAACCAGTTTTTAGCTCACCTGGCCAGAATGGCCAAGTGAGTTTATGCAGTGGTGACCGTCCATTGTCTGTCTGTCTGTCTGTCCGTCTGTCCATAACTTTTTCTTTAAGCGACTTCTCAAGAACCACTGTGCCAATTTCAATTATATTCAGCAGGAAGCAATTCCTTAAGGTATAGAGTTTCAAGTTTGTTCAAACAAAGATGATCGGCCAATTTGGCCGGTGGCCATCTTGGATTTTGGTCGATTTTTAGAAATCTTTAAAATGTTCTTCCTCGAAACCGCTTGGGTAATCGATTCAAAATTCATGAAACATCATCTAGGGCAAGCGCTAAGCCAAGTTTGTTCAAAAGAACTTGATTGACCAAATGGTTGGGTGGCTATCTTGTATGATCTAGTTTTCTCAAAAACAACTTCTCTAGAACCGCTGAAGGGATCAGGCCAAAATTTGAGACATAGTAAGGGACTAAGTGCCATTAAAGTTTGTTCAAGGGAATTTGATCCGTCAAAAAATATGGCTGCCCTGGGCCAATCAAAATGTATCGTGCTTGGCGGCCATATTGGATTTTTTTATTTTGATAGATCTTGCGGCCGAAATTGATTTTATATATGTTTTTCCATATTCTGATTTCAAATTTGGCATTTTCGAAACAGTCGGATAAATGGTTTAACGGCCATCTAGGATCATTTTCCCGCCAAAAACTCCCATACTAATTAAGCAATGGAAAATTTGTAATGTCTTCTCGAGAACCACCAGGTCAATTTCAATTATATTTTGCAGGAACATTCCTTAGGGCATAGAGATTCAAGTTTCCAACAAAGCCGTTGGCCATCTTGGCTTTTGGCAGATTTTTAGAAATATCTATAACAAATTTCCAGAACCACTTGGGGCATCGATTCGAAACTGATGAAATATGATCTAGGCGATGAGCTGAACCAAGTTTGTTCAAGGGAACTTGATTGGCTAAATAGTTGGAGGCCTTCTTGGATAGTTTAGTTTTCGCGAAAATGACTTCTCCAGAACTGCTGAACTGATCTGGCCGAAATTTGGGAGATATGATTAGGGACTAAAGGCGATTAAATTTGTTCAAGAGAAGTTGATAAGTAAAAAAGAAATGGCCACCATTGGGCCAACCAAAATGTAGTGTGTTTGGTGGCCATATTGGATACTTTTATTTGATGGATTTTGAAGCAGAAATTGGGTTTATATAGTTTTTTCGGTATTCTGATTTCAAATTTGCCATTTTCGAAACTGGTTTGTCAGCCATCTTGGATTGTTTTCTTGAAAAAACTCCAATACTAAAGCAAAGGGAAATTAAAAATCCCTTCTCGAGAACCACTGGGCCGATTTCAAGTATATTTGACAGGAAGCATCCTCAGGGAATAGGGAGACAAGTTTGTTCAAAGGGAGATGATCGGCCAATTTGGCCTGCGTCTATTTTGGATTTTGGCCGACTTTTAGAAACTTCTTTAAAAGTCTTTAAAACTCTTCTCCGAAACCGCTTGGGGGATCGATGCAAACTGCGTGAAATATGATCTAGGGCAAGAGCTGAACCAAGTTTGTGTGAGGGAACTTGATTTGCCAAATGGTTCGGTGTCACTTTTCGTGAAAAGGACTTCTCCAAAACCGCTACCGTGGAAAGTTGATATGTCAAAAAACCATATCCGACATAAATCAATCAAAATATAGTGTTTTTGTGGGACATCTTGTATTTTCTCCAAATTTGAGAGAATATCATAAAAACATTTACTTTAACCACTGGGCCAATTTTAATAAAACTTGACTAAACTTTCTTTACAGAAATTTGATTGGTAAATTTTTCCAGCGCTCATCTCATTTTATTCGGTTGTGCTAATGGCCAATACTTTGAGGTGAGCAATATAGGCCCCTTGGGCCTCTTGTTTAACATTTTTGGACTTTTCATTATTTTTCGTTGTTTTATCTTTTTTTGTGTGTTTCTGCAGAATACATGACAGTAATATCCCCTGTGACATCAGTACTACTAATTGTAAGTCATGGAGGCCCATGCTGGTAAGCATTAAGCTACTGAGCATCGATCAGTAGGCCCTTCACAGAGCCTCTTGTTTTACATCCATATTCTCTACTGACAGATGTGCTGTAGTCGTGACAAATTAACCATTTAACACTCATATCAGCCAAAAACGCCTTCTGTAGTGGTCTTGAGAAATGTCCATTTGCATACCAAAATAAGACTATTTTTTTAAATTTACCACTGGAATGGCTGGCTCGGTACCCGCGACAACGTAACCATTTAACACTCATATCAGCCAAAAAACAGTTTCTGTAGTGGTCTTGAGAAATGTCCATTTACATACCAAAATAAGACTATTTTTTTAAAATTTACCACTGGAATGGCTGGCTCGGTGACTGAGCCAGTCATTCCAGTGATAAATTAAAAAAAATAGTCTTCTCTTGGTCTGCATATGGACATTTTCTATGAGAAAATTGAGATTTTCTTGAATAAATTTGAGGATAAAGGGTTAAGCGGCATCTATGACGGATGCGGGCAACATGGGCTGGTGTATGTTTAGTGATATTGCAGCCCGCATGCAAGGGTTTAACGAATCAATGTTAGCACTCTTTCTCCCCCCCCCTGCAACTCTTGGTGTTAAGGGGCCATAAATACGGCACTGGATGCAGGCGGGCGCCAATTGCGAGGTACTATGTTGAATGTACAATCAGAAGTTCATTTTCATGCCACAAATATGGAAATTAAAGCGTAGCAACAGCAACCAGTCAAATTAGTTTCAAAATGTTCAACAGCATGTTTATTAAATAGTAAAAACAAGCAAGTCGTACAACATCGCTTTAGTCTGTCACACGAATTAAGCATTCTTGACGAACTTATCTACGTCATTCATGGCATCATTGATTACGACATCATCCTACTCATCACATAGTTGATTATGATGTCATATGATTGAGGAATAAAGTGGATTCCTCCATTGTATACACAGTTTGTACTTGTTGCAAGTTCCAACTAAAATCCTGGTCACATGTTGCATTTTCAAATGTGGATGCACATGGTGCATGTGAATTTCTGGCTGATATGGTCGAGGAACTAATCTCACCAAGCTTATAATAATCCAAAATCCAATATGGCCACCTGAGTAACAAGGACCATCTGGAAGGTCATTTCTGATTGCCTGGAATGATTTAATGCAATTTTATGTTTCCTTTCATGATTGATGAATTATTTACATCTACTCCACAATCAGTTTTGGCCTTTTGGGGCTCACTGACAGATAAAGGCAAGATAAAGGCAAGATTCGAATGTGGAACCTTTGGTGCACAAGCAAACCTTATTACCAGAATACCACTGGTGCCTGTAACGTGATGGCATATGGCTGATAAACCGTAATGGAGCTTTCCAGTTTTAGCAATGCCACACCCATTTCTAGCTTAGCTCCAACCACATCTCGCCATGTTGGGATCAGTTGATCCCTGAACTCCCTCACTATCAATTTCCAGAAACTTTACAGGTAAGCTGTTGAACATTTTGAAACTAATTTTACTGGGTTGTGTTGCTGACTAGTCATACAACAACACTTAGTTCATCACCAATTATGCGTTCTTGATGAACTTATCTACGTCATTCATGATGTCATTGATTATGACATCATCTTCATCGTCACATAGTTGATTATGATGTCATATGATGGATGGATAAACTTGAAAGGTCCATTTAAGACAGCTGTCGAACAAGTCTTGATCATGTGTATGGTACATGATATGTCATTAGGCATCTTATTGAATAGCCTGAATGATACCACAAGTGAGACCAAAGTTTTCCATCCGGCCATTTTACCAACATATACATTCAAGATTGAGTGCATATCCAATTATCTGCAAGCTAATTTAAAATTGAGAATCTGTTTATGATTGAATCCAAAACAGAGTTAGCCCACATATTTCTATCTACAAAGCATTAAACTAAAGAAAACGATGGAGGAAAAGTAAAGTCCCAGGGCCCACTGCTTTGTAGTACTTCTGACATTGCTGCATGCTGTGTCATAGGGAACATAGCTTTCCAGTCCTTCTGGAAGCAATGGATTCATAGATCAAAGATGCCCTTGATAAAAAGGCTATGTTTATACAATGCAATCTGCGTACCATTGATGCTGTATAACTGTAACAGCTGGCCAGCTCCAAAGGCATCTCTAGACAAACTCGATGCCTGCCACCGCAAACACCTACGCACCATCACTGGACACTGATGGCCAGACAGCATAATTTCCAACGACGCACTATACAAGATGTGTTGTACATCGCCACTGTCTATAAAAGTCGCCCAGCAAAGATGGTCCATGTTTGGCCATGTGCTAAGGATGCCAGAAGAGACACCAGCACAGAGAGCCTTGGAATTCGCCCTACTGGGAGTCAGCAAATACATAGCCAGGAGAGGATGTCTTTGCATGAAACTGCTAGGCGTGCTACGAGGTGACCTCGAGAAAGCAGGAATCGGTACACTCATGTCAAGAATGGATCTGAGGAAGCTGAGGACAAGACAGTGGGCAAAAGCGAAGGACTGATTGCGGCTGTACGATGTTTCTACTACTACAGCCGTAGAATACAGTAATCATACATACATACATACATACAAGTAGGTAGACATAAGTGCGACATGACCCCGATACAATGTGGCACCATTGTCATGACCTGTAGCTTTGCCATAGTTGCCTTGTGTCAGTGTTGTGTTGTTATTCAAAACTCATTGAAGCATCTTGATACAACATCTATAATAATGATATACAACACCAAAGGTTTCTATCCTTGCCATCAAGCACATGATTGGAATAGTAATAGTCATCGGTCAGTAGTACATAATTGCTGGCAGGTTGATAGCAACTGGAAAGATTTTAAAGCATATTTAAAAATATGTTTAAAAACTGGGCCACGAATGGCGATTAGCTAAATCTGTCTCTTACATGTCACGTCAGTGTCGTTTTCGCTCAGACAAAGAAACAACCCGTCTTTTATATGGCCAAATCGTGATGCTGTCATGTCGAGTCACTCTGATCTGTTCCATAAATTTCACCATTCTCATAATTGCTGCTCATACAAAAAGCCCTATCAGTTCATGCTCTCATGCATTAACCTCACACAAAAAACATCAGACCCATCCCTCACAACACCATTACACGCATCAACCCTTGATTACAATTGTTTGTCTCGCAAATCCAATAACCATTGCGTAATTATCTCAGAAAATTCCCTATATTCCTCCACCAAAAAACATATACATGTTTTAAATTGATGGAGGATGTCTGTTTTCGCTTCTATGGAATTAGTCATGTATATTGTATTGGTGCGCTGCCAGCAAGGACATCCAGTAACCTTTCTCCAAAAGTGCTGCTGGATTATGAGCTGGCATAACCCTTTCACTGGTTGAAATTCCAATGTAACAATTTCAAAACAACTATATAGGAAAGCTGTTAAATATGTTGAAACTAATTTGATTTGGAACTGTTGCTGCCGAATTGGCAACAACTGAGCTCCCAGTCAAATTAGTTTCAAAATATTCTACATAAATTTTATGTCATAAGGAAATTGTAATTTCCGGAGTGCGAGCGTGAAAAGGTTACGGTGATGTAATCAGACAGCATGAGAGCGCCGGGTAATCTGTATTATACCTCTATTGTCAACTGTCTCATGATAATTGTGTCTGAATCTGCGATCAGAACTTGAATATTGCATGACCTCAAGGCCCTACAGGAGATGAGGTCTGTAATTGTCAGTTCTTACTCATTGGGAATATGGCCTCAGAATTTTCTGGTAGCGCCTGTGTTACCAATATCTAGTCTATGCTATCTCGCAACTTGTATCAAGAACACCCCTGTCAAAGCGCACGGAAGCTGAGGTGAGACGTACTCTTCCCACCCACCCACACTTTCACGTCATTGCGAAATAAATTTCTGCTTGGATAATTTAAAATCTGCCTTAAAATAAATAAAAAGTCGAAAATTACCCCAAAATATGTAAGTGACATTTAGTTTCAAAATTTTTAATGTTAGCATATGCGAGAATCTGTACATGTAATTGATATTAAAAGCTTAGCGAAATTGCCACTCATGAGTGCCTCTCAAAAGCATCTAAAAATAGGTCTGTAACTGAGGACCCCCTGACATTACTTCCCTGTGCAAACCACCCACCCCTTCCCCCTCCTAACCTCATTCCTGTATCTATTAAATGTTTAGAGATTTGCATTATGATGGCATATACACATATTATTCATTATTAACGCTTTTAACACTAACCTTTTCACTGATGAATTCCATGATCATATTTTCATGGCAACCATAAAGTAATATGACTGGAAGTAGGCAGCAATGGTGTCCAGTCATATTAATTTCAAAGTATTTAACAGCATATGCTATAAATCGTAAAGAATCTAGGCAGACGGGTAGATGGGTGGGTAGATTGGCGGCAAGTCATTTCCGGATGAACTCTGTTACCGTTTATCGGATCACTTTGAAAGTTCATCATAGGGTAATTGGACTGCATTTGGGGAAGAAAGCTATTCAAAATTGATGATGATCCGAAATCCAATATGGTGACCAGCCAACGGCAGCCATCTTGAAAATTGGTTTCCGGACAATAACTCCATTACTGTTTATCGGATCACTTTGAAACTTTATAGCAGGATGACTGGACTGGGTTTGAGAAAGAAAAATCTCAAAATCAATGATGATCCGAAATCCAAGATGGGCGCCAGCCAATGGCAGCCATCTTGAAAATTGCTTTCTGCATGAGAGCTCCGTTAAAGTTTATCGGATCGCTTTGAAACTTTCTGGCAATTTTGGACCATGTCTGGAGAAAAAATGTATCGAAATTGATGAGAAGTCAAAATGAAAATTGGTTTCCGGATGATAATTTACTCCATTACCGTTTATCAAATTGCTTTGAAACTTCAAAGGATGACTGGACTAGTGTAGGCCTGAGGAATAAATTTATCAAAATTGACAATGCTCCTAAATCCAATATGGCCAACTGAGCCACCGGCAGCCATTTTGCAAATTGGTTTCCGAACGATAACTCCATTTCCGTTTAGCGTATTGCTTTGAAACTTAAGGGTGACTGGACTAGAAACCTATTGATATAGAGGATGATCCAAAATCCAATATGGCTGACAACCACTGGTGGCCATCTTGAAAATTGGTTTCCGGACGATAACTGTTTAGCGGATCACTTTGAAACTTCATAGGATGACTGGTCTAGGTCTGCGGAAGAAATCACTATTTTCTGATGGCTCTCATTCATTGGTTGTTCATCATGGCAGGGTATTATGCGCAGTTTACTGAGCTCTTGTTCTGGGATTTGTCGTTGAAAGGTTAATGGTTAAAATTAGTCATGAAAATCCAAATATTTGCTTATTAAAATGTCTTAATTGCATGAGAAGACTATTTGTGAAATTAGCACTAATGACTGGCACAGTTTTCAATTCAGTTATTCCAGTGATAAATTTTCAAAAATAGTCTTCTATTGGTCTGCAAATGGACATTCTTCACAATGACTGCAAAAGCCATTTTTGGACAGCATGAACAATACAGGGGTAACCCTTTAATGGTTATACTGGCCAAAACCAGCCTCTGTTATGGTCTTGTGGAATGGCCAAGAGAGTACAATTTTTGAAATTTTACCACTGCAATGACTGGCTCGATATCCGAGCCAGTCATTCGAGTGATAAATTTTCAAAAATTATATTATCTTCGCCTGTAAATTGACATTCAATAGGCAAATATTAAAATCTTCTCAACCAAATCTGACCATTAAAGGGCTAAATCACAGTGGCTGATCACAGGAAAATTGAGGCTAAGTGTTGCCGAGTCAATTGATGAATTAACCAGGTGTAGATTTTGGAAACTATGTTGCTGTAACCAGTGTTTCTGTCATAGATAGAACAGATCTCTTTATACCCATCACCATAGTCACCCCCACCACACACACACACACACACACAGACACACATGCACGCACGACGCGCGCACACCGAATAATTCAAGCATAGCAATTTTCACCATCAGTGATTATAAAAGTCTCAAGGTGAAATCACTAATCCTGAGATATTGGACAATGGATCATTTCGGTTTTAGCTATGCCCCACCCATCTCTAGCTGAGCTCCACCCACACCTCCCTCGTGTTGGGATCAATCGATCTTTGAACACCCTGACAATCAATTTCCAAAAAAAACTACACAGGTAAGCTGTTGAATATTTTGGAAACTAAGGCAGCAACGGCGCCCAGTCAAATTATTTTCTAAATATTCAACAGCATGTTTATTAAATAGCAAAGAATTACAAAGACATACAATTCATACAACGTGTCAGACTAGTCGATATTTGATGATGGTTTATATGGAACCCTTTGTGACTCATCATTGTGACTTCATCATACACGCGCTGAACTGATTATGATGTCATACGAAGTCAGATGATGGATGGATACTCTGGAGAGGTGAATTCTCTAATCTAACCCCTTATGTAAAGGTTTACTTTTCTCAACTGTAACCCAGAGCAAGACAATCATGCACTTGTATCATTTGTCATGAAACACCATTTTTCATTTTGACACAGTATTGGGCTGAGATTATTTGAAATTGACAAAGTATTCCCTCTTGCTCACACGCCCCTCAATTTAAATTAGATACTCGGTATATATATATATATATATATATATATATATATATATATATATATATATATATATATATATATATATATATATATATAAAACTTTAATTTTCATTATCAGCCAGAAGTGTTCCATCTCTAACCATGATTGCATGATAGAAAAGTATAATTGATTAGGTTTGCCAATATGGCTGTCTGTATTTTGTGATGATGATTCTTATTGGGTGACTTGATGATCTACGGCCTGCCATATGGATAGACCTGGAGAAATTAGCTGGCTTTAATGCTTACTTCCAGTAGTTCAAATTTATGTCCAAACGACCCCGTAAATCTCACTCATTCATTTGGTAAAGGTTGACATAATGGTGCCATTTCCTCTGACAGAATTCCCACCAATGCCATCACATCCTCTGACAAAAGTCCTATGAATGACATCACTTTCTTTGACCAAACTCCCATGAAGTACATGATCTTTCCTCTGACAATACTCGGCCAAATGACCACTTCCAGTGATAAAACTCTCATGAATGACATCACTCCCACAAATGACATCACTTCCTCTGATGAAACTCCTACAAATGACATCACTTTCTCTGACCAAACTAATAAATGATCACACTTCCTCTGACCAAACTCCCACAAATGACATCACTTCCTCTGACCAAACTCCCGCAAATAACATGACTTTCTCTGACCAAACTCCTGCAAATGACATCACAACCTCTGACCAAACTCCTACAAATGACATCACTTTCTCTGACCAAACTCCTACAAATAATATCACAGCCTCTGACCAAATTCCCACAAATGACATCACTTCCTCTGACCATACTTTTGTCTTTTTCTGACCAAACTTCTACAAATGACATCACAACCTCTGACCAAACTCCCACAAATGACATCTCTTCTTCTGACCAAACTTCTACAAATGACATCACTTCCTCTGACAATACTCTAATGAATGACATCACTTCCTCTGACAAAATTCCCATAAATAACATCGCTTCCTCTAACAAAACTCCCACAAATTATATTTGAAATTGAGTGAGATCCATGCATTGTAGTAGTCTGTAAGCATTATGTACAAAATGCAACATCTACAACATGCACATATACATCTTGCATGATAATATGTAATTTTGTGGTATTACAGAATTTTAATTAAAGAATTATTTGCACACCATGAGACTCCACCACGCTACAACCGTTTTTTAATGGTCGGTGCTCATCAGGTAGAGGTAGGATCCTCCAAAAGAGTGAAACTGGTCATGGAATGGATTAGTTTCATTGTGTGTGAATAATTCAGTAAAGATGCATGATAGTCAAGCTGATGGAGAAATCTAGTTTAGCTATGCCACGCCCATTTTTAGCTAAGCTTCACGCACACTTCGCCCATGTTAGAATCGATCGATCCCTGTACTCGCTGACTATCAATTTCCAGAAAAATATACAGCATCTTTATTAAATGGTAAAGACATATGATCATACAACAACGCTTAGTCCATCATCAATTAAGCGTTCGTGATGAACTTATCTACGTCATTCATGTTGTCATTGATGATGGCATCACCCTATGCGTCATGTAGTTGATTATGACATCATATGACAACTTTTCCTTCGTTCATGACAAAATTATCTGTCACATCCTACACGTCACATACCAGATTATGCCATGATATGGTGGATGGATAAACTGGAAAGGTCCATTATTGACAGAAACTCTACTAACCACAATATATTGTCAACCATTTACTGGATAATACTGATACCATATATTACTTGCGTAAATTACACAAAGTCTGAACGTGACATAATCTAATATCGCTATTGCATTTTCACCAGCTTATAGCCCGAGGATGCCATCTCTTTGGGAAAGCAATTTTCACATAATCTACTCTGATGTGCTCATTATTGTCCTTGTGAAAAATGTTTCTGGCCAGAAGCATTAATACAAGTGCTTTGGACATGAAAATGTAACATATTATTTCCTTGATGGGAAACTGACAAGTATTTTCTGGCACGTAATAAGCACTACATTATTGCAATCCCCTAAAGTGTTAAACAGTGAATATTGCTTTGATATATAACTGACTTATAATATAATGCATTAACCCATTTTATCTGTTGTAAGTGACATCCTGTCACATCTGTTGTAGGTAACAACCTGTCACATCTGTTGTACATGACAACCTGTCACATCTGTTGTTGGTAACAACCTGTCACATCTGTTGTCGGTAACAACCTGTCACATCTATTGTAGGTAACAACCTGTCACATCTGTTGTAGGTAACAACCTGTCACATCTGTTGTAGGTAACAGCCTGTCACAGTTGTTGTACATGACAACCTGTCACATCTGTTGTAGGTGACAACTTGTCACATCTGTTGTAGATGATAACCTGTCATATCTGTTGTAGATGCCATTCTGTCATATGTGTTGTAGATGCCATTCTGGCACGCTTGTTGTGGATGGTATTCTGCTACACCTGGTGTAGATGTCATTCTGTCACACCTGTTGTGGATGTCATTCTGTCACACCTGTAGTAGATGACAATCTGTTGTAGATGGTATTCTCTGATTATCAAGGCAGTCATTTCAGTGGTAAATTTGTCAAAAGTCTTCTCTTGGTCAGTAAATGGACATAATAATAAATTCTAATTATAAATGTAGAAGACATTTTTGGCCGGCTTGAGTGTTCAATGGTTATAAGGAAGTAAATTGCCAGAATAAACTCATTCCAAGATACTTTGCTGTAAACATGGCCATCTTTTTGTCAATTATGCCTTCAAAGATGAAATCACGATCTGTGTTGTAATTGAATCTGCTGTATCAATGGGTCACTAACAATGGCGCTCAGAATCAGAGATTTACTCGTAATTGCGGAGTTGTCTGAATGGAATAATGGTTATCACCCACCAGAAGTGTTTTCTTAGACTCTTTATTGTTCAAGAAGATTACACCTACAAGTCTGGTGTTAGACGTGTCACGGATTAACGAGAACTGCGGATGACCATCCATGAATTGCCGCTATAATGTTCTACGAGAAGATTGCACATAAATGTTTACGAGGAATAAAAGAAATTCATTCAGATTTCAGATACATGGACATCAGATGATACAACACTGATAATGCAGGTTACTGGGCCTGGTATTGTTTCCGTATGGGCCAAGTAACCTGCATTATCGGGGAAGTTTTTATTGGTTTCCTTTGTATGCTGATTGCAATCCAATATGCTTTGATCGTAATTTCATTATTTACTAATGTGGTTAGGCCAATAAATTGATTTGAATCTTTTGTGTGTTTATAGCTTATCTGTGCAGAGGAATGAAACTTGTAATACACTGACAATCATCTGACAATTTATTGCCAGATCATTACCAGATCTGACAATAGTATGTCAACAGACTGGTTTCATACTGACAATATTAGGCTGTTAATAGACTGACAATAAGCTGGTAATAATACAATTTTTCGTACAGGAAGGCAGCAATGTCTTTCTATCAAATTATATTCAAAATATTCAACAACATTTCTTACATTGTAGTCCAAATTGTTTTGTTTTGGTAACATTCAAACTTATATCAAAGCTCTGCTGTGGCGCTATTGCTTCAACTATGCTTCAATGCTATAATTGTAATGCATTTATATCATTTTCCTATATTTTAAGCATAGCGAATTTAATTGTCATTTCGTTTTATCGGCCAGGGTCTAGTCTTCCCCTCAGATCCAACGATAGAGGCTTTATCAGTGGCAATGGAAATCCTGTCTTCTTCCATGGCCAGAGCAATATTTCTGCTAAGAGTGATAGGTTTGATGGTCAGCGTTATTGCTTCAACTATGCTTCAATGCTATAATTGTAATGCATTTATATCATTTTCCTATATTTTAAGCATAGCGAATTTAATTGTCATTTCGGTTTATCGCCCAGGGTCTAGTCTTCTCCTCAGATCCAACGATAGAGGCTTTATCAGTGGCAATGGAAATCCTGTCTTCTTCCATGGCCAGAGCAAGATTTCTGCTAAGAGTGATAGGTTTGATGGTCAGGGTAGAGGATGTTTTTCCATGGGCGACGCTGATGAGAAGACCCTTCCAAATGTATTTAATGTCCCTTTGGAAGCAGTCGGTTCACTCTATTTACCATCAGATTTCCATCAGAGAACACTTGATTCCTCTTCTAGATTTTTGGAAAGACCATTCTCTGCTTCTGATGGGTGTTCCACTGGTAAAGTCCTCCCCTCAGGCGATTATCTTCACAGACGCTTCTCAGGAGGAATGGGGAGCGGTCTGGGACTCCCTGTCGGTTTCCGGTCTTTGGTACCAGGAGGAGTTCGACAGCTCATATCAACATTCTGGAATTGTGGGTTGTCAAGAAGGCTCTCCTTCCATGGTCAGATCTTGTGATAGGTCTCAGTCTTGATTTGGTCGGACAATTTGACAGTGGTCTCTTATATCAACAGGCAGGGTGGTACAAGGTCATCCCTCCTTTGTCTAGAAGTATGGAACCTCTTATTGTGTCGCAAGAATCAGATTTTTCTAGTGTCTTCTCATGTCCCAGGCAGTCTGAAATGTCTTGCGGACCAACTGTCACGTCCCAGCAAATTCACCCACACAGAGTGGCAGTTAAAGAGGTCGGTTGCCAAAGCGATTTTCAGTCTTATGGATCGTCCTCTAGTAGATCTGTTTGCGACATCTCTGAATGCTCAGATCTCCTCTTCCGGACTGTCAAGCCCTGGCGGTGGATGCCCTGTCTCAGTCCTATGCGTTCCCTCCAACGATTTTGATTCCATTAGTGTTGAAGAAGGTCAAAGAACAAATCTGCGAGATTCTTTTAATAGCTCCATTTTGGCCAGAGAGGATTTGGTTTGTAGACCTTCTAGATCTCCTGGTAGACTTCCCTCATTTTCTTCCAGTATCCCAGGATCTTCTATCTCAAGTAAGAGGTCTTTGTCTTCATCCAAACCCAGAAATCTTCAGTCTGTGAGTTTGGAGAATATCGAAACTAAAGTCTACGAGAATAAAGTCTCAGGAAATTATCGATTCTTCCAGAAGAGAGTCGACCCGCAGAGTTTACACAGGTCGACTTAAAATTTTTGGAGAATGGTGTTCAGACCAAGGCCTCATGCCCGATTCTGTTTCTATTCCCCAAGTATTAGACTTTTTATCATATCTCTGATTCATTACATTTATCTGCTAATACGGGTAGGGGGTATAGGTTTTCTCTGGCATCTTCTCTTCCTTGCCTTCTGAATGCCGATGTCAAGGACACTAGGACTCTTAATAGTTTTATTAGAGGTCTAGGCAATATTCGTCCTCCGATAGCTAAACCGTTACCTTCATGGAATTTGGCTTTGGTTTTTCAAGTGCTGGCAGGTTGCCATTTTGAACCTCTTTCCTCTATTACTATTAAACTTTTAGCTTTTAAAGCTGTTTTTCTTGTTGCTGCTGCCTCCGCTAGAAGGCGTTCAGAAATTCATGCTCTTTCTGCTGAAAGGGACAGATTTATAGTTTCAGGAGACGGTTTAGTTTTATACCCCAGAAGGGATTTTTTATCTAAAACTCAGTCTAACCGGTTTCCTGCTAGTCCGATCATTTTAAAATCATTATCGTCTTTTTCGCTATCCGACAGATTCTGGTGTCCTGTTAGGGCATTAAGAATGTACAAACAGCGAACTGATTTTAAAAGATTTGATCCATCCCATTTATGGGTTTCTTATGCGGAAGAGTTAGCTAAGCCTGTCTCAAAGTCTACGATTGCCAGATGGATTTGTGAGACGATTAAGCTTTGTTACGAGATAGCTTCTCCGGATCAAATTAATCTCTCCCATATTACAGCTCACGATGTTAGAGGAATGGCTACCTCTTTTGCGCTTTTTGCCCAGAAGTCATGCAGGTTGCAGGATGGAAATCTGAATCCACTTTTACAACTTTTTATCTAAAAGATCAGAGTGCAGCAGCCTCCTTCTTTCATAATATTACAATTTTATCCAAAATAGCTGAAGACCATTTACCAAGCAAATCTCGCCATTTTCGTTAAGACTGTGCGTCTGTAAGAAATGATGAGAGTTTGTTTTGTTTTTTATTTATTTCTTTAAGTTCAAGTTTTCTTTATTTGATAATCACGGTGTGATTGATTTAAATGCACTATTATGTTATGTTATTAACATTTGGATAAGATTGATTTGATTTTTATCCTTGTTTGTTGATTCTCAAATTTCCTCCCACCTAATGTTTAAGTGGGGCACTGTCCAAATCCACGGGTTTAGCAAGTAGTGATTGAACGGTAATGGATGTTTTTGTGGTGTAATAACAATCCCCCACAAAACCCCCTTGCGGGATGGTCTGTTGTTTAATAACCACTATAAAAACATACTTACCGTTCAATCACTACGACCCGGCCCCAGCCACCCCGCATGGAATTGATTTGAGAATTTGCCTATAATATTTGGCACTTAAGTTCAGAAAAGTGAATCTGTTTCCTATTTGGGCTCCAGTGCGCATGCGCAAGCGTGCTTAGTGATAGGCATCACTATGGAGTGAGTACAGACTGGTGCCAGTCTATATCAGTCAATATACTGGAGATGGACCTAACCAGTAGCCTGGTTGAGGGTCCATATTAATAGGAATAGGCATGGGGTAGCTAAATGCAGATAATTGATTTAGCAAGTAGTGATTGAACGGTAAGTATGTTTTTATAGTGGTTAATAAAACAACAGACCAACCCGCAAGGGGGGTCTGTGGATTTTTTGAAAAAATGTGGATATTTCAGTCGCGTCTATCGGTCCATCTGGATATCTCCTCCAAAACGATTCGGTAGGATTTAATGTGAGTTACCCATATGATTGGTGATTGCAAGGCAACATTTACGTTAGGCTCCACCCACACAGTAGGAGTGGGGGCGGGGATATCAGTTCGTGGTATTCAACCAAATTCAGTATGTTCTGTTTTGGACTCTCCTCTTACATAGAGTATATACTCTAACAATCTGGAATCCATACAATAAATAACATAGCAAGTGCAACCTACTATGGCTGCAAATTCGGTGGTGTTCACGCCAGAGGGCTAATCCGAAGTAAGTCTGAAGTACGAGACTCGTATAAGTCCGATCAATCGCATTTGTTTGCTTGGAGATTCGTTTTCTTGGCGTCATAACTTGTGTAAGTATAAATGCTAAATATATGTTAAAATAAAAATTTTTCATGGATTGGACTCACCTCGGATTAGCTCTCTAGTATAGACAGTTTTGTCCGAAATGTAGAAAATTTGACAGACAGATCGAGTGAATCAACTTATGCTAATTCGAAGTCACAACTGATAATAAATATGCGTAACAAAGTCAGAATATTTAGTCGAGCCTCACAGCTTAATAGAAGTATGTCAGTTTCTTTCTATAAAAACTTTTGCATTTCATTACGTCAAAATTATACTTTGTCACACATGTTATATGACTCAAGTATAGGACATCATAATAAATTATGTCATATGTAGGCTGACATGCAATCAATATGTATAATGAATGGCATCTCTTGACTCCGTCATGAACATTTAAAAGTTTGTCAAGTGTACGAATTGTAAGACTTTGATGGATTTACTATTTAATAAACATAATGTTGAATGTTTTTAAACTAGTTTGATTAGGCCAGCAACAGCACCTAGTTAAATTAGTCTCAAAATATTCAACAGCTTACCTTGAAAATGGGATTCTGAGAATTCAGGTTTTAAAGTATATAAATCGATCCGAACACTCGCAAACTGTGGGCGGAACTTAGCTAGATATGGGTGGGGCCTATCTAGAAATGGTACCATCTATTTTTGTCCAGTAATAGCCAGTTTCCCAAAGATGCATAGGTTACACCTTAATAATAATAATACAGAAAACAGACCAATCAGAATGCTGTATTTAACACTAAGTACGCTGTACTTAAGTATCCTAGTACCCAGGACTGTTTTTAATGTTCTAAATATATATTTATATATCAGAGCTATCATATCTTTAATTCATCATGTGTTGTTGCGAAAATCAGCATCTGTTATGGTCTTATGGAATGTCCATTTACAGGCCAAGAGAATACAATTCTTGAAAATTTACCACTGGAATGACTGGCTCGATAACCGATCCAGTCATTCCAGTGATAAATTTTCAAAAATTGTAATTCTCTTGGCCTGTAAATGGACATTCAATAAGAAAATATTAAAGGTGCATATTCGCAGCAGAATGGTTGTAAATAAAATTGTTAAAATTTTATAGTTTTAGAGGCTTAAATTGTGTGTATAGATGTAATGAAATGAATTAAATCTTAGCATATGGTGATTTCATTGTGTGCAAATTAATATGTTTTTTAAGTTGTCAAATTGAATTAGTGGCATGTCAGTCCGTAATTCTAATTCACAACAAAAATATGAAGTTTTCAAACATTTTGGTGTGAATATGCACCTTTAAAATTTTTTAAAACAAAATTTAACCATTAAAGGGTTAAACATATGAAGAGCGATTACCCTGCGCATACATCCCTGTATGTGCATGCGTGTGTGCACATCCTGCGCATACATCCCTGTATGTGCATGCGTGTGTGCACATCCTGCGCATACATCCCTGTATGTGCATGCATGTGTGTACATCCTGCGCATACATCATGGTTTGTGCATGCATGTGTGTCTGTGTCCATGTGTATCTGTGAGTGTTTGTATTCATGTGTGCGTGTGTTCATGCATGTGTGTGCATGTACATATGTGCGTTTGTGCATATGTGGTTGCACATGCATACGTGTGTACATGCATGCATGTGTAGCTGCAGCGATCATGTTTATCATATTGCTTCACACAACATATATTGAACGTGATTTTCTGGTGAGAAAACAAAAATCATTAATTTTTTAGAAAAACAGGATATATAATCTGCATTTCCTGTAGCTAATATCACATTGTATGTATTATCTTTCTTTGAACAGATGCATGCATTGATTATCGCCTTATGTGGGCTCTGCATTGATTAATTAACCATAAACTCCCAAGATCACAAAAAATTTCTTTTGCAGTGTGTTTATAATAAATATCCATTTGAATGGGCCAGTCATTCGAGATATAAAATTGAAGTTTTCTTGAACAAATTTAAGAGTTAAATGGGTTAAACTTTCTGTCTCCATTCACAAAAATCTACTTAACCATTTAACACTCAAATTCAGCCAAAAATGGCTTCTGCAGTGGTATTGAGAAATGTCCATTTGCAGACCAAAGGAATACTATTTTTTTTAATTTACCACTGCAATGACTGGCTCGTGACTGGCTCGATAACCGAGCCAGTCATTCCAGCGGTAAATTTTCAAACATAGTATTATTTTTGTGTGCAAATGAACATTTTTTTTTTTCTTGAATAAATTTGAGGGTTAAAGTTGCACAGGAATTCTTGTGGACGTATCCATTGAGTTCTTTTGTCGATGCCGGAGGCAAAAGATAATTGCGTTTTCTCACTACCCCATGTCCTGCGTGTTAGTATCTGGATTGTTTTGGCCTTAGCTATTCACATCAAAGCAGATTCCTTTCACGAGTAAAACACACATTAACCCTTGCACCTGAAAATGTGTTTAAGAAAATTTTAATTCTCTCATCAAAGATGTCCATTTGCAGAACAAGAAAAAATTACTTTTGAAAATTTACCACTGGAATGACTGGCTCGGTTACCGAGCCAGTCATTCCCGTGGTAAATTTTCAGTAATTGTCATAGATCTCTTATTCTGCAAATGGAGATTTCTCAAGAACACACAAGTCGTTTTTGGCCACCTTACCTCAGTGTGAAAAGTTTAATGACTGAGAGGGGATATAGTAAGCATTACGCCTTTGGCAGGCCGTAATTATCGAGGTTGTATATTTTGAGGTAATATTGGGAAAGAATGGTCTACATTCACTCCTGCATTAAGTGTGGGGCATTGCAGTGACAGATTTTAAAAATAATTCCTCAAGACCACTGCATGGCGATACCAGTTTATGTCTGGTTGACTGGTAAAGGACTTAATCCTGAATGTTTGGCAAGAGTAGTCTTCTCTTATCCTGCAACTGGACATTCCTCCAGACCACTACAAAGTACGATTTTAGCCGGCTAAATTCAGAAAAGATCAAAATGTAAATCTTGTAGTCTTGGTTTTCTGTACAAATATAGTAAAATTATTTTGATATTTGAAAATTTTTCCTAAAACATATAATTCAGTCGTTTATTATAGCAATGTGGCAATATTGTCGTATAAAAACTTACTCTTTTCAGTGTGTGTGTGTGTGAGTCCGTGTGTGCATGTGGTAATTATCTAGAGCATTGTACAGCGTGTGTTCTATCAGGCCTCATCTCTGCCATTAATCTCATTACTTTCATGCGGTATCTTTTATCTCACCTGTTGGTTCCCTGTTGTCCAATCAATGAATAGTTAATAAAGCCTAATACGAGTCTGGAAGAATCATCACCTGATGTTGTTAATTAGAAGCAGTTACACACCTTTTTGCTGATTATCTATGTTCACGGATATATGACTTATGACAAACCCACCGGGTGACACCTTGACACCCTTTGGGTGATTTGTTTTTGTACTAACTTAAAGTTCTCATATATTTGTTAAAGATGTACATGGATCTTAAATAAATGCATGCCTATTTATTACTTTATGGACACTAACTAACTATAAGTGTAGCTGCCAATTTAGTTAGATGTTTGATGGTGCCATTATTTCAGATTCTATTGTCTTTGCCATTGCACAATTGGTCGGTATAAAACCATTCTCATAATACTAATACTAATCATTGTTCTGCTGACTTCCAACATGAGCAGAGATTCCTAGAAAGCACATAGAAGTGCTTAGCATAGCTTAATACTGGGATTACCGGTTATTGAGCCAGTAATTTCAATTAGTTGTAAAATTTCAAATTTTGCTTCTTTTGACGGACCAATGGACATTTCTCAAGACCTCTGCAAAGGCCACATCTGGGTGGCTTGACCAGTAAAGTGTTTTAAAGTCTGATAATGACAAAACTGAGGTCATTAAACAATTTTTTAAATGGTTGAACAAAATCCTTATGTGTGCTTTCCTATTGAGTAATAGATGCAGTGATGAAGATTGACACACTGGGGCCCAGTAGCCCATGGCTACTAGATTTTAAGCTGGGCTACCAAAATTTCAAACTCACTAGCCCAGCTGACGACTTAAATTTTTCCAGTCATATTTTAAGATTGTGAACAGAGAATTTTTTTATATATCCGACGACTATTGTATGTTGAACCAGCTTCATTAACCCTTTCAATTCTTAAACAGTAAATTTTTGACAATGTATAGCATATTCTGTTGAATATTTTAAAATTAATGTGAAGGAAGCAATGGCTTCCGGTCACATTAATATCAAAATATTCAACAGATTTTCTGTTTGCTTGCCATGAAATTGAGATGCACATAATTTATCGAAATCTGGAATCTTGTGAGCCAATGCATCTTAATTAAAAGATTAAGGCACTTAAAATATTGACTGGGCCCCTTAAATTTTATGTTTTAGGGCCCAGGTGGCTACATGGTTAAAAAGCTAAAGCTTTATAACTGAATAGATGAAGTATATAACACACCATTAATGTCTGCATGCCACATGCTCAGATATCATAGCTTGTTATATAGAGGGTTCATATACAAAATGAACATGAGGCCTCCGGAATCTATTATCATGGTAAATTAATGTTCTCAAGCATGAAGTTAATCATGGTTAGATGAAGATTGTCTTATATACTCATGATAATAAATCAGTGTTCTGGAAGTGACCGTGCTGGTCAAGTACTATGGCTGTATCTCTCAAGGCTTAATTGGCGGTAAGGGACATGATCTGAGAGTTATAGGCTGATACTGTCGTTAAACTATTAATTATCGTGCTTGCCATCCATCTTCATCGGTTTACCCTTTAAACACCACGGCGGTCAAAATCGTACTGTGTAGTGGTCTTGAGGAATGTCCATATGTAGGTTAAGAGAAGACTACCCTTGCAAAACATTCTGGAACTGTTCAAGCATTATTCTTGAACTGTTCTAGAATGACTGTTCAAGAACTATTCTTTAGGTGTGTTCCATCTGTTCTCGTCAGATTTCTAGTATAGTCCGTGAATGTTAAATGAGACTTTTTCTAGAACAGTTGTTTGAGATCAATTAAAAAACTTATAGTCAAGAGCAAGTTTAGAACTAGTTCAAGACCTTTTCTAGAACTCATGTTCAAGAACTTATATTCTAAAACAGGTCTAGAATTCCTAGTTTTCTAAAACACTGGTTCTAGAATATTATAGAACTATTAAAGTTCTATAAAATTCTAGAACTTGGAGGTCTTGAACCTTGCTAGAATATAGCTTGAATAGTGCTAGAACAACTGTTTCATTTAATGTTCATGAACTGTACTTGATCTACTTGAGACCAGATGAAGCACAGGTCCAGAACTAATCAAGACCATATATTCTAAAACAGTGCTAGAATATTCAAGAACATATATTCTAAAGCAGTCTAGAATATAAGTTCTTAAAATATAATAGACCTATTCAACAACTTATATTCTAGAACAGGTCTAGAACTCCTGGTTCTAGCACTTCTAGACCACTAGTTCTAGAATAGTATAGAGCTATTCAACAACTTATATTTTAGAACAGGTCTAGAACTCCTGGTTCTAGCACTTCTAAACCACTAGTTCTAGAATAGTATAGAGCTATTCAAGAACATATATTCTAGAACAGTTCTAGAACTATTCGAGAACTTATGTTCTAGAACAGATCTAGATCTAGGAGTTCTGAATATGTTCTGCATATAGAACTATTCAAGAACTTGGAGTTCTAGAACTCTAGTAATATAGAGTCTTGAAATGTTCTAGAACAGTTCTAGATCTAGGAGTTCTGAATATGTTCTGCATATAGAACTATTCAAGAACTTTGAGTTCTAGAACTCTAGTAATATAGAGTCTTGAAATGTTCTAGAACAGTTCTAGATCTAGGAGTTCTGAATATGTTCTGCATATAGAACTATTCAAGAACTTGGAGTTCTAGAACTTTAGTAATATAGAGTCTTGAAATGTTCTAGAACAGTTCTAGATCTAGGAGTTCTGAATATGTTCTGCATATAGAACTATTCAAGAACTTGGAGTTCTAGAACTCTAGTAATATAGAGTCTTGAAATGTTCTAGAACAGTTCTAGATCTAGGAGTTCTGAATATGTTCTGCATATAGAACTATTCAAGAACTTGGAGTTCTAGAACTCTAGTAATATAGAGTCTTGAAATGTTCTAGAACAGTTCTAGATCTAGGAGTTCTGAATATGTTCTGCATATAGAACTATTCAAGAACTTGGAGTTCTGGAACTCTAGTAATATAGAGTCTTGAAATGTCCTGGATCAGTTCTATAACCATTTTTATAACTATTCAAAAGCAGTTCTAAAACTACATTTTCAAGGATATTTCATGAACATTCCTCTTAAATAGCAATAGTTGAATATATTGGAAATAAAATTCCAAATATTAGTCAGAAATGGAGGAATCCTCTTTTTGCTATGCCCTGCCCATCTCTAATTAGCTCCACCCACACTTCGCCCATGTTGGGATCGAGTGATCCCTAAACTCCCTGACTATCATTTTCCAAAAGAATATACCGTTAAATTCCGTGTATATTGCGCACTTTTTTGCTCAAATTACATGCTATAAAAAGCTCCTGCGCACTATATACAAGGATAAATATTTGTCCCATTTTTTTCCTCAGAATTTTTCGTCAGAATCACAAAATTCAGAGCTGAAAATGTGATTTTATGGATCGGGGATCAGTCGGGAATAACGATCGCATTCTAACATGTCTATAATGGTACTAATAGATCGTTGAAATGCCTTACTACTGTCTAAATACTGTGTTATACCTTTATTAAATATCATAGTGTTGTAAAATGATCAAATAAACCATCATTCAACTTTTTTACAACGCCATTGTTTCCTGTAATTTGTTCTAAGTTATATATATAAGGGGAGGTTACTCTTGTCTTCCCAAGTTGCACATAGAGATGTTTAAAATCCATAGATTGCTACACAGATACGGACATAAATGTGTTAAAAAAATAATGATAGGGCCGATGTTTTTCAAGGCGATCTAGCATTTACATAGATATAGAAAGGAATGTTTTATATGTGCTAAACGGCACAATGTTTTGACCAATCGGCGGGCAGGATGATTATGATTGACAGGTTAAGGTTAAAGGTCACAGCCGTCAACGTATGACAAAGTAACTAGAAACGAAAGGATGAGAATAGAAAATCATTTCAAATTGAAGATAATTCAATTTATTTAATAAACAATGCGTGGAATAAACTAGATTATTGCCCTATATTATAATATATTATGATGATGATATACTATAATATATTATATAAACCCCACCCCCACTCAAACAATACCCACAATTGATCACTGTCGATTTTGTAAACGGCAGACGGTCAGCTCTATCACCTTTGTTTATTGTACTTCTGACCGCGTTAATCCACCCACCCCGCCCCACCACCTGACTACACTGACTGAGAACCGAGTCTTGAAACCACTCATCTACTGCGTATCTGATTGAACAAAATCTCATGGGCTCGCCTTTGATATAGTTATCAAAGTAATTACCGGCACTATTAGTGAGCCAAAATGGATTTGAGTTTTTTAAAATTAAAATCGATTTTATTCTCGAGTATCAGCGCACAAAACTCATATTTTATGAATTGAAACAAAATTAATATCCGATTTTTTATGTTCTAACGACCATTTATGTTAATGAGCTCTGCTCAAATCAAATTCGGATTCTAACCTGTTCTGATGGAAATTATATTTGTATTTTTATATCGTTTTATATCGTTCAATAAAGTTTAATACAAAATATTTGCTAAAAGTATATGCAAATGATATTCCCGTGATTAAACAACAGAGTAACGCACGCCACAAATGGGATTTTATAAGGAAAGCGTATTCGACACGCAGTAAGTCATTGATTCTTTTGTTACCAGTTTTCGTTCACATGTCTCTCAATCTTACTGCGCACTATACACGGAAAGAAGGTTTTTTCAGGCCGATTTTGGTCAAATTTAGGGGTGCGCACTATCCACGATAGCGCAATATACACGGAAATTAACGGTACAGGTAAACTGTTGAATATTTGACACTAATTTAACTGGGTGCTGTTGCTTCCTTAGATGGCAGCAACAGCACCAAGTCAAACTAGTTTCAAATTATTCAACCGCTTGTTTATTATATCAAAAACATACAATTCATACAACATGTCAGACTATTAAGCATTTAAGATGGACTAAATTGAGTCATTCATGATGTAATTTGTTATGACATCATCCTACACATGATGTCACATAGTTGATTATGATATCATATGATAGATGGATAAACTGGAAAGGTTGATTGTGCTTTATTTTTTGTAACAAAGCAAGATTGTGGCGCCTCCGTGATTTACACTTTCATCTTTGCTAAAAGGCTGAGAAGTGATTACAACATTGCACACGTTGTCATGCCCAGTACTGTAATAGCTTTGTGATGAGATACGGTAATATGTAGTCATGAAGATATAAGATATTGATCAAACTTTCTGGATATATACGACTACTGTATGAAAATGTTGCAAATGTTGAGAATTTTCAAGAACATTCAAGAACATTTTAAGAACTTTAAACTTTAAGAACCGTTCTCAAATTATTCTTGAATTTTTTCAAGAACAGTTTAGGAACATTTTAAGAATGCTAAAGTTACTGATCTGTCATTTAGTTGTTTCTGAAAATTTTCAAGAACATTTAAGAACTTTAAATTCCTGAACTGTTCTTCAGTTGTTTCTGAAAATTTTCAAGAACAGTTTATGACCATTTCTTGATCTAATCTTAATAGTTGTTCTTAAAAGAACAGTTTAGGAACATTTTAAGAACTTAAAGCTTTTAAAACTGTTCTTCAATTGTTCTTGAATATTTTCACACACAGTTTACGAAAAATTTCCTATTAGTTTAAGTTCTTGAACCATTCTAAAATGGTTCCAAAACATTTCCAGAATTGTTTAAGAACAGTGAATGTTCTAGAAATGTTCATTAACTATAAACAAAAATTCCAATTTGAAAATAACAATTTAGTTACCAGCAGGAGGCTTTGACCTCCCTGCTCAGAATTTAGGTGGGTACGGTTATTTCTAAAAGTCCTACCTTTTCCCACGGTTGGGATTCTGCAAAACCTATGATGTTAAAAAGTCCCAGCTTTACCAAGGTTGGGACTTGGCAAAAAGTAGAAGTCCTACCTTTTCCCACGGTTGGGATTCTGCAAAACCTATGATGTTAAAAAGTCCCAGCTTTACCAAGGTTGGGACTTGGCAAAAAGTAGAAGTCCTAGCTTTTCCCAGGGTTGGGACTCGGGATATACCAGGATTTTTCAAAGGCCATGACATTTTTCATTTCGTGGAAAAAGAATCCCGGGATATCCTGGGACTTCCTGGGATATCCCAGGAGTCACGAAAAAGCCAGGAATTTTTTCTGCATGGGTTAATTGCTCAAGTACAGTTCAAGAATAGTTTTTAATGTTTTGGAGCTGTTCATGTACCGTTCTTTAAATACAAGAACACAATTTTGCAGCGTTTTAAAAAAGAATTTAGCACTGAAATGCCCTGGCTTGTTAACCGAGCCATGCATTTCATTTGTAAATTTTCTAAAATAGTCTCCTCTGGCCTGCAAATTGACATTTGGTAAGAGAAAAAAAATCTAGATTTTCCTGAACTAATTTTAGGGGTAGGGGTAAATCTTTGGGTGAATGGTGAATCCTATTCATCAGGATTAGAACTTGCGTTCAAAAATGGTTGTAAAAAAGTTTCAAAAGACAGCTCTTTTAGAGCGCTCTCTCATCATCTATAATATTCTATACAGAACGAAGATTTTTAAAAAGCCCTTTCTCCAAGCATCCTTTGCGCAGTACGCTTATGATGTAATATATATATATATACCTATATGAGGTAAGATGTTGCGTCATGTGTAATTACATCACAGATAGAAACCTTTTTTTCCCGCAAGTCCCCTCCAAACAAGTTTTCTGAAACAGGAGAGGACTCTAACATAGCGTAATGACTAAAAGGAGCGCTGAAATGCTGTGGAACATTTTCCTTTCCGAACAGGTTGCTGGATACATGTTTTATACCTATGTGGGTTGGATGTAATATACAATGGACTTGACATTGGTGAAGTATTCACTTTCAGTGTCAAAATCTTCAGAAGTAAAACACTTAATGTGCCAAAATGCTCAGAGAGGTAAATGGGACAAAATGTACACCAACACACTAAGCTCTAATTTACTGGTCACTGGTTTTGTTCAACATTTTAATGGTCAATTTCAGTCAAGAAATTATAGAAACTTTCCTCTTTGCAGGCCAAGAGAAGACTATTTTTTTTAATTTACCACGAATTACTGGCTCGATTATCGAGCCAGTCAATCAAGTGGTAAAATTTCCAAAATAGTTTCTCTTGCCCTTCAAATGGATATTCCTCATGCCCACGTATAACAGAAGGTACTTTTGTCCGGATTCACCATTAGTTATGCTGCTACTGACCACAGAGTATGTCACAAGACCACTAACATCCATCTACATTGATGTAGATTATGGAAAAATTGCTTTTACAGTGACAGAGGGAGGAGAATATCCTGCGGTCAAAAGATAGTGAAAATTCAATAACGCTATTAGATTAGGTTGTTGTAGCACACTTAGACTGGGTGCCTTTGATGATGTGTCAAAGTAACCTGGTATTTTACAGTAATTAGTTATCTTGCGGATCGAAATGGTTATGGTTTTACCGCCTTCCAATATTTGTTAAATAAACCCTGCTATCTTGTATAGTGTGCGTGTGTGCATCAGCTTGCGTGCATGGTGTGTGCATGTATGCGTACATGTGTGCATCTGCTTGCATGTGTTTTAGTATGGATGGTTAGTCTGAGTCTGAGTTAGTGATACATTTACAGAAATAATCTTCTGTTGGTCTGCAAATGGACATTTTATATGAGAAAATTTAACTTTTCTTGAACAAATTTGAGGGGTAAAAGTTAAAGCTCAATGAACTGTTCCAGGTTTAGCTGTGCCCTGTCCATCTTTAGTTAATCTCTACTCAGCCAGTCAAATTAGTTTCAAAATATCCAACAGATCGATGGTTATTAAATGGTAAAGACATACAATTCGTACACCGTGTCAGACTATTAAAGACGGACTAAATCAAGTCATTCATGCCATAATTATGACATCATCCTACATGTCACTTACTTATTTATGCCATCATATGATCGATGGATAAACTGGAAGGGTCAATTGTAGTAAGGTCAGACTTTTATATGAAAACATCTTATTTTGTTCTTCTACAGCTACACGTCAGTAAGTGTTATTCTTATTATACGTCAATCACTGACAACCTAATGTTGACTAAGTTAAAGGTCTCTTATTGCCAGCTATTTGTCATAGTCCAATGTCACTATCGGCTGTAAAACAGAGACTATATGTGTGACAATGGTGTGTGTGTGTGTATGTCCAACACATTGCTTTAACCCTCGAATTTGTTTAAGAAAATTGCAGTTTTGTCATAGAAAATAATCATTTGTAGACCAAGAGGAGACTATTTCTTTTAATTTACCACTGGAATGACTCGCTCGAAAACCGAACCAGTCATTCCAACAGTAAATTTTTAAAAATAGTCTTCTTGCTTTGCGAATAAACATTTTTTATGAGAAAATTTAATTTTTTTTTTAATTTGAGGGTTAAATGGTTAAAATTCCTTTATGTTCATTCTCATCTTTTGTGGTCCTGGATTATGTTCTTTTAAAAGTCTAATCACAAAACACCTAATAGCAAGTTGATGTTGTGGTGTCCTCTGCATGCCTAATACACGGCATTACAACTGCAAATTATCGTGCTTTCTGAAGAGGAGTATTTTCTGCCAGGAAAAGAAAATGTCTGAACATTAGATTATCACTGTTTGCTCTACCCTCACATATAGTGGCTTTGTGTTACACAGTTTGTAGAGTGCTGCATTTGATATATTAGACTGTGTGGCCAGTGGTGATTTGTAATGGTCTGCTGATGTGTGCAGCGAGATGCATCAAGTTTGTTCAAGAGTGCTTTTGGAGTTGTCGAACTGTTACAATTGTATAGCATTATCCAATGACATGTAACATCATATAGTTGCATCTTCAATTTCCTTGGAATTTTAGAGCCACGAATCTACAGCTTCCAGAAGGATTGGAAGGCAATATTTCCTGTTAACAGCAAATTCCAATGTCAGTATAAGAGCTGCAGAGGAGGGACCCCAAGATTCTGCTCTTCCTGCACTTCTCAGTGCCCAGATGTGGGGTGCCATCATCATTCGTTTCTGTGGTGTCAGATAGTATGAGTCGGTTTTGCCTTCATTGACAAAGAGGTTTGTAACCTTGAGGTGTTCTGTAGCTATTGAAAGTAGTGTACCCAGAGAACCTTTTTCCTCATCGATAAAGTCTCTAGGCCATACCGTATCATTGAGGTTGGAGGGTTTGGTCTTGTAGAAGGTTCTCACACGGATGATAGTGCGGTGGCGAGGTAGCAAGCTGGTCCTATTGATGTTTCAAACTATGTAGAAAATGTTGATTTAATGCTAACATTTAGTTTTGTGTGTTTGTGAATAAGAGTCTCAACAGGCATGGTTCGTTACCATCACAACGTGCTTGGTGGAGAAATTGAGGGATCTACACGGGTCTTTTGATCATATCAAATGCATGTGACATGTCGATTCCCATCTTGTAGAAGTCCCACTGCTTTGATAGTACTACCGATGTCAACATTTGTTGTGCCTAGACAATGTCAGCACAGCCACGCCATCTCTTCAAAACCACTTGGCCATTTTCCAGTAAATTTGTTAATCTTATCTCTGATTATGAGATAATGTCATATTTGATAGAATATGTCGGATGCTATTCAAAAGCACTATTGGTCTCGGGTTGGAAAAAGATCCAGGTGATTTCTTATGCTTTGAGAGTGTGATGTGTATACCTTCTCCCAGAGCATTGATAGGTTCAAAGGCTGAGTTGACTTCTGCGATTTATGTCAAGATGGTATCATCTGCACATTTAAGGAGTTCAATATTAATGCCGTTGGACCCCAATGCTTGGCCATTCGTTAAAGATATTAAAGATTCTCTGACTTCTGCTTTTGTTAATGGCTTTTGCAATGGACGTGGTTGGCCTTCAAGCATTTGTAGATGTTCATATTCTATGTCACTTAACTGATCTTTGAACCATTCCTTGATTAGTTCAGCCTTAATTCCCTGGTCAGACCCGATGAAGTGACCATCAGAGTTATATATAACAAGTGGTTGTTGTGAAGTGCTGATTTTTAATGCATTGCTTGCTTTGAACATTTTTTCGGCAATCATCGGTGGACGTGATGTCATTTACCAGGTCAGCTGCTCTTCCGATTGCGCGTTGTCTCAACCATTCACTGATTTGGCACATCCTGATCTTATTACAATTCTGTCTTCATTCATTTTGGTGTTCATTTCAACTGCTTTGAGAAGTGTGTAGTTGCAGTGTTGTCTGTTGTTCAGACAGCTTTGTAACAAGCGGATCATCAACATAGGATTACTTTTTGTTGGTATTCTTGGCTACACTCGTGTTTTTAGCAGCTCACGTCTCCACACATTTTAGAACTATAGTTAGGGCTTCGTTTGGTTTGCAATTGATGTCAATCATGTCCATCTGCTCAATGGACCTTTCCGGTTTTAGCTATGCCCCGTCCATCTCTATCTAAGCTTCAAGCACACCTCGCTCATGTAGGATCTCGGGTTTGTTCATTGAGATCGATCTCTGAACTTCCTGACTATCAATTTCCAGTAAACTATACAGATAAGCCGTTGAATATTTTGAAACTAATTTGACTGGGGCTGTTGCTGCCTATGGCAGCTGTTTGCCCAGTCAAATTAGTTTCAAAATATTCAACATTATGTTTCATAAATAACACAAACATACAATTCTTACGTGTCAGACTATAAAGCATTAAAGACAGGATTAATCGAATCGTTCATGACATCATTATTATGACATCAGCATACACGTCACATAGTTTATTAAAATGTAATATAATTGAGTTCATGAATTATTGTGACTATTGTATTCCTATGCGATGCCTGGATGGCCTTGTCATTAGTTAGTTTTGAGAAATCATGGTTAACATTGGATATTTGCTTTTAGGGTGGCCTGTAGATAAGACACACCTGATCGATTCATAATCGAGTAATCACTGGTTTGTGGTTGGAATTGAGGTCTTACCACAGTAGGATCATGAGTCTTTCAGTAATGTCTGCATTCACCATGCAAAATATGTAGTCAATCTGATTAAACATTAATGTGTTTGTGGTTTTAGTTTTCTTGTCGGCTATGTGTTCTGTCCATGTGGCTAGATGGCGTCATGGATGCTTAAAGGCTCTTTTTATTGCATATAAACCATGAATGCAGATGAAGGCAGCTAGTGCATCTTCATTACTGTTACATGGAAACCAATTCATGAATGAAAACCCTGTTTGTTTGCCTGTTTTGCTTAGTTTTATGAATTTCGCATTGAAGTCACCTGGTGGGGGGGGGGGACACACCCACCCTGGCATTAATAGACCTTTCCAAGTTTATCTATTCATCATATGACATCATATCACGTCATAATTAACTATGTAACATGTAAGATGACATCCTAATCATGACGTCATCACTTTACTATTCAATAAACATTCTGTCAAATATTTTGAAACTAACTTGACTGGGCGCTGTTGCTGCTGTATGCAGCAAAAGCACCTAGTCAAATTAGTTTCAAAATATTCAACAGCTTACATGTATAGTTTTCTGGAAATTGATAGTCAGGGAGTTCTGAGATCGGTCCATCCCAACACGGATGAGGTGTGGGTGGAGCTTAGACAGAGATGGGCGGGGCGTAGCTAAAACTGGAAAGGTCTATTGCCTACACTACCAGGCTGAGACCTGCTAGGTTTATGTCAATTTTAGAATGCTGTTGAATACTTTGTAACAAATTTGATTGGAAGTTAATCTAGCAAGATGAAGAACATGTTATGGCCATAGAGCTTCAGAAATACATTGCAGGTCAGATGTGATAACATCAATTTGAGAAAAAAGATGACACAAAGCTATATCTTGTATGGAGATTTGCAGCACGTCGTCGGTGTGATATGAAAGATAGGGGACTAATTTGCCAGAATAAATGCATTCCAGGAATATCTAGTTGAACCCAGTCTCATTCATTTGCCAAATTTGGTTGCAAAGACGTTATCATTATCATAAATCACCTGAAGTGAACAATGGTTCTCCAATGTCCATCAGTGCTGGAGATTTACTCAGTAATTGGCTAGTCGTCTGAATCGGAAGATTTGTATATACAGTACTACTCATATAAATAGGTTAACGTGTTTAAAAAAAATCCAGAAACATGTTAGTTAGTACAATTTTGAACATAATGTGAGAGACTTTCTGTTGAGGGTTTTGGACTTAATGTGATTGGAAGCCATTGCTGCCTTAAAGGCAGCAATGGCTTCCGAACAAATTATGTCCAAAGTAATTCAACAGAATTATTTTATTTTGGAAACTTGTTACCTTATCTTTTATCTATACTGTATATCACTGATCTGAATGAGGCACTTTCTCGCTTCACGTTGTCTCTGAAACAAAAATAAATTTATTCGTTTCACAATTCGACTGTAATCTCTCTTGCGACATCAATGTTGATCCGCCGATATAAGATGAATGTACATTGGAATGAACGTAAAATTTGATGATTATTTTGATCCTCGATTTCCTACGACCTATGTATAAAATATTGTTATTTGGATACAAGGCATCTTTTTAATATCCTAGGATCAGAACAGAGGCTATACGCCGGAAATGTCTTTTGGCTGACATACTTGGTCGCAATTATCCTCGGTATTTTTTGCTCATGATGAGCTAGCTAGTCTGAATTCTCATTATTAGCTCACCTGGCCTGAAAGACCAAGTGAGCTTATGCCGTGGCAACCATCCGTCGTCCATCGTCTGTCAACTTTTGCTTTAAAACACTACTCCTCCTTAACCAATAGCCGAATCTTAACTAAATTTTGGTCAAAGGATGCTATTGTGTTTCGGATCCAGAACTTCCATTTGAAATTTTGATTCATAAATTTTTAGGCTCAAAATCTTAGATTTTATTAAAAATTTACTGGAAATTGTTAAATTGCTTCTTCTCCTTACCCTTTTGACCGATTTTAATAAAATTTGGCTGAAAGGATCCTATCGTCATAGGTTATAGAACATCCATTCAGAATTTTGATTTGTAAATATTTTTGGTAAAAAACTGATTTTATTGAAAATTTACTGGAAATTGTCAAATTGCTTCTTCTCCTTACCATTTTGACCGATTTCAACCAAATTGGGCTGAAAGAATCCTATGGTCATAGGCTCTAGAACGTCCATTCAGAATTTTGTTGCGTAAATATTTTGAGTGAAAATCCTAGATTTTATTAAAAATTTACTGGAAATTGTTAAATTGCTTCTTCTCCTTACCCTTTTGACCGATTTTAATAAAATTTGGCTGAAAGGATCCTATCGTCATAGGTTATAGAACATGCATTCAGAATTTTGATTCCTAAATATTTTGGGTGAAAAGCTTAGATTTTATTAAAAATTTACCGGAAATTGTCAAATCTCTACTTCTTACCATTTTGACAGATTTAAACCAAATTGGACTGAAAGGATTCTATTGTGATAGGCTCTAGTACTTCTATTCAGAATTTTGATTCATTAATTTTTTGCGTGAAAATCTTAGATTTAATGACAAAATTTACCAGAAATGGTCAAAACACTGCTTCTCCTTAGTTGCTTGACATATTTCAAACAAATTTGGCTAGAGTGAGGCTATCAAGGTAGACTAGAATTTCTATTCAGAATTTTGATTGGTAAATTTTTTTTTGGGTGGTGGGGCATCTTGGATTTTCCGAAAATTATCCATCATATCTATTTAAATGCAAATGCTTCAAATGCTAATGGTCCAAGTGAGCACCACAGGCCCTTGGACCTCTTGTTCTGTGTGCCGGAGACAATAGCCACAATTTCTGCTTTTTCTATGACTGACACATCCTTAATCCCAATCCTTTCAATTCCCTGTGACTAACATACTCAGTCCCAATCCACTCTATTCTCTGTGACTAACATACTCAGTCCCAATCCACTATTGTTTGTGACTAACATACTCAGTCCCAATCCTCTATTCCCTGTGACTAACATACTCATTCCCAATCCTCGCTATTCCCTGTGACTAACATACTCTCTCCCAATCCTCTATTCCCTGTGACTAACATACTCAGTCCCAATCCACTATTCTCTGTGACTAACATTCTAAGTCTCAATCCTCTATTCCCTGTGACTAACATACTCAGTTGCAATCATCTATATAATCCTGTGACTAACATACTCAGGCACAATCCACTCTATTCCCTGTGACTAATGTTCTTAGTCTCAATCCACTCTATTCCCTGTGACTAACATGCTCAGTCCCAATCCACTCTATTCCCTGTGACTAACATTCTAAGTCTCAATCCACTCTATTCCCTGTGGCTGATGAGGTGTGTGTGTTGGGTTGGAGGTGTCGAGGCAGAGAAAAGTTGATGGCTTCATGTCTAAATCGAATATTATGAAACTGATTCTGCGCTGATAATGAGCCCGAAGAAAATATATTGAATATGTACTTCATCCAGCTTCAATCTGACAGTTTACCAATATATATCTATTTCATCTGTTAGAACATACTTATAACGATCGTCTTCTGCATTCTCCACATTGATTACTTCTTTTTGTATCACCATGCAGAAGATATTGAATAAAGATTTCAATTCAATCGGGTATGTCCATTCAAATTCTGTGCAGATGTCAGTGGCAGGAGGTAATTTAAACATTTTTGTCACATTTCCTGGTTGTTGTGTCTCTATATGGATTGATACACATCTGTACAAATTTGTTTTGTTAACCATTTAATGTCCAAAGCCAGAAGCCATAGTGATCTCGATGAATGTCCATAAATTGCGGACCAAAGGAAGACTATCTTTGAAAACTTACCACTGGAATGACTGGCTCGATAATCAAGCCAGTCATTCCTGTGGTAAATTTTCAAAAATAGTGTTTTGTCAGCCTTCAAATTTCTTTTTCTGTGAGAAGGTTCTAATTTTCTTGACCAAATATTCGTGTTAAAGGTTAATGAGGCTGTTTAATGTCTCAAGGTTTCGATGATTATGCCTTTGGCTATTTGTATTAAATTTCTAATTAGTAGATATCTAATTAACAATTTAACCCTCAAATTTGTTTTAAAAATTTTCTCATAGGGAATGTACATTTGCAGACCAAGAGAAGATTATTTTTGAAAGTTTATCAGTGGAATGACTAAGCTCCATTATTGAGCCAGTCTTTTCAGTGGTAAATTTTCAAAAATTACAAATCTCTTGGTATATGCAAAAGGTTAAATGGATGCTGACCTCATCTTAAATGTTTGATCATGATATTGGTACAGAGATTTAACCCTTTAAGCCTCAAATTTATTCACGAAAGTTTAAATTTTCTCATAGAAAATATCCATTTGCAGACCAAGAGAAGACTATTTTTGAAAATTTAACACTGGAATGACTGGCTCGGTTATCGAGCCAGTCATTTCATTGGTAAATTTTCAAAAAAGGTCTCTTTGTCTGTAAATCAACAGTTTTCAAGACCACTGCAGAATCTGCTGTTGGCTAATATTAGTGTTAAATGGTTAAGATCATTCATTTCCGTGCACATTCCTTCATCTCTGTATTGCAATTTTTTACCCTCACCCCATAAAGGGAAGAGGGTATATTGTATTCAGATCTTTATGTCTGTGTGTCTGGGGCTGTAGCTTAAAACTATGGATAGAGTTGGCTAAAATTTTAACACATGGAAGCAACTTGCCATGGATTTCCAGACTTTGCTTGTATGTATGCAGCTGTAGCAGTAGTAGAAACATCCTTACCCAGGCCAAAAAAGGCTTGGATATTCTTGTATATCCAAGCTCCATGGAGCTTGAATGAACCAGCTAATCACAGCTAATCCAAGCTGTTAATAACTTGGAATAGCTAGGATTAGCTTGCTGGTGTTGGCCACGTAAAATTCAAGATAATTCAAGAAAATCCAAGAAAGGCCTAGTCAAAGTAAAATCCAAGAAAATTCTATATAACTTGAACATTCAAGATAATCCACGATAGCTTGCCAGTATTGGTCACTTAAAATCCATGAAAATTCCAGCTACCTTGAACATTAAAAAAAATCCCAGCTAGCTTGAACTTCAAGATAATCCGAGAAAGCTTGCCGGTCTTGGCCACTTAAGATCCAAGAAAATCCCAGCTGGCTTGAACATTCAAGAAAATCCAAGTTAGCTTGAACATTTGAGAAAATCCCAGCTAGCTTCAATTGCAAGATAATAATAAGCAAGTTAGCTTGGATTTTATTCCAGAAAGTCACAGCTAATCCTAGCTCTTGAAATAGCTTATACATTAACATAAAGTGGATACACTTACACATAAATGCTGCCACACAGGGATTATATATACATGTATATGTTTGCAAACCAAAGTCACCTTCCTGGTATAATAAGTTGAGCTACGTGTAGGCTTGCGCGATTTTTCGATTTAATCGTGAAATTCGATTTATTTTTAAAATCGCGATTTTTACGATGTAATTGAGGAAAGATCGGAAAATCATCAAAAATTTCATATTTTTACAAAATCTGAAGTGTGTACTTTTCCGTCGCATTATATCAGTACATGAGTACACTTATAATCGATTCACGCCTGTGTTCATTGTGTGTATATCCCGCCGTGCCATGCATGTGTCGAATAATTACGAATCACAACACAAAGCGCTACAATAAACAAGCTAACAATAGCGAGGTAACACCTTTGTCATTGAGAAAACCAGCTAGTTACTCCGGCGAATCACCATATAATTTTCTTTCTTTCGCTGCAGACCCTGAGTCTCTTGTGAAATGTCCAAGTATATACAGTTTCAGAGTGTTAGGCAATCAGTGAACATAATTCTGTTTAATTCTAGAGTTAGCAATTTCAGACGGTCTAATAATTTTTCCTTTTTGATTCGGTTGTCATGTCAAATTAAAGAAAATAAAGCAACAGCATTCCAGATTGTTTGATTTTGAACTGTGCGTTCTGTTGATTACTCTTAAATGTAAATCGTACATTCTGAAAGCAACTATAAACCGCACTATAGGACGAGTTTACGCCGTTACACTAGTACCTACTCAAAGCTACCGTCCTATGTATGTGAATTGCGCAGTACCTCCCGTGCTACTAATATTAGCGTCTTCGCGTTACTCCGGTAATTACCTAAACGCGTCTTACAAAGGGAAGCTATAAGCGGAAGCATCACGTAATTTATATTTTTTTCTCGGCGACATTTTATCTCAAATTTTGATGAATTAAGTAATGTGTATTAAACTATACGCAATATTTAGGCGGTCCCAATTAATAGTTTCACACCCGCGATGATGGATATAAGATATACATTAAGCATAGACGTAGGATGGTAAGAATTCGTCGCATGAACATCATCATGTGTTCTAATTTCGTGCTATTTTTGTATGATTTATTTAAACTTTCTAGAAACGAGTCACGTTAACCCGGTTTATACTTTTGGGAATTTGGACCTACGATTTAATCGAAAATCGCGATTTTTTCCATTAAATCGATCGCGATGTTTCAAATAAAAAATCGTGCAAGCCTAGCTACGTGTAATACTCAATAACAAATACAATTTCAGCGAGACATTAACCCTGCATGAATTTCCGAATGATTTGTTTATTATTCTTATAGACAGAGATTGTTAATTTTCCGTATTAATTAGAGAGTCATGATCACAACATTATTTACATAGAGATGAAAAAGTTCTATCAAAACTGGTAACTCTGAATAAACCTCAGCAATTCAATAGCATACTTACCTCTAAATACAGTTCTGTTTCCATTTAGGGTTACTGATGCACATTCTATCTAACAGTAGTATCAGTGTTTCCAAACTCATATTCTATATATCCATAGCTGGTAATGATCAGTGCAATGTATGTTCTTTTTGTTCTTTTACAATGACTAAATTTCTACATGACTACAGAGCCTGTTGTTTCCTTAGTCCAAGCTATTTCAAGATAATCCAATGTAGCAAAAGTTAATGAAGAAGTTAAAAAATATCCAAATAGCTTGATTCATTTATGTCTGATAAAACAAAGTTCTACCAAATCCAAGCTAGCTTGAATTCTGACAAATTAGAAAAGTCCAAGAAAGTTCAAGAAGCTTGCAATTTTTAATCATTACATACAAAAAGTCCTAGAAAATCCATGCTAGGTTGAATTCTGAGAGGTGGGATTTTCAAGAAGTTCAACCTATACATAAAGTCCAAGCTAATTCAAGAAAATCCAAGCTGATACTGGTTGAATAATTTTCCAATAGCTTGCATAGTCAAGAAAATTCAAGCTAATCCAAGATAGCTAGAATTTTATTTCACACAGGATTTAAACACTCTGATGTCAAAATTTTAAATTTTCAAAATTAAATTAAAATAAGTAGTGTTAAATTTTCAACAAAGAGAAATGTACACCAGTTTCTTTGCTATTGCCACTGTAAAAGATAGACTATTTACATCAGAGTGGTCAAGGGTTCCCACAATCTTGACATTCCTTGAAAAACTATATTACATTTTCAAGGCCTCGAAAGCCCTTGAATTTTGCCAGAATTGGAAATTTCCTTAAAAACCCCTTGAATTTGTTATTGTCCAAATTCCCTGGCTATCGCAGACCAAGCGAAAATATATAAATTTATATAATATGTATTTTAATCACAGGATTAGTAATTCAGAATTTAGTGTAATCAACCCAGATGTATATATTGGTCTGTCATTTTGTTAGCTTACTAAAATACTTACCACTCAACGTATTCGCTGTGGCCCACCTCGGCCACCCCATGTCATTAAATTGCAAATCATTATTAAATTTTGTGGAATTAATTAATGACGGCTTGGACTTAGTCGCATGCATAGTAGCATAAGTGCGCATGCTCACAGACTCATTTATATGTACACTATAGGAATAGAGGAACTGGTTCCCTAGAGAAATGACTGCATTAGATTTAAAGAGATACTATTAAGAATACCCAATGGAGGGATATATCTCTGCTAACCTTGTTTACTAGGGAACCCACACACCATGGGAATGAATAGATTAAAATTTTCTGAGATATCTAAGTCAGGTGACTTATAGCAAACAGTGAATTGAGTTGCATAGTATTTTTGTTGTGTTACAAAACTCCTGTTTTTTAAATGTTGCAATCAAAATATGATAAAGAATTATGGCAGAGGAATGGCCGACTGGAATAGCATGCAAAGGAGGCTGTCCCTTAAAAAAGTCCTTGAAAATTTTTTTGCTGACATTAAGAATCCTTGAAAAGACCTTGAATTCAATTCTCAAAAACCTGTGGGAACCCGGGTTACGGAAAGCCATGAAATTTTGAAAATCGGTGTAATAATAGGTTACAGGTATTTCTTGGTTATGTACCAATCATTTGCATAATTGGTTGGCTACCTAATATTTAATTTCAGAGTTTAATATGTACAGCAAAATTACTTTCCATGTGTGTTACATTCGTTGACAGAGGTTATGATGTACAAATCTCCGGTCGGAACAAGATTTTGAGTGTCCATTTTTCACCTGAAAATAAATCAAGCGCTCATTTTCGCGTAAAGGTGACCTAATTCTCCGTCTGTATGTTGTAATTTTGCGTAGACAACATAAAAACTATTGACTTGGTTATGCCAATTTTCGAGGTCTGCAAAGTTTGTTGGGAAGTGAATAATCTGGAATCTATACACCATAATGTACAGGCAGCAACAGCCGCTGGGTCAAATTAGTTCCAAAATATTCAAAAGCTTACCTGTATAGTTAACCTTGAAATTTAGATTTCAATGTTTCAAATGGATCCAACACGCATAAAAAGGTGGGTGGAGGTTAGCTAGACATGGGTGAGGCAGAGCGCAGCCATCCCTCTAATAGTTAATAAAGAGAAAAGCTGTCACTGTCCTCTTTTGCCGTTTAACCCTCGAATTTGTTCAAGAAAATTTCATTTTTCTCAGAAAACGTCCATTTGCAGACCAAGAGAAGACTATTTTTGAAAATTTACCACTGGAATGGCTGGCTCGGTTATCGAGCCATTCATTCCAGTGTGAAATTTTCAGAAATAGGCTTCTCTTGGTCTGCAAATGGACATTTATCAAGATCACTGTAGAAGTCATTTTTTGTTGACATGAGTGTTATAGGGTTAATTAATCAATGAGAAGCCAGACATTACTAACTCTAATAAGCAGGAAATTACTTTCTGTTCTATTGGCAGCTAGGGAAAATGTCCTAATATTTCCAGGTATATTAGTAGCTCACCTGGCATGATTAGGGTCATGTATGTTTCATGGCATCACGGTCACATATTTTCTAAATATTCAACAGCTTACTTGTATATATTTTCTGGAAATTGAGATTCAGGGAGTGCAGGGATCGATCGAGCATGGGTGGGGGATTAGCTAGAGATGGGCGGGACATAGCTATTAAACTGGAGTCCTGTATTCTGTAGATTTTATGTAAAAAATTAATTCTATAATCCGCTTTGGCCATCACATTTATGGAAAAATATGCATGACTTAAAGCAAGAAATTACCATTAAATGGGTCCATTAATAACATTTCTTATTGCATCCAGTGACGAGTTTTGCGATTTATCTACGATAAAATCTCTATAATAAAATCTCTATAATTCCCTGAATCCAGAGAACGTATTATCAGTGATTATAAGCCAGACTTTACTAATGGATTCTGTGCATTAACAGTTTGATGATCAAGATTGGTAAAAATATTGAGATATTAGAGAAGAGAAGAAAGACTATTTTTGAAAATTTACCACTGGAACGACTGGCTCGCTTATCGATGGATAAATTTAGTAATGCTGTAACACACAATGAACCTTTCCAGTTTTTGCTAAGCCCTTCCCACCTCTAGCTAAGCTCCTCCCACACCTCGCTTATGTTGGGATCGATCGATCCCTGAATTTTCTGACTATCAATTTCCTGAAAACTATACAGATAAGCCTATGGCAGCAACAGCGCCCAGTCAAATTAGTTTCAAAATATTCAATAGAATATTTATTAAATAGTAAAGACATACAATTCATACAACAACGCATAGGCCGTCTTCAATTATGTGTTTGTGACATACTTATCTACGTCATTCATGACGTCATAATGACGTCATTGATTGTGATGTCATTATATACTTCATGTAGTTAATTATGATGTCATATGATGGCTGGATAAAGTGGAAAGGTCTGTTAGACAGACACATTAGCAGCATCATTTCAATATTCCGTGATCTTCTTATCCCGTGATTTTTAACTGTTTAATGGCTAAATTTGATCCAGAATATCAAAATATTTGCTTATTGAATTTTCATTTGCAGGCCAAGAGGAAACTGTTTTTGAAAATTTATCACTGGAATGATATGTCTGGCTCAGTTATAGAGTCAGTCATTCCAGTGATAAATTTTTAAAAAGTCGTCTTCACGGGTCTGCAAATTGACATTGCTCAAGACTATACTGAAGCGCCTGTTTTACGCTGTCTTCACTGTGAAAGGCATAAAACAAGAAGCCGGCCAGAAACGGCTGATCTTGAGAAATGTCTCTCTGTATACAAAGAGACGATTATTTTTGGAAATCTAACACTGGACTGACTGGCTCAATAACCGAGCCAGTCATTCCAGTGCTAAATTTACAAAAATAGTCTCTGCAAATGGAGATTTTTAATGAGAAAATTTTCTTTTACGAATTTGTGGGCTATAGGGTTAAGTGATGCTATGATCGAGAAGGCTGACTAATTCATTGAGGGGGTGGTCCTCTGTAGGATATTAATCATAAAAAATTGATAATGTATAATAAATTTTATATTTTCTTACTCAGATCAACTCTAATGATCATATTCTCGCAATAAAGTTTTATTGAATTTTCATGATACCGTTGAGAGATATATTTACAACTTCGAAAATCACATGAATTTGTGTCTAGACAATGCCTCTGAGGTTGCGTTGGCGTCTTGAAGGCGAGATCAACAGACTTATTAACCCTTATCATTCTGATGTCAATATTCTATCTTTTTTCCGTGTCAATATCAAAGAAACTGGTGTACATTTTACAAAAATTTTGCTGGATGACATTGCTGTCTACGACAGCAACATCTTCCACCAAATTTGAACCAGTTCATCTGGAAATTTTAGCATCAGAGTGGTCATTACAATCAAAATGATGTAGCCTCATTATGAAAATCAAAAATTCTGTCATGAATGTGTCATGTGACAGATTTTTGAAAATTTACCACTAGAATGACTGGATCCTTTAAAAAAGGTTTTCTCATGGCCTGCAATAATGGCCATTTCTCAAGCCGACTACAAAAGTCGTTTTTCAGGCTGGCGAAGTGAGTTTTAACCATTTCATGTCAAATCCGGCCATAACCGGCCTCAAATAGTGCTCATTTTGCATGCCTATTTGCTGGTAAAGTGAAGAATATTTTTTAAAATTTACCACTGGAATGACTGGCTTGGTAACTGAGCCAGCCATCCCAGTGGTAAATTCTCAAAAGCAGTCTTCTCATGGCCTGCCAATGGACACTCAATAAGGAAATATCTGGATTTTCTTGACCAAATTTAGACATCAAAGAGTTAAGGGTTAAAATTGATCATAGTGTTAAGATTACTTAAAACCCTTTTGCCGACAAGTTCAGGAGAAATTATATTCTTTACGATATAAAACTTATTCTGTTGAATATTTTGAAATTATTTTTAACTGGAAGCCGTTGCTGCCTAAGTCAACAACAGCTTCCAGTCAAATTAATGTCAAAATATTCAACCGTTTTCCTGTATGATGGCCTTGACAGTCAGATATGGGGAATTCACAGGTGAAAGGGATAAGCAATATCCTGGATGACATTAAAAAGAGTCCATCAAAATTCTAGATGTCATTCTAGATTGCAGCACAATGGATCTTTCCAGTTTTATCTATGCCCCCCCTCCCCCACACTCTAGATAAGCTCCACCCACATTTTGGAGTGCTGTGATCAATCGATCCCTGAACTGCCTGACTATCAATTTGTGGAAGACTGTACAAATAAGCTGTCTAATATTTTGAAACTAATTTGACTGGGTGCTGTTGCTGCCATAAATAGCATACAATTCTTACAACATGTCGGACTATTAAGCATTTAAGACAGAGTAAATCAAGTCATTCATGCTGTAGTTGATTATAACATCATATGATGGATGGATAAACTGGAAAGGTCCATTTTAGATGACCATTAAAACTCAGACGCTAGCGAGACATGGGGATGATCGAACTTCAAGACTCCAGTAAGATCCATGATGATCTTTTAGCTTCCACAAGACTGTACCATACCATTAAGAGGCCATTAAAATGCTAGATAAACTTCAAGCATCCAGGAAGACCCTGAATGACAGGCTTAGGTTATCTCTTGATAGTTTATCTCATGAAAGTGGATGAAATTTTAAGACGAAGAATGGACACTTTCTTGTAACAGAAATTGATTAATTTAATACAACTTGAACCTGGACTGGCTTATAATGGAAATTGACTGAACATTTTCTCCGGAAGTTGTTAGTATTCTGATCAAGGCTTTAAAAATATAACGAATTAGTATGTTAACCTCTCTAAAATTGTCCCAACGGTGCCTGAAAGCGCTGAAAATCCTACTTATGACAATGAACCCTGTGGTAAAGTTTTTCAAGAAAATAAAAAGCTGCAGAGGCTGTCTTTGTACATGTCAGCTTGACTTCTGACAGTTTAGTCATTTTAGTGGTCAGTACAGGCACAATTTTTGCTTAGTCGGTGTCCATGAAATGTGGCAATATCGAATTTGCATCATTGACCAACCACGCGGGACCACTATCAAATTTGATATCAGCACAATTTTGGTCAACGGCACACGTTCAGTATTGAGTTTGATAATAGCACACATGTTGGTCAATGACGCAGGGGACCAATATCAAATTTGATATCAGCACAATTTTGGTCAACGGCACACGTTCAGTATTGAGTTTGATAATAGCACACATGTTGGTCAATGATGCAGGGGACCAATATCGAATTCGATAGCAGTGCCACCATTAGTTCATAATCGGCGCAGTGGACCAATATCAAATTTGATATTGTGCGGCGGTTAGTCAATGGTGCAGGAGACCAATATTAACTGTTATATTTGCATTGATATGAAACAGTATCAAGGTACTGTTTGTACCTGACCCTTTTTAAAGGATTGCAACCACATTAAACAAAATGCAACAATTCCTAAATTTTAATTCTTTGACCATTTAACCCTTTAACACTCAAATTTGTTCAAGAAAAATTCAATTTTCTCTTAGAAAATGTCCATTTGCAGATCAAGAGAAGATTATCTTGCAAACTGCTCATTTGCAGACCAAAAGAAAACTATTTATGAGAATTTACCACTGAAATGACCCTGATTTCCTCCCGACTATGATATCATCGTTGACCATGGTAGTTTATGGTTTGACCATGGTCGACCATGGTTTTTTTACTCAACTGACCGTGATCCCAGTGACAACATAAACATGGTCAGTTGACCATGGTCAGGTGACCATGTTATTGTGGTCGTACATGGTCATTGCAGTGTTATCCCTATTGACAATGAAATCACAGTCAATTCATGGTCGGATATGACAACATTTTATAAATTTTCACTCCCATGCTTGACCATATGGTTGACCATGGTCACTGGAGAATTTCAATGTTATTCCTATCGACAGTGATATAATGGTCAGCGATGTTACTCAATATTGAAAAATATATTACTGAACAAGAACAATTCTTGAACGTAAGGTCTTTTAATCTCCCTAAACTGCTCTTGAATATTTTCTGGGATAACTGAAGAACAGTTCCTAAGCTTTAAAATTCTTAAAATGCCCTTTTTAAAACTGTTTTTGAACATTTTCAGGAACAATTATTTGACCATTGTCGACTATGTTTTGACCATGGTCAGTGTAATTTAATAAAGGAGGCAACGCTTTCACTGAAAACATGTGTCTTTTTGCATTTGACGTCTTAATTATTCTATTGCACATAAATTATCTAATCATCATTAATTATGACATTTGAATATCAAATGCCATATACATAGAAACCATTCCAAAATTTTCATAGTCTTATATATCTAGAAAGTTTGATCAATATTTTATATCTTCATGTCTATTACCATAGCTCATGGCAATGCTTACAATGTTGTAATCACCTCTCAGGCTTTTGGTTAAGACCAAAGTGAGTACCATATAGGCTGTACTGTCTAGCACAGTACACTTTTTTAGAGAGTGGAAGACCTGGATTGCTGACCAATTGTCATATCTATGCAGGCTAAATGGCACCGCAGTCATAACAAGGTCTGTTTGACCATGGTAAAATCGGGATATGACCATGGTCTGTTTAGCCATGGTCAAACCATGGTCTGTTGCCAAACATCAAACATGGTTTTATCATGGTCATGAGTAATTTATTGATCGTGCTCGACCCTAATCTGACTGTGGTGTCATTTAACCTGCATGGTCAATGATGGTCTTTCATGGTCAAACCATGGTTTGAACATGGTCACACCATTATTTGACCATGGTTTGATCAATGGTTAGGAAAACAGATATTCCAGTGATACACTTTAAAAATAGTCTTCTCCTGGTCTGCAAATGGACATTTTCTATGAGAATATTTTCTTGAACAAATCTGTGGGTTAACCCTTAGCACACTGATATCAATATTCTATCTTTTATTGTGTCAATAGCAAAGAAACTAGTGTACACTTTTCAACAATTTTGGTGGAAGATGTTGCTGTCTACGACAGCACCATCTTACACCAAATTTGTTGAAAAATAAATACCAGTTCATCTTGTACTTTAATTTAAAATTTTAAAATTTTTACATCAGAGTGGTAAGAGTTAAAGAGTTAATAACACAATTCCCTAAAACCTTGAAATGAAACGACACATTTTATATATATACCTGAGTAGATTTAACAGCAATGACTTTTAACAATGTATACAACATGTCGCCAGGTAAGCAATTTGAAAAGGAAACCCTTGAAGTTGGTATTCACTTCTGGAACCGTAAAACTAAACACCTAAGTAAACACCTTTAGGCTGGCAAATATAGGCAATCAGAAACTTGTGTAATTCTATATTGGTCCCCTGCACCATTGACCAATGGACACGCTAACATGAAACTTGATATTTGGGCCCCTGCACCATTGCCTAACAGGTGCACAGATATTGAATTTAATATTTGTCCCCTGCAGCGCCAATATCAAATTCAATATTGGTCCATGCGCTGTTGCCCAATGGGGCGAGCTGATATCAAATTTGATATTGGTCCCTGTTCTGTTGACCACCTGGTGCACAGATATGAAATTCAATATTAGTCCCCACACCATTGGTCAATGGTGTAAATTCAATATTGGCGCATACAGCCATTTGCATGCCAGCAAAAGATATTTTTGCCGAAGTCATTTTGGCCACCTTGACAATTAAAGGGTTGATTGCATTTACCATCTGTATTGCGTCTAACATCTAGGATGTCATTGATCAAGGTTAAGAGTACAATAAGGTCATCATTCATTTTGCTGGTCAATGTCCTTCTAATCCAGAGTTTGATCCCAGCTTTCATGTTTCTTCGCGTTGACAATCCCACAATGCACCATCCGCATGGAATGCAAATTCTCTCAAGACACGGATTAAATTGTACAAAGGATCAGAGAATGGGTGCCATGGTGATTGATGTCACCCGGAATACCGTGGACAGCAACCAGATTAAGCGACCGTTATGATCAGGATATATGACATGGTAATCAGTTACTGACAACAGTTGGATGATCGGGGATTATTTCAGTTGATGGTCAATGTTAACCAGCTCAGATGTTGGAAACACTTTGAGTGAAAGTCGTTGCTGTTCCAAGCTGTTCCTGAGACGTCTTGCTTGTGATCCAGTGCGATAATCACAGACCAACACACATTATTGTGTGTGCTAACCATTAGCGCTGACATGCTGGCAAAAATGGCTTCTGATTAGTATGCTTGCAAATAAGAGAATACCATTTTTGTCTCGTCTGCGTCAACAATGTTACCTTTTTGCGTCTATCAAAACTTATCAGCTTATAATTCAGGATTGGTTAATCCTATTGCAACTAAACTTTGCTACATTGCTACCTATAATATTAGGAAGCAGCATGTTGACACTGCAGTCACAAGGTCGAAGATCAACATCATTCTGACCTCTACAAAACTTTGTTAATTTCCAATGTTAAGTTTTTAGGCTTAGCAAATCTTATCATGTTATATTTCGGGATTGCTCAAACCTAATGGAAAACAACTTGGGTACATGGTTGCTTATACCAGGAGAATACAGGATTGTGAGATAGAGGTCACAGGTCAAAGCTCAAGGCCATTCTTATATTGCTATTTGACCTCTGCTTTTTCAACCATACGTTTTTCCATTCAGCAAATCAATTATATTTCAGGACTGGTTAATCCTATTGGAACTAAAATTGAGTACATGGTTGCCTATAATGTTTGGAAGTAGCCTAATAATACAGAGGTCATAAGGTCAAACGTCAATGTCACTGTGACAAACAGGACACAGGCGAGACAGTTAATTCTGCGGAATTCTTGTTTGAAAATTTATCACTCGAATGACTAGCTTAATAAGTTGACCAAACTTAATGATTAAATGGTTAATTTCCACAGATCTTTGATGTAACAACATTGTACGTTGGAATACAAGGTATTAAGAATTATTAATTTAGATATTTTGTAGTTTCTAAACTTCACCGAGGGCCATAGCAACAACTTGGCTGGTGCTCTGTAATAAAGCTGGCCAAAAGCGACTTCTGCAGAAGAGTATTTTGAAAATTTATCACTGGAATGACTGGCTCGATAACCGAGCCAGTCATTTCAGTGGTAAATTTTCAAAATTAATTTCTTGGTCAGCAAATTGACATTTCCTATGGTAAAATTGAAATTGTTTTGAACAAATTTGAGATACAGAGAATTTTAACCACTAGATACAGTGAATTGATCATTTCACAACTTCTAGACAAACGTCAGAATAAATACTGGAGAATCTACAGGGTGTGGTGAGGACGTTACAAAGAGTATTCCAGTAGGTATGTCGATGACATAGAGTAAAATTCCTGTTAATATAGACAACATTGTAGTGAATGCTGGTGACTTGGCAGATTCTTGGCCAGTTACCAGAAGTGGATGTGTTAATTCCTGGGTAGTTGCACAGATTTGTGTCAGGCTAGGTGGATCTTGAAGATAGTTCTCAGAATGGGACATGCAATGTACAGTTCATAATTAAGTTAATATGTTTCCAAACAGAAACATGTTAGTTAGTAAGAAATGTTCTGTTGGATATTTTGAACATAATTGTCAAAATATTCAAGTGTACGTTTGATTTAGTTTTGGAAACATTCTAGGTTATTTCTGGGCTGTATGTCCAGACACTGCCACATTCACTAAATGTGCATCTTCACTGAATGATAATAACAACGTAATCAGATTGGTAAACCATTGTAGTAGGTGTTTAGCCTGACGCTTGGTCGCTATGTGAGACCAAAAGTCTGAATTCAGACTTTTGGTCTCATATAGCGACCAAGCGTCAGGCTAAACACCTACTACAATGGTTTACCAATCTGATTACATTGTTATTATCATTTATTGAACAATGAGTTCAGCTAGTAACATATTGCCAAGGGAAACGAAGGTAGTTACACTGCCATCCTTGTCACCACTGAGTCTAAATTCAGTGGAGACTGATATACTGCTCGTCCAGTCCAACACTGACTTGCACACTGCAAAGTGTCACCAGCCGCCATTGGAGCACCCACTTCATAAACGGTAGACCCGCCAAGGACACAGGTTGCCAGGGTGCAGAAGACGAACAGATTCTTCTCAAGTTCCCACACGGGCTTATCCTACAAGGCCAAAATCATAGGCAACTGTCAGACAGGAAACATTGTCTACCTACTAACATGTAGCACATCCAACAAACAATATGTGGGAGAATCACTACGCACCTTCAAGATCCGAATTCAAGAACATTTGAAATCTATATCAAATCTGCACAAAAGTGAGAAATATGACACCCCAGTTGCCAGGCATTTCAACAAACCTGGACATTCACGAACGGACATGCAGCTCAGAATCATACAGGTTCTCTCATCAGACCCCGATGATGAAAACTCCACACGTTGGAGGAGACAAAAGGAATGCCATTGGATACACCAGCTCCACCCAATGGAGCCCATAGGCATCAATCTAGCGATAGGGAACACGCTTCACCTGGACCAACACGCCCATCATAAGCAGACACACCCAGTACGTTGTTATTAACGGCATCTTCACTGAATGTGTAGCGGGCTGGTGGAGCAGGTTAAGCAGTGTTAGCTTGTATACAGTAGTTACTCCAGCAGAGCCAATCATTCCAATTATAAATCTCTCAACTACCTAATCTTTTCTTGACCTTTAACCCTTCAACACTTAAATATGTTCAAGAAAATTTAATTTTTTCATTAAAAATGTCCATTTGAAGATGAAAAGAAGAATGTTTTTCGCAAATTTACTACTGGAATAGCTGGCTCGATTATTGAGCCAATCATTCGAGTGGTAAATCTTCATTAAAGTCGTCTCTTCATCTGCAAATGGGCATATCTCAAGATGACTGCAGAAGCCATTTTTGGGCTGACTTAGGGTTAAATGGACATTCAGTATGCAAAAATCGCAAATTCCTTTAACCAAACTTGACCATTAAAGAGTTAAACTAGTCTGGAGTGTTACTAGGGGGAGGGGATAAAGAGGGGAATTGGCGCTAAATCATGGGCATGCATGCTATATTCTGGGTCTGCAGAGTTACCATGCTCTGGAGTAGATGGATCCAGTATGCTTCGTTCTCCTGAGGAAAATATTTTGTATCTGCGTATTACCGGTATGTCACCTTTTAACCCTTACTGCTCTGATGTCAATGGGTTATTTTTTTGTGTTTCAATAGCAACGAAACTGGTGCACATTTTTCAACAATTTTGGTGAAAGATGCTGCTGTCTACGACAGCACCATTTTCCACCAAATTTATTGAAAAATAAAGTTCATCTTATACTTTAATTTGAAAATTTAAAATTTTGACATCAGAGTAGTAAGGGTAAAGGCATAAGTGCATGAAGAAACATGTTCCATGCCATAATGGGTCAATCCTTCTGTCTTCTGTTCCATGCTGGGAGAGAGGAAAATGGCTGATTAATCAAGAGAGTTTGCCATTCAACATGCAGCCATTTTTTCTATATTACTGTGCAGAAAAAAGGTTTCAACAGTCTAATGCATTCTGTGCACCAGTACTGATAAAGCTTGTATATATAGATCCTCTGATGAGCTTTATATGCATAGTGAAATGCCATAAAGCCAGATCTCAGAACTGGGCCAGGAAATATTCATGCCCTCCCTACCTATTTATGGTAAGTGCCTCTTTCCCATCTCCTATGTGTCCTGGACATTAAGATTTAAGGAGAAACATGCTCTCATGGGCACATGGATATATAGCCAATGCTTAGGCACCAAAAGCAATATGAAAATATCAAATTGTGTCCTGCTATTTATGTATGCAAGCATGCGTGTGCAATCAGAAGTGCACAATAAAGGTTGGATCAAATCTGGGGCCAAGATGGACGCCTGCCAGCGCATGCACCCAAAGTCACTGGTCTCAGACATTTGCGTCCCAAAAGCCAGTACCCAAGTCATAGAAGAGTCACAAGACATGCGCGCATATGCGCAGCAGTTGGTAGCTCATGCCGAGCCTAAAGGCATATAAATAGCAGGCACAAACTCAGTGCCAGTCATTCAACTTTCGTACTGAATCCCTGACTAAGGACAAGCGCCTGGTATCAATTACAAGTGGTCATAGCTCCCACATTACACACACACGCACACGCCCGCACACACATGCACACACACGCACGCACTCAAGTTAAACTGATCAACCCTCCTGTACTGCATCCAGTGTAGATGCGCCTTTAGTCAGTATAACAATCTGATTGTCAGGTAATCATTGTTAATTTCAAATAAAAACTCTTATCCGACTTGCCATTGATTAAATCTCTCGGTTAACAAAGATGGATGGCTCTGAGAAAGGATTAGCTTTTATTTAGCGGGATTAATTTGTTTGGATACATGTTAGAATCAGTGCCACTTGCAAGACGGTAGATTGTGCGGCACGCAGCGATGTTTACATGTACTTTGGTTTCTGTCAATCTGCTGCGCTAAACGTGATTCATTATTTAGTAGACATTTATTAAGTGTTGTCCCACTTCTGAGTACTCAGACTCTCCTCATCCTGCAAATGTTTGGAACAGACGATAATTATAATACTGACTATATTGCGGTATGTATTTGAGAACAACTTGACTGGCGGTTATTGGTGACTTTGGCATTAACGACTGAGTTAAAATGTGGTTTTTTTAATAATCTGCTGCTGCAGCTTTAATTTTTAACTCTTTTGGAAGTTAAATTATTTGAGAAATTAAGTCTGAACATGGTTAGTTTTCCAAATTTGGCACATATTCTGTGAATGTTTGGGTCAGCTAATGTTTGCATGTCCATTACTCAGAACAGTTCCCTCTCTCTATCGGTCAGTTAGACAATCACTCTATGGTCAGCTTCGGTTCTCATTCCGGTCACTGAATTAGCCTATGAGATTGATGACATCCTAATGGATTATTAGTCAAGCGACTGCATCAGATCCTGACATATTGCCTTCAGATCTGCTGCTAGGTGTGAGATATCTGCTGCACTAAAACCAATTAACACTTTTCAGGCTGAATGCAAATGTTTCTTGCTTCGGATTGATTTAATATTAAATATTTTGAAAACAATTTGACTGAAAGTTGTTGCGCAGCCTTAGGCAGCAACAATATTGAGTCAAATAGATTTCAACATAATCATCAGGCGTTTCATTATATGATGTTGCAAGTTATTAATTGTGATCAAACGCCTTCTGGATTATAGATGTTTATTATCTGCTAAGCATCTTGATGACAAGCCATAGCTTCCAGAAGAGATAGAAGTTGGTTGATATAATAGTCAGATCCACAGTAACAGCTGCTATATGATGGCCACATGTACATAAAGGTCATCTCTATATAAAGCCTGTCAGTACCTCAATAGAGGAGTACAGTTTTAGCTATGCCCCACCCATCTTTAGCTAAACTCTACCCACACTTCGCCTGTGTTAGGATCGATCGATTCCTGATCTTCCTGACTCAATTTCGAGAAAACTATACAGGTAAGCTGTTAAATATTTCGAAGCTATTTTGACTTGGTGCTATTGCTGCCTTACTGGTAGCAACAGTGTCAGTCAAATTAGTTTCAAAATATTCAACAGCGTGATTATTAAATAGTAAAGATATACAATTCGTGCAATAACACTTAGTCTGTCAGCCATTAAGCGTTCATGATGAACTTAGCTGCATCATTCATGATGTAATTGATTATGACATCATCCTACACATCAAGTAGTTGATTATGACATCATATGATTGATGGATAAACTGGAATCCTCTGTTAAAGAACACAGCTACATAAGATTGACCTCTATATGAAGGCTATTTAGGCTCACATCTCTTTATACTTCACCTCTATATAAAATCCATTTTACAGCCCACCTGAAAAATGCCCGTTTAAAGTAGTATTACCAAATGGAAGCAATACATTTGTCTATAAATGCCACTTTTGTCACATCACAGGTGGCCTTTATAGACAGGTTTGGCTGCTTTTGATTTCATTAACCGTTTAACACTAAAGTCGGCCAATAATAGCTTCTGCAGTATTCTTGAGATATGTCCATTTACAGACCAAAAGAAGACTATTTTTTGAAAACTTACCAATGGAATGACTGGCTCGATATACGCAAGAAAGATTTAATTTTCTGGACCATGAAGAGGTGTTTAGTGGACCTGTGGTCAGTTTTATCACGGGTGTGTATGCATAATTTCCCACTTTCTATAATTAGATTCTGCACCCACCCACCCACACAACCACCCCAACCCACCTCCCGCATGAAATTGACACCTGTATTGCCAATGTATTGATAATTTTATGAATATTATTTTGATAATATTAACGATTTTGAGACTGGACTGTCAAACAGCAGTAAGTCTATCGGACATCGGGTCAGATAAATTGAATTGCACTACGTCTAGACAAGATCTGAAGTTGAATGTCAAATTTTGATGAGGCATTTACATGATCAGATTAATAAAGGTTTATTACGTTAATATTAGCGTAATTGTCAATGGCTGAATTACGATATGAAAATGATAGACTGATTGATGACTACCGGTATGCTTTTTAAGCCCTTTAATACAAATATATCAGCCAAAACGGCTTCTGCCATAGTCTTGAGAAATGTATGGCTGCAGACCAAGAGAAGACTATTTTGAATATTTACCACTGGTATGACTGGCTCGATAACCAAGCCAGTCATTTCAGTGGTCAATTTTCAAAAATAGGATTCTCTTGGTCTGCAAATGAGAAAATTTAAATTTTCTGAAACATTCGAGGCTTAAAAGGTTTAGGGATGCCTTCGGATTGCCAATGTCTTCTGACTAAATCAATAGATATTGAACTTGGAAACTATATATTGTCTAGATATACTAGTCTAATAGAAGGATCCAGTTAATGGAGCTATACCATGCACATTTCTATCTAAGCTCAGACCACTTCACCGGGTTGAAATTGATTTGAAACTGAAAAATGAATTCCCAGAATCTAGATTTGAAGGTAACTATACAGGTAAGCTGATGTATATTTTGAAACTAATTTGCCTTGGGATGCATTTATAAGCTCCAAGTTAAATTAGTTTCAAAATATTAACCTTTTAACCGTCGAATTTGTTTTTAAAAATTTCAATCTTTTCATAGAAAATGTCCATTTGCAGACCAAGAAAAGACTATTTTTGAAATTTTATCACTGGAATCACTGGCTCGGTTATAGAGCCAGTCATTCCAGTGGTAAATTTATAAAAATAATTTTCTCTTGGTCTGCAAATGGACATTTCGCAAGACCACTGCAGAAGCAGTTTTTGGCTGATATGAGTTAAAGGGACAAAGTTACATCATTTTGATTGTGACATAAGCTAACATGTGACAATATCCCTGGTATATCATCCAGGAAGGCAAGGCGTACAAGTAAACCATGATTTAACCCTCAAATTTGTTCAAGAAAATTTCAATTTTCTCATTAAAAATGTCCATTTGAAAACTAAAGAGATTTTTTTTTTTTAATTTATCACTGGTTTTCGAAACAGTTATTCCAGTGGTACATTTTCAAACAATGTTTTCTCTTCTAGGTCTGCAAATGAACATTTATCAAGACTAACTCCAGGAGCTGTTTTGGCCAGCTTGATTCCTACTAACCCTTCACCGATAAATTGCATATATCTCATTTTCAAAGCAACCAATACTTGAAAACTGTTGAATATTTTTTAAGTTAATTTGACTGGAAGCTGCAGCAGGCATTAGTTTCAGAATTTTCAACAGAATGACTTTCATATTGTAAAGAATATACTTTTTAAGGGATTTGTCAGTGATATTGTTAAAGGGCTCATGAATGGAGGGCTGTAATACTACTGAAATAGCACCTTTGAAAGCGTGCTCCACTTTTCGTCACAAGAAGTGTGCAACATCTCTGTTATATCGCTGCTGTACATAATGCATGAACCCGTGTTAGCTCCCTTGATGAAGCGGGCTATGAAGATATGTCACACTTATTCTAAATTCACTTTTTTTAGAATTGGCATCAGTGTGCCGGTTGCGTACATACAAAATAATTTTCGGGGAGCATCATGTTAGTACCGAGCTCTTGTGACTTGTTAATGACGAATAATCTACATAAA